>VZSE01010057.1:700171-930171 GCA_013398275.1 Promerops cafer | reverse complement strand
TCGGGGTGTCGGCATAGCTGCCCTCCCCGGAACAGTCCCGGGCCCTGCGGGCAGCAGTAGGACGCTCCCGGAGCTGCCCGGCTCTGGCTGCGTGCGGTCCGCTCCTGTCCAGGAAAATGTCACAGGAATATAATTAAAGCAGGCGGCATATATCATTCAAGTGTTGATCACCAAAGTAACTGCGTACAAATGACACCTCCTTTCCCGGCATAGCTGAGCCGTGCATGGCTCCCAGCTATGTCTGCCTAGTTTAAGTGGTCTAAACACGTTACCACTCCCTGTTAGCAGGGTGGAGAGGAGCAAAACTCCGTGCCCTCGAGCTGATAGCTAATCTTGGCGCAGCATCTCTCAAAGGCCGGGAGGGCAAGCTGGGAACCTGAGAAATAACCGTTTAGTCTTCAAGCACCCCTCCAAGTTTGGGCCTGCGAGTGCCGAGGGGCCGAGAGGCCCCGGTGGGACCCGCGGTGAAGGACGGAGGACGTAGAGCCACGGCGGGGTCTGTGGTCCCTGTCCCAGTCCACTCTTGAAAAAGGGTCGGTAAAAGGTACCTACAGGTATCCCCGATCCCTCCGCCGCCGGGCACTGCTCGGCGTTGCTCTCTTTGGAAAACAACCGTCCCGAATTGGGCGTCCGTCGGCTCCCAGCTGTGATGGGGAGGGGGCGCCGGGGTACCGGGGAGCGCTGTGGGGTTGGGGAGAAGCTCCCCAGCAGAGCCCATTTCTGGGGCTCGTTGTACAGCTATCGGCCCATCCTTCCTTCCCTCGCAACCAATTCTCTGCAGGGGAAGAAACTTCCCTGCACCAAAAATAAATGTGACCCCAGTGTTCGCATCCGGCCTGGGAGCCAGAGTCAGGGGCAGCGCTCCCGGCCCGGCCCGGCCCGGCCCAGCCCGGCCCGGCTGGGACACACCGGCCCCGCGAAGCCCCGAACTTCCCCTGGCAGAGAAAGACGGAGAAGTCGCCGTTTCCCCGGAGGTCTGCGGCCGCGGGGCCGGGATCTGAACGCGGCCGACCAGGGACGAAACCCGCGTGCTCAGAAACCCGACCAGAAGCGGGATGTGAGGAGCAGCCCCCCTCGGGCGGACGGGCGGTGCGATGCCCAGCTCCCCGACTTCACCTGGGGATTTTCGTTTGCAAACCAACTCTCGGAGCGACTCAGCGGCGCCGAGATCGGCGGAGCTGCAGGGTCCGTGCACTCTTTGCCCACCCCTGGGGCCGATTTGTTTCCCCCCAGCAAAGTCCCTGCGCAGTGGAGCTGGCACGGCGGTGCTCGCACCGCTCTCGCCGTCCCGCTGTGGGGCCGGGAGCGGGGGGCAGCCTCAATTTGGGGTAAGTGCTTGGCCCAGTGTAAGCAGGCATGCTCTCGGGCTGGTGTAGAGGAAACAGGCTCCCCCGCAAGCCGTTTTAGGGCACAAATGGAAAGGAACGACCGGGGTGGATCAACACCTCCAGCCACCTCATCATCCTGCGTGGGGTCCCAGGGAGCATTTCCCATAGAGGGGGAGAATCGCAGGGGTGCCCCCATCCCAAATGTCCGGAACCAGTACGTTGTCGCTCCTCTTAGCACAGCCGGGGAACCCTCTCGTCCCACCACTCCTGGTGGATTTTAGGGATTCTCTGGGGTTTGTTGGAGCTAGATAACCAGTCTGCGCTGATGGCTCGCCAGCCAGAGCCTCGGGTTTCCCCTGGGAACAGAGTGTCCAGTAGCCGTTCCAGGAGTTCCCGTGAGAGAAGGGCCAATAGGAGCGTCTGAACGTATTTAATCTTTTACATTCCAATATTATATTTTCTAGTCCAAGGAATCCGGTAAGGCTCAAGCTCTCTGGGAAAAACAGTCGGGACGTGACTGTCTCACCTCCAGGCAAGGCAAGAGCTTGATTTTTATCAATTCATAGTTTTAAAACCCCCTAAATACTCCGATAAATGCCATCCGCAGAACGCCTCTGGAGGGCAGGGAGGTGGGACGGAGCCGGTCGGGGGCATTTCAGGCCTCCTGGTCGTGTCAGGGTCTGTGGATGACAGAGATTTAGCAGCTCTCGGACGCTCCCTGCCCCGTCCCAGTTCCGGGAGAGGCAAGGCTGGGTCGTGGGGCAAGCGGGGAAGACCCTTCAGAGGGTATCAGCGCACCCCCTGCCTGTTCAGAGCCTGTCTGTCTCCTGGGTCACTTTCGTTTTGGGACGGGGAGCAGCCACCGCCTTATCTCCAGTCCCCCTCGGTTCCAGGGAAGAGGATGGAAGGGGGGAAGGGGTGGCCACGGAGCTGACCCGGGGACAGCGGGGCTGGGCGCTGGGGAGGCGGGGGCAGACGGCGCCCGGCCCGTGCAGCTGCGCCCGGAGGCGGCTGGAAATAGCGCACAGCGCTGGGTTCCCCTGTCACCTCGGGGCTGGTCTGGGGGTGTCGATGCCCATCTCACCCCGGCCCCGGGTGTCCCTCGCTTCCCTCGGGAGAGAAGCCTCGGAGGGTCTGCCGCAAGGCTTCTCCTTGCCCCGCAACTGCGCTCCGGACTCGGGGCTCCACAAAACTTTGGCTGGTCTGTTGGTCGGCGGGGCGAACAAACGACACAGCCACCCAGGACTGTGACAGCCGAGCCGCGCTGGCTCCTCCGAGACCTGTAATATCTCTGCCGCTCCCGGCACGCGTGAATAATTCACCAGGCTGCCAAATGCAAGTAACGTTTGTGCCAGCTACGAAAGAGCCGGGGAGGCGAAGGCTCATTTTTGGGGGGCAGGAGGAGGTGTGGGGAATCAATTGAAACTTAATAAAGGGAGTGGGGGGGGACAGTGGTGGAAATAAGGCAGGCAACTTCTTCTAATAACAACTTGGTGTTAATAATTCAGGAGCAGTCATTGGATTATAGCGCAATATCCGAAGTACACGTTGCCGGCACTGTGCGGGTGGATAATGTAATCGGAGCTCATTTTGCCTTCCAATAAATTACAGCAGCAAAAGTTTCCTGTTAAAGCAGTTATTTGTATTTCTTTTTTGAAGGTGATTCCCCTTCCAACAACTGCAGTAAGAAAATTAATTAAAAACTAATATTTCCATCCACTGCAAGAGCAGCACCAAGATGCAAAGCCAGAGTTTGACTGTGATCTCTTCCAACTTTCAGTGCTGTGAGGCAACTCCTCCTTCTCACTCCTTTCTTTCAGTCTCCCTGTTTTTTCATCCCTCCTTTTTTTTTTCATACTACTCCATCTGGCCTCGCAGGAGCCCTCCAAGCTCAGAGAAGTGCTGCTGGAAAGAAAACTTCCCCTAAAATACATCTCTTCATGTTAGACTGCCACGTTTGTTCCTCTTGTCCCTCTCAGGTCCTGTTATGAAGGGGTAGCAGCTAGAGGTAGGGTCAAACAACAGTTCACTTTTCTTTCAACTCACACATGAGGTGAGTTTGCAAGGCCTCAGAAGACTTCTTTTTATTCCAAACTGCAGCAGCATTTAGCAGCAGACACATCCCCAAGACCCAGCCAGGGTATTGCAGCTTTCCTCTTCTCTAGTCCCCTATCCCTCTCACCAAAGGCCGGGCTATACCCTTGCCTTCTTGTGGCCTTCATCTCCAGCTGGGGTTCAAAAGATGATTCTCAAACCTCTCCCAGCCTCTGCTGCTGGACACAAGGATCCACTGCACTGCTCTCCAGTGCCAAGCTGCTCTCTGCATCCTCAGACCTGCCTCATAAAGGAACCTTTCGCCAACAGTTTGTCCATGACCAGCAGACATCTCTGATGAGAGGCTTTACACATATGTTTGTTTTATTCTGCTTTCCATTTCAGGAACCTTAGACACATTCCTCAGATGGTCATGTTTCAGGCAGGGCTCTTTCTGTGGGTACTTTTAGCATCCTGTAATGGTGACTGGCATTTCCCATGCTGCATAATAGCTGCTGTCAGCTTACAGCGTTTCTGTACCGATCGCTGTCAGATCAGGCTGTCTCCCTGTCTCCAGTGCTACATGGAGGTATGATGGGGAAAGAGAGAAAAGAGCTTCCTGGAGGACGCTGGAGTGAAAAAAAATCTCTCCTGTTAGGCACTTTCCCGATTCCCACTCTTCAGATTCAGACTCTGAACTCTGAGGTTTAATATCACTACAAAAATCTCTCTTTTGATTCCACCTCTGAGCATCCTGGAGTCCTGTCCACTTCCCTTCTCTATTTTGTTCAGTTTGTGACATGTCTTGGCACCAAACTCCCATGTCCTCCTGCCTGGCATCCAGGACTCTTTTTCAGCTGATGTACAATCACTTGTGACTTGTGGAACTTTACAGCCTGGACTTTTTCTCATGGGCACCGAGTAAAGCCTGTGCAGTGAACAGCCTCAAGATTTATTCCATTTTTCTGCTTGAAATCTCCTTGGGGTCCACTTAGCTCTGTTGTTTTTTACAGGTGTGCAAAGCAGGTTTTCACTAATGCCAAATACGCAGCAACAGTGGGTCTGGATTCTGCTTTCACACGGAAAAACCTGTCAGGTTCCCCGCACTTGCCGGCATTGGTGTTACAACTTAACAAGGACTTGCCAGTGCTCCTCAGTAAGAGCTACGAGGGTGACCGAGGGAGGTATTAAGGCTGCACAAAGCAGAAATAACCTGGTGTGGGTGTGCAAAGGGGCTGGCTGGCTGTTGTGGGCATCCCTAACCCTCGGGAGAGACTGGAAGCAGCAGGGCCTGAGGGGTCCCCGGCCGGGGAGCCGCCACTAGAGGGACGGCACTGAGGGCAGCCGCGGAGGGGTTAGCTCGGTCTGTCCCGGAGCACAGGTTAACTTCCCAGAAGCAGCCCCTCTCCCTCATTTTAAATCTTGGGATTTTCTGCTTGGAAAGCTGTGTACCTGCTCCTGCCACCTCTTGCAGTCTCAGTGAAGCAATGGGTGTTGAAAGTCTCCTGTGCCCTGTGAACCTATTGCCAAACTGCAGATGGATCTTTATTTACAGCAAAAGGAGTGTTTGTGAATCTTGGAGTATGTGGACTCCAAGGACAGGAGAGAAAAACGGTTTTAATTTCCCAATGCTAAATAAACACTTGTTGACTGGTAATGCAATGTAAAAATTATAGTAGATACGATTTTTTTACTGAGATGTGTACAGATGCCTAAATGGTGACCTCATTACGTACAAGGAGTGTAGGCAGTGGGTAAGGAGGTGTGAAGTCCAGCAGTGCATCACCTGTGCCCCCCATGGCTATGGGGCAGTTGCAATGCTGTGGATGCACCAGGGCCTCTCTTCTCTTTGGTCTTTGTCCTTTTGCCCTGTGTGCAGCCTGCAATCTCACCAGCTCAGCCTGGTGGAGCTGGGCACGCTGTGCTGCAGGAACATGACCTTTTGCTCTGAAGATGGCAACAGCCTTGTGCTGGCAGCAGAACAGCATACCCAGTACAAATAGAATCATTCTGATAATAAATCACCATCCATAATAAGAAGACATCGTTAATAATAAGTCATCCAGGGGCCTCTTGAGACCAGAGTACAACTTACTGTAAAAATAGATAGGAAACATGGTGTGATCATTACAAGCAAGATAACAAATAAAACAGAAAATGACTTTTATAGGCATTTAGCTCTTCTTTCCTTCCCCCAGCTTCCAACCAGTTCTGTTTTCAGTCAGGATGGCTATGATTTAAACACAGACTGGATTTTTGCAGATGCAGAGCCCGGGGTTTACTGCACCTGTGAGCTGGCCAGATCACTACCTGCAAAGGAGCTGCCTGGCAAAAATCCCTCCTTTTTTCCCTTCTGCTCACAATGTGCTCCCTTAGTTATCCTGATTTCTCCAAAGGTGATGGATACAGGCTCCATGGCTATGATGTGCAGAAGCCAAGTGAGGCCTTGCCCATAGATATCAGCTCTTTCTGTATCCCCTCAGCTGGCAGGATTTGTTGCCCGGCTCCCATGGCTTTGTTTTGGCTCAGCTGATGGGGTAACTTCAGAAACCAGAGGATAGTGAGGGGCAAACACAAGGCAAAATGTGAGCTTTGAAATGAATGAATGTTTGCATCGAGAACTCACCAGACCCAGGAATATTTTCACACATAAACTGCCTGGCAGCAAAAGACTTGTGAAAATTGCTTCATGCACAGAAGCGAAGGGAATCTCACACATTTGTTTAAGGACAAATTTGCAAGTCACCCTTGTACTGTTCTGTCAGCTCTAATCTGCTCGGGATGCCAGTGCTGCTTCCTTGCAGCAGAGGGGAAAGAGGCTAGGGCTGTTCAAATCTTTCTTGGTTTCTCCCCTTGTTTGCATTTGCCAGGCAAACAATAGCAGATGTTATATAGTCAGTTCAGTTTGCTACTAGTCCCATTATGCTCTATTTATGTTTCACTTTATTGGCTTTTTTTTTTTATTTTCCTATTATTGTTTCACTCTGGGGGAGGCAGAGGATATAATATATTCATCTTTATTATACAAAATCTGTGTGAAGCATTTAATAAAATGCTGTTTCCACACAGCTAGGAATATTGCTGTTAGCTGTTCTTAAGTTAATGCTCCTATTAAAAAATGTTTGATGGCTGCAGTGACTGGAACTTGTGTGGACAAAAAGCACACACACCACTAAATAAGGCACTCATAGCAATTCAGAGATTTCCTGATGCCTTGTGGAAAACTTCTGTTTATCCAGATTTCTGCTTATTTAGCATATTTCAAGCATTGTTCTTCCCTACTTTTATTATTAGTTGTATTTGAATGGAAAATAAGTTTTATCTTTTCTCCTCAAAACTTTCCCCTGAGATTGGAGGGGTCAGATCTGGCCCCCATCTCCAGGTCTCTTTCCCAAGTAGGAGTTTTGGCAGAGTTAGGGCAAAGGCAAGCGGGGAAGGACACTGATAGGAAGACAGTCATGGCTGCTCTCTGAACCTGGACCTGCTGGTGCCATGCTCAAGGTGCTTTCCCTTCCTAAAGCTGCTGATTCACACCCAAAAATGTCTGCATGAGGTGGGCTAGGCTTGTTCTGCTTCATGAATTGGTGGTCAGGGGCAGAGGGTCTGTGCTTGCTCATGGACATGGAGCAGGGCAGTTTTTGAGACATCCATCTCATGGCACTTGGCTGTGCCACGAATGGGGGTGGGTCTCTGTGGAGCAGGAGCACAGGAGATGGTGCTGCTTCTGGGGGTACTCAGGGAATCACGCAAAATAGCAGTGAAAAGTCAATATTACTGCATCAGGTGAGAAGAGATGAGCAATGGAAAAGAATCTGCTCCTGAGAAACAGGAGAAAGGTCTTTCAGAAAAGTCTTTCCCTAACTGATAACTTTCCAGGAAAGGCTCAGACATCCACACCCAAGACAAGACTGACTCAGAGAGTCTGATTTTAGACCCACAGCTTGGTCAAACACACAGCCTAACACCTGCTTACCCCCAGCACAGGCAGGGGTCTGACATGCAGATGTGGGTCTGTGGATCCTCTCAGAACCAGACGCTTTACCCCTTGGAAGGGCAATGAGGCAGTTCAGTGATGTGTTACGTGTTTGCAGGAGTGCTGATGGCACTGATCCATACAGCCACTGGAGCTGAGAGGCTGAGGAAGGCCATACAGGGTTTAATGAAATTCTGCCTAGCCTCATATCCCGACTCCATTGCTGCAGCTGCTGCTGGTCATCCTGAGAGAGCAAAATACCCAACAGTATTATACATAATTCTGTGTATTATTATCATACAAACTTTAGTAAGTATATGTCATGCTTCCCAGGGATAATACTTTCCCAGCCCTCAGCTGATTGTGGTTCAGAGAGTCCTGAGCCAGAAGTGATACCTTCATGTCTTATAGCCCCAGATAGATTGTTCTTGCATTAATGCATCTAACCACTTGCTCTACCCATATAATCTTTTGGCATCCGTGATATCTCCGGGCAATGAATTTCATGGCTGGTCTACCAGCTATGCAGATAAGATCTTCCTTTTGTTTGCTATGAATCTGCCACCTGATAACTCCACACCCGCTTGCACTTGTTCAGGAAGAGGTGGCACACGCTTAATCCCTGCTCACCCACTCCTCAGCCTGTCTGACAGCACGGAAGTTCTTTGGTAGAGCCTGTCAGCCCCCTTGGAGCTGGCGTGGGAGAGGGGAATCTCCTGTCATTCAGGACTGAGTACTCAATGGAAAAGACCAGGGAAGGTCAAGATGCACTTCAGAGGGAGGATGACAATCATGGTGTGGCGGCAAATGGGGCAGCCTGTGGTGTCCCTGGTAAAGCAAACACCTGAGGAAGGTGTTGGACCACCATGATGAGTTGGAGGAAGTTTCTTGGCTGATATATGGGGTTGAGAGAAGACAGCTGTCAATGTGAGGGCTGGCTACTGGGGATGCAGTGGTGGAACAGAAACAGTGGGGAGGGAGGTCATTCCAGTCAGCCAAAATCTCCAGAGCTTCCTGAGTGGTCAGAAAAAAGCAGACCAGGAGTTTAGGGCTCACCCATACCCTCTTGGAATGAACCTAAGCTGGGCATCACTGCACTGGACAGAGAGCATCCACTGGCAGCACCCAAGACAGCACTGTTTGGACAAAAGACTGTCCCTCAGCCTGACCCCACCATGGCCTGCAGTGCTCTGAGTTTGTTCCTTTGCCCGTCCAGGTTTTGGTGCCTTTGTGTACCCCACATTCTCAGGGCCGGGAGGGCTTTGCAGCTGTAAAATTAAATCCAAGAGAGTTTTTGGCCCTGTTATGAAATTATCATGCTTTGGGAGGTTACAGCAGAAGTGTAAGGACAAGCATACTCAGCCTTCACAAGGTTTTCCTCCAGACATGGCACCACTGGGGAGGGAGAGAAGCTGGGGGAGGACATGCCTGCTGTCAGAGCAGTCATTTCATGACATTGCACTCTCCAGACAAAAGCACCTGCGAGACAGAAAGAGTTTGGTAAGCTTGAGAAAGTGGAAGTGTTTTACAAAAGCACCATAAACATCTGCTGAGAGGTACCTGGGAACGTGACTGTGAGAGAGAATGAGGAGGTGAAGGGGGGAAGGAAGGAAAGCAGGTCTTTAAAACAGGTGAAATCCACCAGCCCTGTGGGGGTGATGTGAAAGCCTCGGTGGCACTGCGGGGGACACAAACCCTGCCAGGCTGAGGAGGGAGCCCCTGGGGAGACTTCCCGAGGCTTTTGCAATGTGATAGGAGTAAGGAAAGAGCCAGATTTGCTTGAAATACTTCATTTTAATTGCAGAAGGCTGCCTGCCGTCTCCCCGCTGCCTTGCTGGGATGTGTTTCTGTCTCAGTCATGCGCATGCGACTTTTGGACTGGTGACTGGTGCTGCCCATGGGCAAGGACCAAAATGTCCTTGCTGTAGGTATCTCCCCCTGTTTAGACAGACCTCTAGGGCTTAAACCCCGACCATTGCCCTGCTGAGCAGACTCTTCGGGTCATCCAGTCGCACTGCTTCACTGGATTTTTGCAGGTTTCTAACATTTCACTCAAAATGTCACCTGGGGACAGCTCAACTTGCACATGTGGGTTTTCTCATCTGAGATTTGTGGCGACAGAGATAACCTTGAAGGTGAGTGAATGTTAAGAACAAGGCACTCAGGGCAAGGGACAAGGAAAAGCCACCATTTATTTCATTGGTTTAAGCATTCTCTAATGATTTTGAACCTGCTTCACAGTTTTTTGGCTGCTTGGTGTTGACAGCACAGAAACAGAGCACGGATTTCCTGCCAGGATCCAGAGTTCTAGTGATTTCCCCAAATCCCTCAGTCTCCAGAAGCCATTAAACAAAATAACTTTATTTTCTGCGACCTCCCATTACAGTTCCTGATCTGCAGTGCTGTAACACACAGCTCCCAAGGCTGCATCCCAAGGGGCGCCTTCCATCTGTCTGCTGAGCGCCCTGCAAAAGAACTGCGGGTTCAGCTGTATTTCAAGCGCTCCTTGTTGATGAAGAGTGAGGTATGAAGGGAGCAAATCTGCACGCTCCGGAGGCAAAAGTGTGGTGCAGATGTTTTACCCCACAATGTAGGTCTGGAAGACCTAGAAGAATCCATGTGCTTATCCAGCCCTTCATCCTGTAATGGTGATCAGTCATATTGGGATTTGTGTGAAATACAGCTCTTTTCCCAGCAAGTGATTGCTATTGCTTTGGGTGAGGACCTTGAGACACAGAGAAGTGATGATACTGGTTTTCCTTTTGGGCTCTTTCCCCAGCTCTTGGTTATCTTGAAGGCTGTTATGCTAAAAAACTTCTCACTGTAATCTCCCAGTTCAGTTTCCCATAACCAGCACTGGATAATCTTTCTCCATCACCTAATTCCTTATACCCCAGACCTTAAACTGCACTGCTGAAACAGTCTAACTGAGACTGCTCTACACTATTGTATTCCTTTCCATCAGTTCAAAACCTGCCCAGAAATGAGTGACAAATATCCCTTGTGGGGCCTGAGGTAGGAGCTGTCTCAGTCCTATCCATGCTGGTCTCCTGGTGTGGGTTGGTCATCTTCCCACTGCAGGGCTCATCCTTCCCCTGGACCCCAAGCTGTGTTGCCCTGGACTCCCTCATGGAGCAGCACCAGTTGGGATTTGCAGACTTACCTGTCCAATCCTTCCTGGTAACTGAGTTCAGAGGAGAGATGCTGCCCTGGCTGTGGGGCCATGAAGAGCAGGAGTTGTGGCAGTGGGGGACACTCCCCATCCCATGCAGAAACAGCTCTGGGGTGTGGAGACAGATGAGGGTATTGGACAGAGTGTAAGGGGCAGGCAGAGCATTGCAGGCAGCCCCTTACCATGGCATCACTGCATGGGAGCAGATCCCTCCCCATCCCATAAAACTTCTCTCCCCTCCCCAGGAAGGTTCTTTCCTTCTCCCTCCCTGTTGGAGGGTTGGGCCGAGGTGCATTTGCTGAGCCCTGGCTGCTTGCTGTCTCTGCTGCCATTTGCTCTGGGAACAGCCCACGGCACCGGCGCCGTGCTCTGCTGTCTGTCTCGATGTCTCTTTAATCCTGTTTCCCTGGTTTCGCATGGCAGCGGCCCATGTTTGCTTGTGCAAAGCCTTCCTCTGGATTGCTGGCAGCCGTGCTTCCAAACCCAGCTTGCCGTTTTCCCCAGAGTGGTGGGATTGATTGGCTCCAGCCGGAATGGGCATGGCTCTCCGCTGCTTGGACCGAAATGCAACCATCTGTTACACCTCTAGTTAAAAGTACATAAAGTTGAGCATTTGCGTGTAGACAATTCCACCCCTGATACGCTTTCCACCACACATCCCTCTCACACTTTGGCAGGATCTTGCACCGCAATGGGCCCAGTACAGGCAAAACCAGCACTTTAGCTCTGCTGGAGCCAAGCAATGTGGAGATGGTGGGGGCGTAAATCAGCTTTTCCTTCTTCTGCTGTAGCAGGCCACTGTCAATTTTGCAGTGGGTTGTGCCCCAGGTATACCCCTGGCCGTGGCTGGTCCTGCTGCCTGCTCTGCCCTGGGAAGCCCTGCCCGGGCTGGCAGCCAGGCTGCCTTGTGCCTGCTGCACCACCAATGCAGGTGGAAAGGGCAATGCATCGCTGCGCCTCAGTCGGGTGTTCCCATCGAGGAAAGGCACTGAGGATAAACAGGCAGCAGACGTGGCAAGATGGGACCGGCATACGAGATAGCCCAGAGAGTGGGAGGTGAGCACGGCAGATGCATTGTCTGTATAGCCCTGCACCTGCAAAGGCCTGGACAGCCCACCTGCCTGCTCCCTGCCCCGTGCTGCCAGCCTGGCCTCGTGCTGCCCATTCCCTGTCTACGTGGGCCTGTGCAGCTTTGCCAGAAGGGGAAAGCAGGGAGTGGGCTGGGAACACTGCTGAGCCACTGCCTCCTCCCTGAAAATGCTGGGCACATCAAGACACTGCTATGGCTATAAGGAGATTTCCATGGGCAGAAGAATTCTGGCTTCTCCAGTGCTGCTTCCCAGTTCCCTCCCTTCCATATCTTTGGGACTTCCCTTCCCTGAAAGCTACAGAGAGATACTGCTGGGGCATAAAGCTGTTGGCCATGCTGCAATGCAGCAGCAGCCACTTTATATCTGCCCACCCTGCCTCCAACTCCTTGCTGTAGCTTTCCATGCCCACCAGCAAGTCCATGCTCGGAGATCCATAAAAGCATCTAACAGACTCCTACTGAGGCCTGGGCTCAGTATGCAACCTATGTTGGATGTGGGTGGGCAGGGAGAGCTTTAGCACCTGTAGGGTGGAGGAAAGCCTAAACGTGTGCAGTAACAGCCACAGTTATTGCCATTGCTGTGGTACCAGATATCCCAGCCCAAATCATCCCCTGTTTCTGCTTCTCTCCAAGGGAGCCGCGGCTGCGTTAAAAAGGCAGAGAAGCAGAGGACAAATAGAGGCACTGGGGTGGGAAATGGCCCTGCCAAGGCCAGAGAGCAGATCAGAATCAAGAAAGGAATTAGTTTGCTCCAGCCCATTTATACAACTATCACTGCACCAATTTCTTGACCGTTTATTTTCACAAAAACACATGGCTGAATTGCTGGGATGGGGCAGCTCCTTTTGGAAAGACTCAGGACAGAGAGAAAGCAAATCTCAGCTTGCTGAGGCTCACAAGTGGGGAGTAGTCAGTGACAAGGACCCTCGAAGTGCAGCAGCATCTCCCATCAGTGTCAGTAACTCTCTCTGGAAATGCTGGTCTCTTTATGCTTTCACCAGAGTCATAGTTCAGATGAAGTGAGAAGAATGTCACCTTTGCAGCTTTCACATGAGTGATGTCCCAAGGAGCCAATGGATATTGGGTAGCCAAGTCTTCTTCCCTCCTGAATTACAGGGATTGCAGGTCCCTCCCGGATTATACCAGAGGGACTGGTGGTGATGTATCAGCCATCCCTGACCTTGCTCATCTTTGTGGGGCAGTGATGGTGGTGGGAGAAGGGAAAGGCTAAATGCACATCCCAGAAGCCAGGGTGGCTCTGAAAGCTGAGAGGAGAGCTGGGGGCTGGGGAAGAAGAGACATTTGAGCTCAACACAGGGACAGCAGATGGATTGGAAGGAGCATAACCTTGTGGCAATGCATGCTCTGGTCCCTGCAGCTGGCATTAAGGGTCAATTATTTTCAGTGTAACAACTCATTTCTAACTGAAAAGAGAGTGACCTGATGACACTGATAGAGCCTGCTGACGTCCATCTCTCTGCTGTGGAGAAGACAGCAGCACAAGTCTTGAGCTTTGCTTGATGTGTGATCACAGACCACTGTGCCTGAATCCCTTCCAGACCTCCTGGTGGGCCAAATCCGGCCCTCCCAGACCTGCAGAGGAAGTGCTCCTGCACACTGAGTTTTGTGGGGCCAGCAGCAGCATGGTGTTGTTGATGGGCCTGCGTTTGACACTGACCTCTTTTAAGAGCTCTAGGAAGTGTCATCTCTTTCTCAACACATCCATATCAGCTGGTCTTGGATCCTCTGTCCTGATCCAGGTCAGAGCCACTTCAGCAGGAGAGGGCTGGGGCAGGACCCTGCGTGGTGGGGGGATGGATGCTAGCCTGGCCTCCAGCCCCAGTCTCTCACCTGTAAGTGTATGCACGCCTGGACTCTGCTTCTTATGGAAAAGAACTCCTTAAGGCCAGAGGGCTTTCCCACTGCAAGGTGCAGCCCAGCAAGGCAGCAGGGTATGCATTGGCCTTGCTTAGAGGATGCAAGGCAAGGTTGGGGTGCTGTCCTGGCTGTGGAGCATGAGTCACCCATCTGCAGAAGGCCGCTGCTGTGCACGATGCTCCAGCATGAGCCACCCTTTCATGCCAGCACTGCTTAATTTAACCCCTGGAGCGATACAGTCTTGATTTTACAGATGCAGACAGCATCCAAGTAACTTTTGGGAAAAGCATCTCCCTCCTACAAGCTTAACAACCTTCCTGGTGGGAAGATCATCCCCCAAGGGCTATGGTGGCGGACGGCCCTGGCACCCTGACTTTGCCTGTACCACAGTCTGGGGCATATGACAATCAAGACACAGTCAGTGCCAGGGCCAGTCATTGCCTTGCTGTGCTTCCCCATGCTGCTCCCAGCAGTGGCTGAGCTCAGGAGCTCTGTGCTCCTTGGGAAGGGGTCCAGCCCACTGACATGAGTCAAACCCCCCCAGCTTGTGCCATCCACGTCTGGGAGTTAAATGATACCCTGCACTGTGCCAGGTCCTTGACCCGGGAGGAATTGTTTGTGCTGTCAGAGAGCTCTGGGCTGCACTGGCCACCCGACTCTGGGGGCAGCCTGCTGTGAAGGGAATCCACAGCACAGCCTGGGGCAGTTTGGCGTGTCTCCTTTGATCACCCTTCTGATCATCCCTTTCTGGCGCAGCCACATGACACTGGTGAGATTCATGTGATTCACCTGCCCCGCGGTGTGAGGAGCTGGGCCCTAATGGAGGAGGATGCTGAAGCAGGGCACGCCCCGAGCTGTCTCCTGCCAAGGTGAGACATGGTCCCAGCTAGGTCCCACAGACTGAGACCCATGGTCACCAGCACATCCCACCATACCAGAGCAGGTAAACACAGCAGTGGATTGGATGACACCCTAAATCACAGCAGGGCTGTTCTGGAGTCTACTTTGCCCAGGACGGTAGGAAGAGTATACATGGAGGGAGAAGGGGACAATAAGGAACAGAGAAAAAGACCCCAAAAAGGCACAGAGTGACAATAACCAGACCAGATAGTAAGGGAAAGGGAGTCAGTCAGACCTTCAGAGGCCGGGTGTAAAAGGACCTCAAAGGGAGCGGAGACAGGTCCTGTCAGTCCAAAGCCCAGACAAAGGAGATGATGACAAGTGGCTATTTTAGCTGATGGCCTGAAGCCATCCTGTCTGGGGTGGTGCACTCAAGTCTCCTAAACTAAGCAAAATTCAGTATGGGATTGGGACTTGGGTCGGAAAGCCAAGGTGGTGGGATGAAGGGCTGGTCCCAGAGCAGCACCATGAATGAGCCAGGTGCTGAGACACAGGGCTATAGGGCACTGCCATCTCCAAGAGTGTCACATTTCCAACACTGTGTTTGATGCAGCTTTGTGGCTGGGGACTTCCCTGTCTGTTTTGGCAATGATGGGAATGTGAGCTTCAGTGTCGTGTCCCAGTGAGGGGATCCCAGAAGGCATCTACAGGGGATGCTCCAAGAGCTGGGGTCCCTCAGCTCGCTCACTACAAATGGGGCTTATGTGGGACTGCTGCTTTCTGAAGGGGCAACCCTCTCCTTCTATAAAACGGAAAATGAGTCAGGTCCATGGTTTTGCTGAGATGCAGAACTTACACCTGCTCACAAGGTGCCTTGGGAACAAGTATGGAGAAAAGATGCTTTTCATCATATTTAAATTTCCTTTCTTTTTATATTTTTGGTGGTGTAGCAAGGGTTGTGTGGGAGTGAGGCACGCTGGGGGATCTGCTGGAGTGCCCTGCTGTGTGGCACATCAGTGAGCTGTTGGGAAAAACAATCAGCAAATACCCAAGTATCTCTTCTAAAGCCTCTCACTGCTGTCTTCAAGGGACCATGGGAAGATGGTGCTTCTGCGAAAAGGATTCAGGACTCAATCCACAAAACACCTGCTTTAGTTAAAGCACAAGCATAAACTCCTTGAAAGCCAGAGATTTAAACACATTTGGAGCGAAGCCTGGCTGCCAGCATGCTTGTTGAATCAGAATGGAGTCTGTTATATAAGCATAAAAACTATTTTGCAAATGTGGCTGCTTTGAATTCATCACCCAAATTCACATGGAGGCACCTTTCTGTATGCTCCAGTAGCCAGAGCAGAGCTGCTGGGTCATGGGAAGCTGCCATTTATAGAAGCCAGACCCTAAGCTGTGCCAGGCAGGCGTGGAGCAAACCCAAGAATGTCACACATTATTTGAATTGAGACATCATTGACAGGGAGCAAAAAAACCCCAACAACCCAAAGCTCCTAAATCCACCAAGCCTTAAAATGGCAGGAGGAAACAGCCAAGTGAATTACACCCAGGATGAACTTGGCCCTGCTGCTCCTTCAGCAGTGATTTCTGAGGCATTGTGGAGTGTGGCATTTTTATCTCCTCTGGCATTTTTATCCCATTTCATTCATTCTATTTATTCCTGATCCTGTTAACTTTATCCTATTGATTCAAATGCATTTTCATACTCCCTTATGGTCCCCTTTTGCATCACTTTCAGCTTTTAGGCAAACAAGATGGGCTTTTTCTGTCCTGGAAAAAAAATGTTACCTTGGGACCACGCTTCTCCAAACTCCCCTCCTTGTTCTGGGAGACTGGGGTTTATTTATTTATCTTAGTTAGACTAATACCTTCATTTTCACGTGAAATAGGATGTACCTCTGAATGCATACAGAAAAGGTCAAAGGGTTTTAAACATGCAAAGGGCAAAATCTGAGCCTGTTGAGGTGATGTTGCTACAGTTCAGAATGTCTCTGTGAATGGAGCCATCCCTAAAGGCTGCAAATATATTGGGAGGTGGAGATTTACATACCTGCCCACCAGCAGATATATTCAAGCCCTTCACTGCAGAGAGGTCCCAGCGTTACTGCTGCCTTCTGCTTTGTGCTGGCTGCTGGTACAGATTTGGAAATCACATCTCTTGGAGATGCTTGATTTTACTGTTGCCTGTTTGTAAGGACACCTTTGGTATTTAGATGTATCTGCAGCTGAATGCTGAACATCTGCAAAGCCCAGAGAGAAGCTCTGGTGTGGATTTGGGGACATGAATGCACTTGTTTTGCTGATGGTCAAAGACAAAGGGTGGCAGAGGGGCATGGGCATCTGAAACAGAGGTTTTATGCATAAGATTCCTCATTAGATTTTCTGCATTAGATTAGTAGTTTTTGCCCTAGCCCAGTCAAAGACCTATGTCCAGTGGAACCATAGATACTTGGTACTGTGGGAGAGGAAGAATGGAGAAAACAGGGAATTTGGCATCTGCAAGAGTCATTATTTTCAACAACACTTTCTTCAGATTTTGCCACCTTGACTCTAAGCAAACTGGGGACCTTTAACAAGCACGCCCCAGTGGATCTAGACCTGGAAGCAGTGGGTGTCACCATGGCTTGGACTCATCAGCTTTTATTACCCTCCAAATTTTCCTTTTGAATAAAATTTGTGGGAGCCTAGACTCCCACTGCTTCCAGATTGTGCTTCTGGTCTCACTCTTTTGAGATAAAGACCTGTTTTCTGGCACGTACATTTTGTCTGGAAAGAGGAATAAAAGACCTCACCGTAAATAAATACAAACCTCCAAATGGCATGCACAGTGCCTTGTTCAAAGAGCTCGGCCTGTTTGAAATCAGCAGCCCCATAAAATCCGAATGGGCTCAGAAACACTTGAGTCATGGGATCTCTCCACATGAAGGGCCCGGCTCAGCGGCTGCCCCTCTCCGGGGTATCAGGGCTCCTTCCTTGAGCCAGTGAGGCTCCACCGTTCCCCACCCTGCAGCCCCGGGCTGCATCTCGGGACACGTAAATCAGAGCCTCTGCCCTTCGCCGTGGCTCTCGGCAGCGAGGTCGGGGGTCACCAGCTCACCTCTCAAAATAAACCTGGACGATCAGGAAGTGTTTCTCGTTTGATGAATTAGGTGTATAAAATCCGTGAAGGGCTCACAAACGGACAGACCTTTTCCTTTCTTCATGGGGATAATATTTCATGATTTGGGGAGGAAAGACTGCAGGGGAGGGGGGAAATAATTAGTAATTTGTGATTAACTCTTTTCATGGGTATTTTGTTTCTTTGTTCTCTGATGCTGCCTGGAGCCATTTAAAAAATGACTTAACAACAACCAAACTAATCGCTCTTCGTAACTAATGGCTATGTCAGAACTTGGAAATCAAACCAAAGAGTCTTGAAGAAGTTGCAAAGGAGACGCTGAGCACAGGAGAAGAGGTGGAGAGGAATTCCCTCTCCGGTATCAGATGGATGCTTAGAAAGGGCCCCGAGATAACAGCGATAAAGGAAAAGACAGGAACCCTCCCTAGAAAGCTGGTGGCTGTTCTCACAGATCCAAGTTGATTAGGCTGCCTGTGATGGACCCTTTCCTCTCCACATGGGCAAAAGATATTTTTTCAGTTGCACTTGGAGACAAAGTCCTCCAAAATCTCCACTTCAGCTCTGTCTAATGCATTATTTAAGATCATAGAATCATAGACTTATATAGGTTGGAAAAGACCCTTGAGATCATTGAAGCCAACCACTAACCCAGCACTGTCAAGTCCACCGCTAAACCATGTCCATAAGTGCCACACCTACACCTTTTAAATACCTCTGGTGATGGTGATTCAACCACTGCCCTGGGCAGCCTGTTCCAATGCTTCACAACCCTTTCTGTGAAGAAATTTTTCCCAATCTAAACCTCCCCTGGCACAGTATGAGTCGGTTTCCTCTTGTCTTGTCATTTGCTACATGGGAGAAGAGACTGACACCCATGAATAACCTGATCCTATGAGTTTTGGCTTTGGGCTGGCACAGAGACTCCCAACAAGAATGTGAGGGCTTTGGTAGAGTTCTGGTGCTGTTGCTGACTCACCAAGGTGAGTCCATCTTCATAAATGATTTGGAGACCTCTTCCCATGTAGATCCAGTGCATGAATTACAGACAGAGCAGCAGTGCCTGCTTCTGGCTTTCTTGGGTTTGGTTTTTGCTGCAAAGTGGGGTGTGTTTCTGGCTGTCAGAAGGTGAGCATCAAGGAGTGCAGGTGGTGGGAAGCAGAGAGGGACAGGATCCAGGGTGAGGTCTCCTCCAGGGTGAAGGCCACCAACAAGCAGCATGTGTAAATCAGGATATCAGAAGTGACTGGGGCCCAAAGCCTTGTGGTCTCTAATTGGGCCACACATAAAATAGAGTTTCAGACTGAAGGCCTTTTGGAGCTATGATTTAGAAAGGCAAATCCATTATGGTATCTGATTATGACATTGACATTAAAAGCACTGCAAACCTCTAATCGATGAAGGTTAATTTATTTAGACCATAAACCAGGAATTAATTTGAAAGGGGCTGTGGTGGAGCAGCAGCTGAGACTCCAGCCATCCCTTGTGTGATGCTGGTGGGGTAACAGGGACATGTTGGCCAAACTGAAGGTGGAGACCACAGTTCTACTGACTCTGTAGAGCTCTGCCTGCTCTCTGTCTCAGCCCTGTGCAGACCAAGGAGATCTTATTACAGAAAGATGAGAAGCTGAGTCTCAGATGAGCATTATCTTTGATTTGCCCTACAGTGGAGAATGTCCTTCCTTGGGCATATCAGGATCCCAAATAATGGTGAGAGTAGAGTCCTGTTTTCTGAAATGCTGCCCTCTGAGCACACAGCGGTGTGGCTCAGTCATCCAGCAGGTACTGACGTACATTGTGCCCACACCAGAGACCCCTTGGGTACATGTGGCCAAAGAGCATCAGGTCTGGAGGGGTCTGGACACAAAGGGTCATAGCAAGCAGCTCTGGTCCAGAGGAGTGATTTACAGCTCCTGGCTCCTACCTAGGGGAGTGCTGAAGTGGAAGAGATTTCCTTAGCCTGTCACTTTTATTTTCCTTGGTTATTGTTTAAAATGCAGAGATTATGGGGTCAAACTTTCCCAGCCAATATTTTTCCTAATGAAAAATGTAGTAGGGTACGAGTCAGTGATCGAATCTATATGGTGAGTGTTCCACACTACAGTGATTTCCACAGACAGAACTTCAATAAATCTTGTTTTCAGAGAAATTATATGAGGCTGATGCTCTATTTTTGCCAGTTTAAGATCACTTTACCCCTCTGCTGTGCTCTGTCCAAGTGGAACTTTCCTCCTACAGCAACAAAAAGATCCTCATGGCTGCAATGCGAGCAGGGCAGGGCAATGGAGGTGGCCACCAAAGTCCCTTTGGGGCCACCCCACATGGCAATGTGGTTGTGGGGTCCCTTTTCCAAAGGGGACCAAAGACTGAACAGTAGCACTGTCTCTCAATATTCCAACCTGAGTTCTGGCAACCCTGGGGATGTCGCCTTTCCCTTGGGGAGAGAATCACAGGCATTGGGTAGTGCTGCGTCTGCTACAGACTGCGTGGGACATCCATCACAGAGCTGTATTTGGTGAGAGACATGCCTTTGTCCTTCCACCACGCACAGTCCTGCCTCTTGTCAGTATTATTTAATGCTGGAGCTGCCGTGGCCTCGGTCTGTGCCCTGCCGTACTGTGAGCAATGCGATGGCAGCCCTGTCACCCTGCACGCGCCTGCCTGCACACATCCCCAAAGTACTAATAGCATTAGTATTGGTTGGATGGATGGGACAATCCTTCAATATCCTCTCTCCACTCAAGCCTAGGAGCTTTTTCCTGATTTCCATCCCAGTTTGGTGTTGCTCATCGGGGAGGCAGATGCACGGGGGCAGCTTGATCCCCATATTGACTGCCCTGCTGTCGAATGCCTCCACTTGCTCAGTGGATTTGGCGACAGCCCGTGTACAACCATATTTCACAGCCTGCCCATAGGATCAATATGACATTTCCATTCATCATTAAATATGTCTTCTTTACTTTGTGCTGCATAAATCAACCTTTCAAACGTGGCTCCTGGAGTGAAGAGTTGATCTCAGAGACCACTGACCAAAACAGAGGCTTTTCTAGGTGGCTTCAGAGTTATCATGTGCTTCTGGTGTAAATGGTACAAACTTTGTGAAGAAGCATGGAAATTATGTGCCCCTTGCAGGTGCTGGGAGAGTTTTAAGCTTCGTGCTGCCCCTGCATGCTCTGCCAGTTGCTCAGTGCAGGAGGAACACACTGCAATAGCATCTGCTTGCCCCAGGGCTTGGGAAGGTACCAAGACCGTTTGGTCTCAGGTTGTGCTGGGTTTTTTACCCCTTAGACTGATCCCAAACCAGCTTGGTGTGAGCCAGGTCTAGTGCACAGGCATTGAGCTCAAGCTTCCTCTGAAGATGCTGTTGATCCATACACTGGAGGGCAGGTAGTTCCCTCTGCTGGGGTGAGCTTCCCTGTCATCTGAGGATGGACCAGGAACTGTGGGAGCCATTACCTCCCCAGATAAGCACAATTCCTGCTTCAACCCACCTCCAGAGAGGTCTGGAGCAGGCTGAAAACAGCCCCTTTCTCACCTTCTGCATTAGGTGTGACCCTGGAGAAGCTGGTCTTTGCTCATGTGCTTCTCCTCCAGACATGGATGTCCAGCACCCACACCCGCCTGTGCAGCTCTGGCTCCCGTAGTGAGGGAGAGTGTGGGACTAGGATTGCTCTGCTGAAATGGTGGGGAAAGACAAAAAGCAGCCCATCCTTGGTGACACACAGGCACAAGGATGGTGGATGCATAGGATCCATAGGATGTCTGGGCAGAAAGGTATGTTCAGACCTCTCCACAGCCGTCACAGCCCTTGGTGGCAGTGGAGACAAAGGGAAGGACTCGAAAGGTGCACATGGAGCTGCCTCTGCAGCATGTTCTCATCTCCGCCGTGAAGAGTGGGGCCCTCCCCACGCTCTGGCTTTTTGTCAGCCGGCTCCCTTGTCCCTGCTGCACGCACACACATGCACACACACACACACTCACACACACACACATGCACACACACACACATACACACACACACACACACACACACANCACACATGCACATGCACACACATACACGCACAGGCACACGCACACACACACACTCACACACACACACACATACACGCACACGCACACACATACACGCACACGCACACACATACACGCACACGCACACACATACACGCACACGCACACACATACACGCACACGCACACACATACACGCACACGCACACACATACACGCACACGCACACACATACACGCACACGCACACACACACATACTCGCACCCACACATGCACATGCACCCACATACACGCACAGGCACACGCACACACACACACTCACACACACACACGCACATACACACACATACACACACGCACACACACACACCCACACATGCACACACATGCACACACACACCCACACGCACATGCACACACACACGCACACACATTTTAGCACTGTCTGCAAAGGAGTTTGGGAATCGATATTGCAATTGTGTTGTAAGTGAATTAGTTATAGATCAGCTTGGGGTAGGATTAGCTTATAGATCAGCAGGCTGGCAGGTGCAGGAAGGAGCGCAGGCAGACATGCACACACGCACATCCCCCAGCGTGCTCCTCTACTGCCCAGCAAGGAGAGGAAGGTGAGTCAGGGCTCTGCAGGCCTGGGACTGCTGCCCTACAAAGTGCTGCCATACTCCGACATTGTAGGCAGGTGAATGCTTGCTCCTGGGTTTTGCAGGTGTTGGGACAGTGAGGCAGGGCTTCAGAAGCAGCAGAGGTGCTGTTATAACCCCAGTCTTGAATCTGCAGATGTGGAATGAGAACTCGTCAGCTGCCTCCATAGAGTCCTGGCCCCACGGCTTGCATCCTTCCTGCAAATGCCCACACCTCTGGCAGGAAGCTGCTAGGGACCGTTATCCCAACATTTTTGCAAGAAGTGCATAAAAATGCCACAAAGACAAAGCAGTCCTCAGAGATTTCCTTTTATGTTTCCTCAGAGATTGAAACAAATCGCTCTTTTCTAGTTGCCATCTGCACATCCGGGGTCTTGACTCTTTCTTTTAGTGACCTCACATGAAAGCTGTATCCCCACACAGGGATGGGGAAACTGAGGCACCGATCATAAGCTGCTTGTTACGGCCAAAGTGGTTGATTCAGTGTATCCACACAGGCTCTCAGCACCAGTCCATACACAACCAGTCCTGGACCCCACTTTCTTCTGGTTGCTGACCACTTCTTAAAGTCTCACTGAGACCCTTGTCATGACTCCAGGATAGTCTGACTTCTAAAATTAGCCCAGTGCCTGGGTCCATGCTCAGGGGTTTTCCCTTTAAATAATCCCCCTGCCTCCCCTCCCACTTTTTCTTTGACTAAGCATGCTGCAAAAACAACTTGCTTCTAAAATAAGCATCTCCTCTAACTCCCAGTTTAAACCTGAGTAGCCGAGCATGACATAGCGGGGTTGGGATGGCAGCTGGGCCATCTCTCAGGCTACCTTTCGGTGCAATGGCACCTGGAACAGCTGGGGCAAGCACACGTGTGGGTCAGGGCTTCAAAGGGGATCTGGGATCTGCTGGGAGTGTGGTGGGAGTATGGGGTATGAGAGAGAGTGTCCCCACAGTAGTACCTGCTGCTGAACAGTCCATCTTCTCTGAAGAGCACGTTTGACATCAGGACGTGTTCGTTTGGTGAGATGAAATACAGGCAGACCTCTGAGGAATGCCAGCCCTCTGGGCAAGGGATAGTGAAATGACTTTTCCCTGGCACCTTGTGCTGACTTTCCTAAGTAACCCTGTCTCCATCCTTCTTCTCCTTATGTCAATCCATTTTTCAGCTGTGGGGCCAAGTTGCTACAGCTCAGTTTACACCCACAGGATTTGAGCTGGGGCCAGATCCCAAGCTCAATTTCAGTCATAAATCTGGAGTAGTTCCACTGAAGTCAGGGGAGTTAATTCCAGATTTACACCCGGTGGCACTGAGGTGGGACCCAGAGTGTCTTTGGCTTTGGGAGCAAAAGGGGTAAAGTCTGTAGAGGATTTACCCTGGCAGGTTGCAGTGCTCAACCCCTGGCAGTCCCTGAGTATCCCGTGGTTGGAGTTATTAGAGCAAGTTTCTCTTTATTATTTGATATAATCTACTGCTGTCCCACCGGGTTTCCCTCACTCTGCACTCTGGGAAACCGAGTGGAACTAACCCGAATAGGAGGATTACAGGCTCCAAATGGAAATGGTTGCACCAAGCCGCCAAGCGGAGCTCCTTGCACCGAGCAAAGAGGGCGGCTGACAGCCTCAATGACATGCCAGCACTTAAAATGCTGGATGATGGATGAATGTCATCCTGCTGGGAAGGGAAAGGGGGGTAGGGAATAGGGGGGCTGGGGGGGCAAGGAGGGGAGGGAACCCAGCCCGGAGGAGCCAGGGAAGAAGAGCTGGCACCAGAGTTGACATCTGCACTGATCCTCATCCGTGGGCTGTGATTCATGGGGAGAAGAGAGGGCTGAGCTCCTGTCCGTGGGCCCCACCGCTTTCTGCACGCTGGATTGAAATTCTGCTGCTGCTGGCAGCTCTCTTGCCCACAGCACAGGCACATGCACAGATGCATACGTTTCTTTATGCACACATAGGACGTATAGGAAGAATGTCTAACAGACGTGTGTGCAAATGTGTGTATATTTATATAAACATCTCCCCTTGACACGCATATGCAAACATGTGAGATTTCCTCCAAGACACTTCATTAAAGGCCGTCGTTGTCCCCACCTTTCACTGTATATTATAGTTCATCCACAAATCACATCTATTAAATGACTAAAGGTTTTCTGCTAGGTTTTTTTTTTAATTTTATTCCCCAGATGTCAGGGGATGTCAGTGATATGGCTGCATTACTCAGAATATTGCGGTCCTGTCTCCAGAGTGCCCGAGCAGGGGATTTCTCTCTCTGTCTCCTCTTGTATTCCTGACAGCAAAGTAATTTGCTTATATAGATTCTGGCAACAAGAACAACGCAAAGCCTGGCTGCTTGACAGTGTTGCATTTTTAACTCGAGGTTGAAGAGCTTCAGTCTGAAGACCTCTGGGATTCCTCTTCCAGGGTGGTTGATTCCTGGGATTTGCTCCAGCATTGGGTGACTCTGTAGATGGACCATCCTGGTGCCTTCCCCAGCACTAGGACTGGTGAAAGGGGTCCTACTGTTGGCTGTGCCCTGGGCTGAGGGCAGAACAGGACCTTTCCTCTGGGCAAGGGTCCATGATGCTTTTCTGCTCAGAAACTCATACTGCAGGCATACCACCCCACATGGGGGCCCAGAGCTGTTCCCAGAGGCACAAGTCCTGGAATGGCCAAAAGTCCATAGCTATTCTGCAAAGACATGAGGACTAGCCAGGGGGAGAGGGATCCTGTGCCTCAACATGCCTGTGAGAAGAGCACGTGTTCTCCAGGTGCATGAGCACATCAATGCTCCAGCAGCTGGGGCTCGGCCAGGCAGCTGACATGCTGCAAAATGAAGCAAAATCCATCTCGCTGTGTGCAAGTCGTGGTCCTGCAAGGCCAAGGGGCTAGAAGCGGGGGCTAAGCCTGGGAACGGAGCCCGCAGGGGCACGTGTGACCCCCAGGAGTGGCGGCGTTTCGGCAGGCGGCGCTCCTGCCCCCGCGCAGCGCTGACCCCGCCACCCCCGGGATCAATCCTGTCACCCACCTCCGACAGCAGCTGCTTAACCGCGCACAGCAGCCCGGCACAGCAGTTTCGGCAAGAGAGCGAAGAAGCCCGTATCCAATTGAAACCGCAGGGGGGATTTGGGGAGGCAGAAGGTAATTTCCCGAGTTGGAATATGGCCAGCATACAAGGACTAATATCCTGGCTCTTGGGGAAACAGTCGTGGGATCTTTGCTTGCTGAGAGTCATCCTGATCTCTGTTTTAAGTCAGATCTGGAAAAAAGGAAAATGAGACAAAGGGAAAAACTCTTCCAAGATGCCAGGGCTTTGGGGCATTGCTTAAAGCTGCCCTCACCACAGGGAAGATTTTCCTGGAGGCAAAGCTACCAGGCATCCCCAACATAGAAGCCTGGTAGCTGATGCATGGCCCCTTGCCCTGGGGCTTCCCCATGCTTCCAGATGTGGCCAAGGAGTGCCCTGGCTCCCAGGAGGGAAGTAGGGTGCTAATGTCCATCAGTAGCACTACACAAAGTATTGCTGTAACCTGGTCATGTCCTTGTGCCAGTGTTTCCCTCTGATGGGAGATACCAGGAAGGCTCAGAAAGGTCTCATGTCAAAGCAAATTTGGGGATGGAGGGCTGTATGCTAGTACCAAGCGGCCCACACGGCAGCTGTGGAAAGACTCCTTGGTTATGTCCAAAATTTATGTCAGCAAACAGGTAACCTGCTGCAGAAACACCACACAGGGTAGAAACTGCTGCAGAGAGGATGGGGTGGGAATAGAGGCAGCTGGTGGCCAGAGCAGTGCCAGTGTGTACACTGGTAAATGCTGCTCCCAGCACAGACAGCTCCCTTGCTCTTGGTGTCTGTGTTGGGAAAGGATCCCACCCACTGCTTGGTGCTACCAAGCAGGCAGGAAGGAGAAGCATCTCTGACACACTGGGGCAGGTGAGGGCAGGCTGCTTTGTGAGCTGGCTGAGCTCACATCCCCAGCTTTTATGCTGCTGGTTTGGTTAAGTGCTTTGCTCAGGCAGAGCGAGACATCTGCAACCTGTGCTTGTGTGAAGCCATCTCAGCGAGTGGTGCTGAAGTGCTGGTCTAATGGAAGTGAGGGCTAAGTTAGCACTGCTGGGGCAGCCCAACAGCTTCCTGCCTGCGGGAAAGAGAGAAAAGACCTGCTTTAAAATTTAAAACACTTGCAAACAGCACTGGAAGCACTTCTCGGTTAAGAATTATTGTTACTCCTAGTGTGGCTAGAAAACCTTGAATGTAAGCTATAGGATAGTGTGTCTTTAATCAGTGTCTGCAGCAGGTTAATAGCTAGTGCTCTCCTCACCTTTACAAGTGATCCTTTCAGGTCATTTTTTTCTTATGGCTGGGCTCCCTGTGATCTGCCTGCCGGCTGGCAATGACTTTTTGCATCATCCCCTTGTCTGCTGCTGCAACAGGGCAGGGGATAACAAGCAGCAGCCCATCTCACTGCCCCATACATCACGGCCAAGATCTGTATTCTGACAGTTGCATTTTGTCTCCTACTTTCTGAGCAATGTTTCCTCAGAAAGTCAGGAGACAAAAGTATCCTCAGGTTTGATTGAAGACCCAGGGCAGGCAGACACATCCTCCAGACCACCTCGGGAGATCTGGTTGCTGAGAGTTGTTGTCTTCCTAAATTCTATAAAGGGAGAGTGAGAAAGCTGCCAGTGCTTTGCTCTGCTGTGTGGTCTCGCTGCTTCACCTGTTCCTCCACTTGTGTTCCTGCCTGCTGGCAGCCAGGAATGAAACCAGCCCAGCATTAACAAGCCCTGACCATTGCATTGTACATAGTAAGAGTTTGGTCTCTTGTGGCTGGGGTGACTGGGCAACACCCCTCACAGGTGGAACATGGATGGAAAAACAGAGTCACCATTCACATGAAGCCAGTGGTGAGCCACAGCATGGGTTTGAAGGAAGCAGGGAGATTTTCATGAGAAGTAAACCAAAGATCCTGCCAGGACCTGTGTACCACTGATGCAGTGGCACATCTCTGTGCAGTGATTTCCCCTAGAGCCGCAGCCTGCCCTTGGAGCTCAGAAAAAATAATTTTGGCCATTATTAATAAAGCTCTTGGTGGCAGCCTCTTGCCCAGCTGTGCCTTCCCTGATGGACCAGCTCTGTGTTTCCCAGCCTGGCAGAGAAAGCAGCTCCCAGTTTTCCCACTGTCCCTCCAAGGAAGCTGTTTCAGGAGCAGGGGAAGATGCAGCTCTGTCATGCTCAGTGGGAGAAGTTGTGCCCATGTGTTTCAGAGCAGGACTGTATCGGCTGCTTGCAATTCTCTGAGGGTCTTGTGTGTTTGCAAAGGCAGCTCTGTCAATCAATAAAAGGCAATCACAGTAATGAAGTATCAAGTAGGAAGAAAAGATTTCAAGCTCTACATTGTTGAGGGATTGGGGGTTTTCTTTAAATGAGGCAAGAGAGGCTGGGAAAGCAGAGCCCATCAGGGATGACAAATCTGTTTCTTTTGCATGGGGGAAGTGGCAGGACCGTAGCCCCTCTGACCAGATCCAATAACAAGGGAAAAGCTGAGAGAGGACCCCCTTTCTGCAGACACAAAGGACAAGCCAGTGGCGGCAACTTTCTCTCTGAAAAGTCACGTTTGCCAGGGGAGGCTGTGAAATCCAAGACGTTCCCAAGAGCTTGTTCCCTTCCCGTCCCCCCCAGTCTGGGGAAGGGAATCATTCTGATTTTGTTTTTATTATCGTTATTCCCTCCTGGGTGAGTGCTGGGAAAGTGGTGAATTTTGCAGCTGCCCAAGAGCCAGTGGGAAGGGGGATGTGAGGGATGCATGCCAGAGCAAGGGTCCCTTCTCACCTTTTCCCTGCCTTCCCACGGGACAAGGCACAACTGAAACCAAAGCATGTCTTGTCTTTGCCCTCCAACTCAGTCACCCCACACAACCTATTTCCCCCTCAGCAGGACCTGTGGGTCCTGTAGCTTGTGGCATGCAAAGGCAGCAGTGCCCCAGTCATGCAGGAGTGTGTAGGCTGCATTGGCAAAGGGATGAGGAAAGGTATTTACCTCAGCATCTGTTTAGAAAGCAAGTCATAGATATATATACTGGAGAAGTTGCTGGGGACTCTGGTTAACAAGGCTGGTTAGAGATGGGGAGCTCTCTCTTGCCAGAGCTTGCCAAACTGGCCCATCTTGCCAAGGCAAGGCTGGTCCTAACAGGGCTTTTTTAGTGCCTTTTTTAGAGGTAGGTCACTCAAGTCATCTTCTGTAATTAAACCTTTCACAAACTGTAGCAGTCTTTACCTGCAGCCATGCAGTCTCAAATAGGGAAAAACGCTTTTCCTGCCATAGCAACATCAATTAAAAAAAAATCAATGAGATCTCTACCTGGCAACCAAAATCTCCACTGATCCATAGAGATAAGGGCTGGATGTGATTGTACATGGTCTGGGAAGGCCTGAGACAGGGTCTGGGATTGCTGTGAAGGGATGTAGGTCAGTCACACTCTGTTCCATGTCTCTGATGCTAGCTCGTGAGGAATTTTAAGTAGTGCTTTATAGGTATAAATTCATTATGGCCACAACCCAGACAGGTGAGTAAGGTGGAGACAGGGACATATCCACTGCTGCTTTTTCAGAGGAGAGATGCTCAATGTCCTTACACCTGAACTTTCCTGCAGGGCAGCTGTAGTCCCCGCACCAGCTTCACCTCTCACCTCTCCTCCCTCCTCCACCTCGTGCTCACTCTCTTTGCTTTGATTGTACTCATGGCTAGAGAAACACCCATCACAAAACACCCAGATCCTGACAGTCTTTGGAGCTACTGAGAGCATGAACCATTGCAGTGGCAGGAGGGCAGGGAAGAGCCACAGGCTGTGGGGGCCTCACCAGTGTCTTCCCCATGGATAACAATCTTGCAGTATAACGTGTGCAGTCACTCCAAGAGTGGCACATACAGAACAAAATCCCCTAATTTATTTGATGTTCCAGCAGAGCTGCTTCTTCAACCAGGTGGCAGCACCTTGGGCTTCAGCGCTGCAGGCCCTGGGTATAGGCAAGCTGCTCCAGCTGGGGACTGGCTACACATTTTCCGTGGCCAAGACATCCCAGCTCAGCCCAGGGAGCTGTTGCACCTGCCTGCCTCGAGCCTTAGCTCTCTGTCACCAGAGATCTTGTCTCAGAGACAGGGTCACCTGCTCCTCCCATCCTCTGTGGGCTTTGTCCTCGCTGGAGAGATGCAGATGTGGAGGGAAAGGTGCTCTCTTGGCAGGATGGGCATAGCTGTACAGGTGCTGTCTGGAAGGTGTCTGCTTGCCTTCCAGCGGAGGGAAGAAGACAGGAAATACCACTCAATTCCAGCTTTCTTCATGGAAGCAACACTTGCCATTGTTGTCCACCTTTGTCAAATCAAAGAGACAGTGCTGGTCCCAGAGCTCACTGAGCTTTTAGTAAGGGTCTGACCAAGAACAACGCTGGTTTTGTTGGGTACTCCTTCCAGTCCAGCAAATAGCCTCCAGCTTGGCTCACAGGAGATGGAAGGAAGAAAAGAGGACAGATTTATTCAGTGAAATTAATGGAGTGATGCTGGGTGTTAATGGACTATTTACCAACATCTCCTCCTCTGTCTTTCACTGGGCCTGAGAAACTGCCCTGCCCTCAGCTACGCGCATCGCGCTTTCCTCCCAGTTTGTTTCAAACTCACAGGGAAGGGCCCCTCTCTAGCGGGAACCCCAGAGCCAGACCCCCACAGAAAACCTGACTCAGCTCACCTGAGTGTCTCAAGCCCACGTGTTCTCACTCCCACCTTGTCTATACATGCTGGCAAGAAAGATGAAGTTGAACAAACCATTTACACGCCAAGCGGATTAGCCAAATTGTGTTAAGCTCCCGCAGGGACGTCCTTGTTCACCGCCTTCATTTGATTTCTCTTTCAAAAGCCCACCAAGCTGAATGTAATTAAGGCCTCTTAATCCTGCCTGCATGTGTCCACGTGGGGTTAATGCAGCGTAATAGATGCCCTTTGCAAGTGCACGCTGGTGACCATTGCTGCATGGCTAAGCCCTCAAGCCCAGATGTTCAGCAGATGTAAACCCAAAGCATAGGCTCTGACTGCTACTCTTCGGCCACAAAGCTTCTCTCACAGCTAAAATATGAAAGGCAAAGTCCATCTTCCCAAGGCTGAGCAGCAAATCTGTGTCAGAAGTAAGAACCACTGCTGGCACTCAGATCCAGACCAGTTCAACTCCTGCAGAGCCCAACACCCTTAGCAGATCCAGCCTGTGATCAGAACTTGCTTTTTCCTGGAGGTTAGGAACTGGTACCAGAGTCCCAGCCCCATTAGGAGCTCTGCCCTTCCAGTCTGATCCCCACTTGTCAGCATCTTCAAGCCCCTGCCCAGGGTGGCTCTGCTGACAGGCAGATTTCTTTTTGAAAGAGTATCACTTTCCTAAGGCAGAAGCTACAACTAAAATGTCATTGCAGCCAAACAGCAACAGTGGAAATCCATAGAGCTGCTCAGCTAGGTATTGCAAAGCTGTCTGGCTCTGCCCAGCGGGAGACTATAAAACACATGCCAAGATATTAGAATTGTTGCCTTTTACAAATGAGGAACCAAACTGATGCTGCCTTCAAGGAAGGAGGGCCACAAAGGGCAGAGGGAGTAATTCCCCAAATCCATCCTGTGAATCACACTTAAAAACAAATCCAGGACTTGGTGCAGCAGGATTTGTCCAGAGCACCTCTCCCTGTTTTCACAGAAGAAACCACTCCAAGCCACTCACACATTTACAAGGAAGTTTGCCACAGCAAGATGTGCAAGGTGCTCCATTTAGGGAGAGAAACCTGCCATGGTTCAGTCCTATAATCAGCTAAAAAAAACCCCAAACCTCAAAGACCTTCTTGTCCAGAGACAAGAGGGATGGAACCATAGGGGGTAATTTCCATAACTCTTTCAGCCACCACTCAGCACACAAACTCTCTTTTCTTAAAATCAGACCGCCTGCCAGGGGAGCAAATCCGTTCCCCTGGTATCTCAGGACTGTATCACATAATCCCCTTAATAAAGCAATCAAGTCCCAGATTAGAAACAGTTAGATTTCTACCCCGCTGAAAGGGTTTTTTCCAGAACATCACTAGGAGGAAACCTCCTTAAAATGTGCTGGTTTTGCTGGACTGACCAAAAATAAAAAAATAAAAAGTAACATCCCCCCAAACAAGTAAATGGTAAAACTGTTATTTCCCCATGGAAACTGTTGGGTTAGCCAGAATGATATTTTCCATTAAAAATGTTTTGCTGGAGAATTCCCAACAAGTCAGGCTGCTGCATCACTGATTTTAATCGAATTTAGAAATTCTCATTTCCCTTTGTTCTTAAACTTATATTTAGGAGCAGGGATGGTTACAGATCTGTCTGCCTCCTTCACCAGCAATGTAATGTCACCCACCAAGTGACATGTACAAAGAAAGATAGCCATGAAAACCCAACGTAGCTCTTGCTACAGTCGGTGCTCCCCAGGCAGAGGCATAATCTCTCACAAGGCTGCCTCAGCTCTCAGAGCCCCCTTGATCTCCAGCTGGTTTTTTGGAGATGCTCATTTTCCTAAGCATAGCTCTAACAGTGAGGCTGTGCTGAATTCACAGATAATCAGTACCTAATTGGATTAGGAGCTGATAATATCTTTGACCTTTTTTTAATGGCTTGCCTGGCCTGGCTTTCTGCAAGGCTGAGGCTTAATTTTAGGCAGGAGTTTTTTCCACAAGTGAAGCGTGACCCTGTTAACCTCTGAATGAGAGAGGTGACCTTCCCTCTCCCCAAGCACTGTGGAGCTGTTGGATATTGTGAGGTACACATGGGCTTCACAAATCTGTGGACAAACAGACTGAACCTACCTACAGAAGTCAGAGTCAGGACCTGATTTTCAGGCAGAGCTGTGCTGGTATTGGACTAAGTCCTCAGACAGAAATGACGAGTCAAAGGAGTGTGAAGCTCCTGAGAAGTCGGTGTCCCTGCCAGTGTCAGCTGCACAAGTCACCTCCTTTCCTAACCAGTTCTTCCACATGCAATGGGGGGGGAATGAATCACCAGTGCAACAAAGGATCCAGAGATTCGGGCATTGGGTGTTTGCGAGACAAAGGCTCAGGGCTGCTTGTGCATTTGTGTGGCTGCATCTTGCTGTGGTTCACCTAGTCCCATCACTGCAGCTAAGTGTGTGCTCCCACACAGGTGAGTGGGTTCATGCACAGGCCCAGCACAGCTGAGAGCAGAGACAGCATGTTTCTGTTACACCTAGCTCATGCCCAGCACACACTCACTCTATTTTGGGGCACTGGGATTTCAGGAGACGCAGGGAGCAGGAGGGGAGGGAAGGCTGCCTGATGAACAGCAGATGTTGGTGATCATTGGATGGAGCTGTTAATTTAACTGGAGTTTATTGAATAGCAATTAGGTTGGGGTCTCATTACTGTAGCCAAGTGGCACAAAGATGTGCTGTAAAAACCCAGGGAACAGGGATGTGCACCGGCAGAGTGACAACACTGGTGGCGTATTTAGGACCTGGAGCAGTAAATCTTCTCACTTGCCCAGAGTTCCTTCTCCTGGGCAGTGCTGCCTGGAGCTTGGCACCTGAACCAAGCTGCTGGGCTTGTCTCAAGATGGGAGGCTGCAAACACAGTGAAGGGTAGTGAGTGTGTGTACTCGGGGAGCAGAGGGCAGGAGAGAAATGAAGGTCTGAAAACAGTGTCAGTGAAGAGGTGTGAGTGACAGCCTGGGTAAGACAGCAGCTCTCCAGCTCAGCCAGGGACAGGGATGGAAGCAGGACAAAGGGTGGAAGAAGGGTTTGGAAGTCTGTAAGATACATGCAGGTGTCCTAACTTGCTAGGGGACGGGACAGGGTGTCTTGATGCTTTATAAAGAGCATTGCCCCAACACAAGCAGAGCAGCACTACAGCAGGATGAGTTTCCATTTCATATGGTAATCAGAGACCACGTATTTAACTGCTGCTTCTCCAGCAAGCTGGGATTTGTGTTTCACACCTCTGCTGTGTAGGGTGGCCCTGACACTGGCAGGGATGGAAGTCAGTGCTCTGCTCCTGCTGAATGTGGGCATGAGATCCACTAAGCCCATCTGCCAAGAAAGACCCAAAGGTGCTCACATCAGCACAGCCTGAGTATTTGGTGCAGCTTAAACAGTGCAGAGAGAGCAAAGGCACATTCCTACCCCTGCACAGCCTGACCTGAGCCTTTCAATGCCCGGTGCAGAGTAAAACCCAAGGAGAGGATAGAGGCAGGACAGAAAAGTCCCAAGCAGAGCTTGCTTCTAACACAGGAGATACACACACAGACAGATACAAAACCACATTCACTCTCCTAATGACATGATTATATCTTGCTTCTGTCTTGGGGGGGAAATCAAATGATCCAGGTTCAAAAAACCCCCAAAAAATGAACAAATTGCCAAACTGGAGTGCAGCAGGAATTTGGAGGGTTAAAATGTTTGGGATTAATTAACTGATTAATTAAGCCCTCACATCAGCCTTCATCCCTGCAGCCCTGCTATTGCATGAGGGATGTACTGGGAATGTGTGATCCTGTCAGCACGATGCAGGAATGCTGGGGGGAAGGTGCTCAGCGAGGGAATTTTACACACACATTTGTGATTGTGGGGTTAAAGTCGGCTATGCCCTGCAGACCTCTTGTGAGACACCTTCACACCTCTGCCCTGACTGGAGTGCCTGCACATCAGGGCTGCTGGTTGCTTTGAGATCTTAAAAGAAAAACTTAGTTTTCAAAAGCCAAAGGGATTTCTCTCCCCTGAGGGCATGGGGCTTCCCTTCACTGTGCCCTGCTGTGAACATGACAGCAGCCCTGCTCTGCTCAGCAGCCCGTGATTCCCACTGCCTGCTCATCCTGGAGAAAGGGAGCAGTGGGTGTTGCAGTGTGGTCTCAGAGGACAGTAGCTGTGGGGCTTTTTGCAAGGGTCTCTATCCCCATCTGAGTATTTAATGTTCAAAATCGGGTGGGACCCATCATTTCACGAGTGGCTAATCTTACTGCATGGGGGGAAAAAAAAGGCATAATGCTTTTAGCTTTTTCTCCCTTCCTTCCTGACCCACAAAACAACCAAAGGAAACCTCCATCCCATGAGGCCACCTGTCTGCTTCCCATGTCCTGACTTGGTAGAAGTCTGTCCACCAAACATACCTCGATCTGGAGGATCATCTGCTTCCTGGGTACTAGTACAGTCTTCAAGACTTTAAATACTGCTGTACTCAGTAGTTCTAACACTTAAGCTGTTTACAACCCATGGTCTTCTCACAGTCAGTGGGCTTAGTGTCTGGAAGGGTGCAAACGACTTTGGTTCATTAACAAGACTTGGTCTGGGCACTTCTCTCACAGTTTTACAAAGCTGTGCTAGCAGATCTCTTGTACATCAAGAACAACTTTGCAACACCTCCCATCAGGGTATGTGAGAAAATAAAGAAACTCATACGGGTCTGTACACACAGGAGTCGATCATGAATCTGCAGCAGGTATTTTTATGTAAAGCAGAAGCAAAAAAAGGAGAGTGGTTACAGCAGGGGATAGAGTATGCCCAGGCAGATTAAAATAGCCTGCCTTGGAGACATCCTCCTGAGAGTGGATGACACCAGCTTAGCCTGTCTCACATATGTTTGTTTTGCTGGGTGCAAGCACAGCAAAGGAAATGGCAACAGGAGCTCAGCCCACCACTGCTTCACAGCTTCACACTATAAATAAGGCATCGAGCTGCTGCGCCCACCGAATTCTTCCCTGCCTTCCGGTCTACGGCAGCGTACTGTCTGGGCTATGTATAGCACCAGCCCCTTTGTGGTATCAGGGGTTTTCTCTAAAGCCCTGGCTCCCGGATTCTGGGATTACATGGTCAGCTCTGGGTTTTTTTCCGGAAAAAAAACAAAGCAGATGCTGGAAAGAAAAAATTAAGATTAGAGTTCAAATGCATCTAAATAGACAGAGATGATCTGTTTTGCTTAAGAACTTCTTATGGAGAAAAATGTGGTTATTCCAGCATCAAGATCCTTCTGAGGAAAATATTTTGATACAGGTTTTTTATTTTCTGGTCAGGAGAATCAAAGCAACAATACAAATCATTCCAGCTTCAAATTCCCAGGCTGAGCAGCAGGCTTCATCTTAAAATATGACAAGAGATTTCCTCTTCCCAAGTTGCATTTCCAATGGCAAAAGAGATTTTCTTGCTGGTGTTTTCACTTTCTGTATTCATGATTTAGCTGCAATCTGCAGTTTGGAGATTTTTTTCTTTTGCTTTCTGACATTTCAACTTTTCCTTCTGATTCCCCACTGAGAATGACTTGGAAACACCAAGATTTCCAGCAAGTGAAAGTTTCCGTTTATTTGCCTGCATTGCCAGGTTGACAAGACAGAAGGTAAAGAGAAGTCACTCCAAGTTCCAGGCAGAATGTCTTGGTTCTGTGTACAAATGTTGATTCTTGGTGCTGGCTGCCTCAAAGGCCCTGACTCTGTCCCAGGTGAGCACTGTGAGTGTGTGGAAGTACCACAACAGCTCTCCCTGGGAGCTCTGCCTGCAGAACATCTTCTTGCAAAGGCACAGGGCTGTTCTGCAGAAGATGAACAATTTCCAGATTGCAAACCCCACAAGTGTCACTGTTCATTTGCCACCCACGAAGCAGACTAAACCACGGGTGGAAGAAATGTAATTTTCATCAGGTGTCAAATAGGTGGCACAGGCTGTAAAGTCTGCAACACCCACACTTAGGGTCAGGTGGGCTTACCCAGCAAGATGAGTAATTTCTACTGTTCTCAGGGTGGGATTCTTCAGCAGCTGAGCTTACCTGGGGGTACGAGGCAGCTCTTCCACATGGCATAGGCCTGAGCTGACCTGGGAAGAGAAGAGACTTCTTGTCATCAGGTGCTGAGCAACAGCACTGCTGACATGCTTGCTCTGTCCGTTCATTCCAGCCATGCCTCTGAGGGTCCTCATAGTCCACATAGAATCACACCAAATTCTTATTCTTCATGAATTTACTGTGATTGCAGCAGTGCCTGGACAACCCCAGGGAGATGCTGGTCCAGCTGCTGGAGCCATTGCATATTTCCAGGGCACCAGACAGGTCAGGAACTAAGAAGAGAAGATGGATGCACAGTGCAGCAAAAAGAAACACAGTGACTCCTGTTTCAGAGGCAGGAGAAATGGAGCAGAAAAAAAGATTAAGTCCTGGATTCCCCCAGAAAGTTTTGCTGATGAAAGTTTGAGTGTATCCATGAACTGGCAAATTGCCTGGGTATGAGTGGACCAGGCAGCAGGGTCAGGCCTCCCCCTTTGCAATCCCTGGCTCCACTGTCATTGGAAAACACCTGGGTTTAGTGCATCCTGGATGGGCACTGAGATGTGCAAACTGCTTTTTGTCCCCATGGCTCTTAAGCTGCAACTCCAGCTTCCCTGTTGCCCTGGGGAGGGCAGAGCTGAGGGTTTGCTGGTGCTGGCTGGAGGGTGTCCAGCCCCATGCAGGGAGTGTGAGTGCCACTCACACTGAAGATGGGGTGCTGGGGACAGAGAAGTTCTCCTCAGCCAGAGAAACTTGGGGATGCCAGCCAGGATGGCCTGAAGAGCTTGTTGATCCATCCATCAGCCCCATCTGAAAAGGGGTGAAAGGAGGCAGCAGGCTGCATCAGCTATGAGCTGGTCATGTGAATCCAGCAAGTGACCTCGCTGATCTGTTTTTGGGTATAGCAGGAATTTACATGGACTGCGAGATGTACTAGTCTGGCAGAAAGCCAGAGCAGCCTCCAGAGTATGTTCCAGCACCCTCTGCACGATCACCGTCCACCGAAAGTCACCATCCGAGCCTCTGGGCAGCAGGGATGGGTGACAGCAGACAGCCCGCAGTGAGGGAGCGCTGTGCCGTGCGGTCTGGGGAGCGAGGAGGGCAGCTCAGGAGCTGACTCGAGAGGATGCTGCTGCGAGTCAGAGGCAGGATGCTCTGAGCGCGGGGCTGCAGGCAGGGGGGAGCTGCCAGCACAGCCTCCCGGCGCAGAGCGCTGACACTTCCTTTTGTTCGGCCTGACAGCGAGCACCTGGTGCCCCACGCGCGGAGCCGGCGGCCGCAGCGAGCGCAGGCACACACACGCGCTCAGCCCCGCAGCTTGGAATCGATGCAAACATATGCTGCCATTAATGTGAAAATCACTTCTGCAAACATGAGGGTCTCTTTATTCACGGCCTTCCCCTCTCCCTGCAGGGAGGAGGGGGGTCAAGTGCAGACCTTTTATGTGAAATCCCTGAAAGGGACAAGGGGGAGACAGGGGGAGATGGATGGGGCTGATCATGATAGGGAAAACAGGACAACAGCCCAGACTAACATGCAGGAGCTGCTCTCCTGCCATGAACTGTACTAAATCTGCAGTGTTGCCTCCTTTTCTCTCTAGCCAAACACCTTGCTGGGACTGCCAGTTTTGCCCTTGCCTATTTCTGATAAATGCAGGAGCGGGCTCTGTAGAATGGTGTGACCAGATGCTGCAATGATGGGTGCTTACATAGGAACTGAGGGGTAAATTTCTGAGGGGGTGGCAGGCCCCCCTTTCATGGTTAAGAAATGATGATGAGGAGTGCTAGCTAGAGTAGTTGTGGTGACCAGCACTGGAGTACCCAGTCTTCCCCTAAAGCATAGCATATATTTTGGCCAGCCCTGATGTGCACAGCCACATCAACAGAGGCTGGTTATCCGGATGCTGCTCCTCTGCCTCATTGCAGTGCTTCAGTCTGCTTGCTGCAGACATTTACAGCAGGCTCCACTCCTCTTTGGGCAAGGTGGCTTCTCTGATATCCTCTGTACCACTGCCTGCCTGCTGTGAAGCACCCTGAGTTGCTTTGCCCCAACAGTGGCAGTGTGGATGTGGGCGGGCAGGTTTGGTTCACAAAGCATCAGGGATCTGTTAAACAGCTGGAAGGGCTCTCTGTGAATCTGAATGAGAAAAGAGACACAGCTGACATTAGAAGAACCAAATGGAGTTTCTGAACCTCTCAGTTGTTTGTCAAAGTCTTTAGAGAAACACTGTGAGATGTCACTAAAGTGCCTTGCCCCATTCTGCACCCACCTCCCCCACGAGACAGGCCATGTCCTTTGTCTGTCCTGTACAGAAACAGCTTTATGTCAGCGAGACTCTTCTATATATCTGCAAAATCCCTGCAAATTCTCTTCTGGGCTGTCCTTGGTTGCTGGTCTGATGCAAAAAAAAACTTCTTCAAAGCTTAGAAAAACACCACCTTTCTCTGCATTTTGGTTCTCAGCACTGAGCTTTTCTTTGAGTGGGAAAATTTTCCTGGCTCAGCTTTATGCCCATCTCAGACTCATCTCAAAGCACCTGGTACTTTACAGCATCTCCATGTTGTTTCCTTGTGATGTCCTAGACTGAGCACGTGTGCTGAATTCCCCAGCATCTGGCCTTCGCCCATATCTATCTGTTGGAAGCTGAATGCATCTCTGATTTGGGAAATCAATCACACTTAATTGAAGGGTGATTGTTTTCACATATGAGCCTGCCACATCACTTTCATCTTTATCACATTCCCTTTCTCTCTGGGTTTTGTGTGACAAGATACTGCAGAGCAAGAGAGAAGAGGTTGCTGACCTTGGACCTGGATATAATTGAAAAAAGGAGGGCAGTGTCTTCCTTTCTTGCCTCGGTGGATCAGTTTGCATTTCCTTCAGCTGTGGGACTGAGCACGTGCATATGCACCCAGAGCCATATTTAATGCAGCCTCACACACAGCTGTGCTGTGATGCTGCACAGCAGAGGAGCTGGTACCCAGCATGGCCCAGCATTGCTGTGCCATGGAGGTCTGGCCCCTCAGTGAACCACAGCAGGGAAGGGGGAACGACACAGCATTGGTCTGACATGGCAGAGTGTTTTGGGTGCCCGGTGTTTCAGGGTGACTCTGAGCATCCTGAAGAGAAGCTCCACAGAGACCAGCACGGCTTTTTAATAAAATTTTGGGGCAAGCCTATTTTCTGTTCTGTCTTGAATTTTGCCTGGCTGCACTTGAGACTGTCTTGAACCAGGATTCAGTCTTCTTTTACTGGAATATTATGCTACACAGCAGGGCTCTGATTTCCTTCAAGAGCTTCCATAACACAGATGGTGCATGAGCAATCTCTCCCGGTGGGCTTTTGCAAGGACTTGTGCGGTCCAGTCCCATGTGGCCACCTGTCTTGTCACCCCACTGGGATGTACCAGTCTGAACTGCTGAAAAGCTCTCAGCTCACAGAGATGTCTTCCTGTCTGTACCAGCGAGCTGAATTGTAAGCTGCTCCCCAGACTCCAGTTTGAAGGTCTCTATAGTATTGACTTTCTCGCACTTGGAAGTGCCTCATTTATCTTATGCTCTGCATTTGTCTTTCCTGCCAGTGTAGTAGTAAGGAACTGAAGCTTGCTGCCAGCTTTTCTCCCTTAATGATATTCCACATATGCAGACAAGGATCTGAATCAGAGCTCTGGAGTCAGTCCCCACTTCCTCACTTTGGAGAAATGTATCTTAACACAGTAGCCTTCCTCTGCAGTTTGTCTTGGGGCCTGGCAGAGACACAGCCCCAATACCTACCTCTGAAGGCTGTGGTCCAGGGCATGTGTCCAGATTTTAGACTCATTTGAAGGCTTATTGTGTCAACAGGAAGGCTCCTGCTGGCTCTGATGGCTCTTGGACTGGGCAGCCCCAACTACCTCCAACTTTGGCTCTTTTCCACTGGGGACAGATTTGTCCCTTCCAGATGTGGGGAGAGCCTTTCCCAGCAAAGGCCCGATACAAACATTTACTAGACAAAGGGTATTTTCTAGATAGCATGGAAGGAATTTTAGGTTCCTCTGGGTGGATGGTGCCTGTTTTTTCTTCCGTACCTTCACCACAGGCCTCTCTTTCTGACAGGTGCTGATGACTTGCAGCCCAGTCAGACAGGACTGAAAAGGGTAGAAGGACTGGAGTTTGTGTGATGGAGCTGTGGGTTTCATTGATTTCTAAATAAAACTTTCATCAAGACACAGAGCCCCACTTCTGTCCCAATTTTATAAAGCTCTTGTCAATCTCTGACACAGCTGCCAGGGCAAAAAACCAAAGCTGCTGGCACCACTGTGAAGGTGTGTACCCGAGCAGAACAATGGGTGGGGAGTTGGATGTCTTCCCTCTGTGGAGAGGAACCAGAGCCCAAGACCAGTACCCTGCAACATACCCACTCCCTGGCTTTCCCTCAGGGCCAAGTCACCCCACCATGCTGAACATGCTCTGCTTCCTCTGGGCCTGCTCTTGCCCAGAGGGGATTTGTGTTTGCAATTTACTTTGTGGTGACCGTGTGGGTTACAAATGACATTTCACAAAGTCACAGTGGAGGTGGGCAAGGACGAGTGTGATGTTCACTGAGGCTGGGGGTACATGGGCAGAGCTCTGTGCTGGCCCAGGGGTTGAATAGGTCCCTGAGGTCTCCTTATGATGGTAGAAGGTCACCATCCTCTCCCAGACCTACTTTCTGAAAGCTGACAGGAGTGACTCTAGGGAACCATCAGGACAACCTTTTACTGTGAACTGTGTCTTTGGTGGAGCCCTCCCTACCACTGGGAGGTGGTGGACTCGCTCCTCCCAGGGCTAGTGGAGGACACACAATCTCCTTGCCCAGAAACTGCCATGTTCTGGAGCAGGAGGATGGAGAAATCAAGCCAAAAGCAATGATCCAAACATTATTTGCCTCTTGCACAAAATTTGAGGAAAACAGATGGAACATTTGCTGGTTTTTATAAAAAAAAAATAAAAAAGTCAAAGCCCAAAAATTTGAAAGCAATCTTGTATTTGCTATTAGTCTTTTCAGGCTTTGCTTTTCCCTCTTGGCACAAAATAATTGATGACATTTTCCTTCACCAAAAAAATTCTCCCACTGAGAATTAAGTATAAGGTCTTCTGAGTTGAGCAGAGATGAGAGGAAGGAGAAACGCTTCATATTCTCTTGGCTTAGTCCAAGAGGGATTGGAGATCTGCTGAAAGTCTGTCTCTCTGTCCAGAATCCAGAGGGAGCAGAGAGTCTCCAGAGCACTGAGTTGTTGCTGTGCCTCACTAAGGTGGCAAAGTTTTCCTTTGTGAGCATGAGGAGTATCTGCCATTTTAACCAGTGCCTGGGAGTCCAGAATGCCCTGAGCAGCCTTTGCTGGCGGGCAGAGGGAGCCACTGGAGCTTTCAGGGAGGACCATCTGTGCTGGAGAAAGGGAGACATCATAGCGGGGGTGTATGGAGCAGTGGACCACAGGGTGTCCTGGGGATGACCACAGAATGTCCTGGGGACGACCACAGAATGTCCTGGGGACATCCCCAAGAGAACAACCAACACTGCAGTGGCCAGAGCATCTTGTCCTCGGAAGCCTCTTTACCTGCAAGAGTGGAGAGACCGGAGGCGAACGCCTTCACTCTCATCCATCAGCAGGGATGGAGGAACCCATGGCATCCCTCCTCCTCCTTCCACTGGCATTTGATTCAGACATAAACTAAAAAAGGAGCTGTCGGTTAAAGTAAGAGCTGCTTTTCCAGCTCCCCGAGGATCCCCCTGGTGTGACCTGCAAGGTGTTGCAATCCCTCTCTGCCACTGGCCTGCCTAGTTTTTGTCATACATGCACACACCTTCCTCCCCCTTCCACAGTGCTTATCACAAGTGTTTTGGTAGAACTGCCCTTGTCATATAAATCTAAGCATAATTCTCTCTTTCCTGTTAAGCTAAAGAAAATAAACGTGTAGGGCTGTTACTGGAAGCCAAGCTGTAGGACTGCCCTAAATTCTCTTCTTATTGAGTCTGGGCTGAAAATCACTCAATTCTGCTGAGGACACACATCTATGCTTGCACACACAGGGAGGGAAGGTGGGAGTCGGAGGGAGAGAAAGAGAGAGAGAGAGAAAGAGCGAGAGAGAGAGAGGACACGGTGTGTATAAATATCTCCAGCTCTCTAGATAGTCGGCAGATTTATTCCGCTGCCAAGCCTGCAGAAAATTGACTTGTTTCATGGAGGCAGGCTATTGACACATTACCGCAAGGAGGGTTAGGAGAGAAAGCGGTGCGGCTGGCGCCCCTCTATTATACGATAATGTAATCAGCATTGTGGGAAATGACTGTGGGTAAAATGGCATCGCTGACATTTATATTAGAGGATATTGATGGCAGGAACTGTGACCACATCTATCGTACCTCCCGTTTGCCAGGATTGACACAGACGGCTCTTGTTGGCTGGATTTCCTCTCTCTCTTTCTCTCTCTCTCTCCTTCCTCTTAGCTCCGTTGCTCGCTGCTGTCACTGCAGATAGATAATTGAAAAATGGATCTCACCTTTCCAGCAAACAGGAGTGGTTCAGGCAATTACTGCAGAGGTTATCTACTCAATCTCAAGGCCTCTTCTCAGAGAGAGATTCAGAGGAAATTGGATTTTACATGGATGTTTTATTCTACAAGGGCTTTAGTATAAACAGAGGCAAGGAGACACCAGCAGACTGTATGGGTGAGAATCACATGCAGAGGGGTAGGGTGAGGTTTTGACAGGGGGGCTTGGCTGTAGATGTGGTGATAATACCATTTGGCTGTCCTCTGCAGAATTTCTGATCTCAATTTTTTTGAGGTTGCTATTAGTTTTTCTTTTCGTGTTTTGCAGGGGTTTTTTAAACTGAAGGCTAAGAGAGGCTATGTCCACCTGCAGCCATTTGGCTACATTTTGCCCCTGTAATTTTAAAATTAAAGGGAGTTGTTCCCAAAGGAAAGAAAGGCAAAGAGAGAGCAAAATGCTCTGAAGATGAAAGGGCAGAGGAGAGCAAGATGTATTAAAAGAGCTCTGGAAACTGTCTGGCTCTGAAAGGAGAGGAATTTCTCTCAGGCAGGGAATATTGCCCATAGGCCTATTCTCCATCAGCATCCTTGAAGAGCATTACACCTTGAGGTGTGTGGTTATATGAGAGGCAAAAATATACCCATGGTCCTTTTGTACATGCTGCAATGCCAGGCTTTGGGCTCAGCTTGGTGGCAATCCAGCTTTTCAAAGCCATTTGCAGCTGGTATCCTTGCCCCCAGAAACTGCTGAGCCAGGGAGGCCAGAGAAGGACATTGAGGGTCTTGGTGACCTTGGCAGTTTAAATGAGCACAAAGGAAGGCTGTGGGGTGGCCCTCAGAAAGGCTTAGCAGATGTGTCTGATCAGGGACCACTTTCCCAAGAACAGCAGGCTAAAGTAGGGTCTGCCAGGGAGTGCTTGGAAGAAGCCCATTCGCCATTTAGGGAAATTCACCCATCTTTTCATGTTTTATGTTACTTTTTCATAGGTAATCTATAACACGTGGGGTGTTTGCACATGTGGGTAAATACTCATGCACGTGGGTAAGAGCAAAGGCCCTTGCACCATCCAACTGGTTTTACTCCCAGCCAGTGCAGGCTGCGTGGGAGCACAGCTTTGTATGAACAGCTCTTAAACTGTTATCCCAGATGGAAGCAGCAGGGATGGTTTTGCAGGAGAAGAAATTCAGCACAGCATTAGACAGCCTCATCAGCCCCTTGCTGTCCCCAGCAGAGATTCGTGACGTCCATGGGTGCTGCTCTGCAGCCCTGGGTCTCCGCACCCTGCCGTGCGCTGCAGTCCTGCTGTCCATCACCAGCTTTTCGCACTCTCCTCTGTCTGTCCCCTGATGTCAGTGCTAGAGGTGCTCATCTCTCTGGCTGATCAAATCATTCCTGACGTGCACAGTGGCAGACTTTTCCTCGCTGAAAGTCTGTCTCCAGGGTCCTAGGTGAGGTCCTGCTCTCTCTTCCCCAGACAGTGAGAAGGCAGAGGTGGGGGAGGGGAGTGAGGAGGGGTAGGATGGGCTCTCCCAGCCCTCACACCTCAACTCTCCATGATGCTGGAAGCCAGAGGGCCCCCATGGACTATTGCCTATTCTGCCTATTCTGGCAGAATGCAGAGCTGGAGATGAAGCCAAATGGCTTTGAATGAGCAACAAAATCCCCATTTTCAAGTGAAAGAAGAGATGAGCTGCTGGAGCTCAAGCCTGAGGCAGTGATGGCTGTTATGTTCCTCGAGATCCCTGAGTCTGGGAGGGATGTTTTTTGGGAAGTCGAGCACAAGTGGTGTGGCTGATCCTAACCCAAAATCTCCCAGCATTAAGCTGGTGGGCTGGGATCAGGAGAGGAGGTTCAGTACAAGTAAGGCTTTGTGTTTGCCCTGGTCCTGCATCAGCCCTGGGCTTCCAGTGGTGGCCATGAGGGAAGATCTGGCCTCCTGAAACAGGACCCCAAAGCACAGTATTCTAGGTTATGTAGAAAGAGGTGGCCAAGCTCTCTGAAACTGGCTCATTGAAACGAAAAAAAGATGCACAGGGTCAAGCCTGTGGAGTTCAAATTTTCATCTTGATTTTTTGACATATTTTGTGTAAAGGAAACACTGAGTGATGTGACCCTAACCTGCATCTTTTGAAGAATGAGGAAAATCTGCTTTTTGAGCTGCAAATGATAGACTGAAAGAAGGTAAGAAGAGGAAGAAGTTTTAAAAATCAGCAGCAAAAAATTTCAAATCACAGTGAAATAACACATCAGCTTCATTTCCTTCTGAATTTTTTCATTTAAAGAAAAAGGCAATGAAACGCTGCTGAAATGACATTTTTGACAAAGTGCCATTTTTCAGCGTGACCTCTTGGACCCACTCACACCAGTGCTGCTAACTAGTTCTGCATTCATCAAAGCCTGCAGGAGCAGGGGGCAGAGCAGCATGTACTGATGAGCACAAATGCCTTGGATTTTCAGCATGCCTGCCTCGGATTTTCTTCCACCAGCACCCTCCAGGTCTAAGTCCCAGAGCAGTTTTTGCTGGAGATGGTCAAGCTGGGCTATTGATGTCTGCGACTTCAAGGCCACAGAAGAAAAGGGGGTGGCTCAAAGAGTCTCCTTGGTCATCAAGAAGCTTCTCTTGTGGATGTGATTTACTCCTGGGGGTTGCTGGTTCCTAACAGGCTTGTGCTGACACAGCTCAGGAAGGGAACATGGCTTGCAGCTCTCCATCTCCAAGGATGGAGCTTCCCATCTCCAAGGTGTCGGTCTCAGTGGACAACCCCAAGTTAGCAGACAAAGAAATGCCTCCTGCAGAGTGCCAGAGTGAGGCTGTGCAGAGTTACACAGAGGAGACAGCAAGGCTCCTGCTTTCAAAATCAGGGACATCTGGTGCCCAGAGCAGGATGGGAGGCCACACTACCACCGAAGGTCTTAGTGATTGACCACGGTAGGTTCTGAACACCACAAAGAGTCCCCTAACACATCTAAAAGCCTAGTGGTTGAGCTGACTGTCCTGGTACACTGTCTCCTCTATAATGCCTGTAATTGTCCTGAATATGGTATTTGCTTTCATTACTTTGCCTAGATTGCTGTGGACTGTTATTGCCTACTCATAAATAGCTGCTGTGTTTTACCTTGGAGGAGACTGCATGCCACAGAAGTGGCAAGAAGGCTTTGCTGCTAAATAAGCTTTCTTGAAGCGGGATGGATGCCATGAGACTTAACTTCCTTTAAAAGCTTAGAGCTCTTTGGATGGAGGAGCCCAACATTATTTTATTAGCATTACCACAATTGTTAGTGGTATTACCAATATCAATCTTATTTTAGACATAATATCTGCTTAGGATCAGAAATTATGAAGCTTGACTAGCTGACTGAAATGCTGGGTCTCAAGCCACATTTCCCTGGTGGGCACATAGTGATTGTCCACCAATGATCCCAGCCCCATCATAGGAGAGGATATAAGCCCTGGAGATCTTGTAAAATGCAAGACACGAGCATGTTGTTACTTTAGTTAATTTTCTTTGCTATTATCCTACTGTGGTGAGATATTTACCTTGTATCAGCGTCCTGCCTGTCTCTCCAGCCCCAAAACAAAAAGAACTGTCTTCAAATTGCTCCCAGCCCTGATTTAGAGGTGTTTAAAAGGTCCTGTTCTTTGCTTAGATGGTGTTTAACCTTTTCCCATGTCCTTGCCCTGGCCATGCCAGCCTTTACTCCCAAACAGAGCATCTTTTGAGCTTTGCTCTCCTCACTTCTCTTGGTATGCACCCGTGGGCAGGAGAAAGGTGGGAAGGATCCATGGCATTGATCAATAACTCTTTCCTGTCCAGCCAGGAACCCAACCCTCCCAACTTTATTGCTGCAACCAGATCCCGGCTCGAGGGATGTTACGGCAACCGGCCTGGGCCGTGGGGGCCAGAAGAACAAATACCTCCCTAACAGGCATGACTTCAGCCAGCACATGCCCCGCTGCCCGGATAGCTCCTCTGACAGAGGAAGCCCCTGTGAGGATTTACAAGTCCCAACCACTTCCTGAAATCACCACTCCTGCTTGTTATCTCACCCTCCCATCACCTGCAGGGTCCGGATACTGTTTGAAGGGAAAGGAGAGCCCTGAGAAGGAAGAGGAGGAGGTGTGAGAGTCCTGGTGATCTGGCCATTAGGCTGGGGGATGGCAATGGACCCCAACGATGAAATATCTGAGTACTCTGGCTCAGTCTTTTTATTACCTGCAATGGAAAATGACTGCCAGCTGCAAATCAGGGATTTCAACAGCCTCTCTGAAGGCATGTCAAGCATTTTATGGCTGGAAATACATTTAGGGTTTATTATGGGCTGCCCACTGATCTTTCCTGCATGCATGCAGTGGCTGGACCCTGTTCCCACCCTGTCTTTGGATGGGAAGGGGTCCCCACAAATTGATCGGTTTTTGGATGGCAAATTGATTGGTTCCATCTGCTACTTCTCTACTTTCTTTATCCTGAGCAAGGATTTAACCTCACGTTGAGACAGGCTGGAAGCTGATTTTGAGGACAGCCTTAGCCTGCAGTGGGATGCAGCATATGTTGCAGACCTGTCAAATGTCACACAGAGCAACACTTGCCCCATGGGTCCCTCCGCAGCAGGAACAGGCTCTCCCCTTCCCAGCACCGTGCCATCACCTCCTCAAACTTCAGCACACCACATTTGTAAACTCCACACCTTCATGCAGGAGCACCCCAATCATCCGGTTCCATGCTGGGGTCTTGGGAAAGTGAGCCAGCTATTGGGAACTGGACCACTTGGAGGTGGGAAGCTGGCAAGACAGGATGTAGCAACACAGCTTTGCAAACCAGCCTGCAAGCTCTGCAGGAGCCTGGGCACAGCCTGAGCTCTTAGAGAAAACATCTCTTGGCTTCACTTCTAGACATGCTACAGCCAGGTCTTCAGTGCACCATGCACACCTCAACCATCCAAGTCCTTCTGTTAAACCGAGTGCTTAATAGCTCCTTTCAATTTCTTATTGACTGGCCTCCACTCTTCCCATTACACTATCACATTTTCAAACTTCCTCTACCAAAAAAATGAACAGGAATTTCCCTGCAGTGTCCTGGTGTTAAAAATTTGGATCTTGAAGGCCTGCAGAAAGTCATCACCACCGGTGATAAAACAGGAGAGGAGGGATAGAAACAGGTATGTATGTGGGAGAAGGAGAAAGAACAAAGGAAGGAAGCAGGGAGGGCCACTGGAGTAAACCTGAGGAGCTGTGGGGAAGGTCAAGGCCTGCTGTCTTGTCACTCCTGAGAGAACAGGGTTGCAAGGTCTCAAGTGGAAGAACCACAGTCCAAAAGCAAGTTGGGAAAAATGGGGATGTAAATCAGTTCTTGCCCAGTGCTGTGACATCTGTCTTGGCCTGAGCCATGGCTGACATCTTGCCTGATGCCATGGCAACCATTCTGGCCTGTGCAATGGCTGTCACCTTGGCTAACCCCAACTGGCCACGGAGTCTACAAGCACGTCCCTCTGCCCTTTCACATCTGAATTCACTGTAGGAAGGGTGAGTCCTTCATTAAACTCACGATGCCTATGGCCTTGTCAATAAGGAAGGGCCGTAGCTCCCCTTGGTGCCTTGGCTCTGGGTGCTGCTTTCTTGGCAGCCATTCTCTCTGGACATGAGGAGCAACACTGTGATGTCCAGCAGGGGACACCAGTGTGGATGCCCATCCCCTTGTTCAGTCCTGCTACCATCTGCTGGAAGGAATCAGCCTGTGCACTCGCTGCCACATGGAAACTCTGTTGGGAGCCATCACGGGGACAGCACAAGGACGAGAGCAGGGTGAATCTGCCCGTGGACAGCACGAGGATGAGGGCCATGCTGGGGTGAATCTGCCCGGTCTCTGCCTTCCCACCCTGTGTTTAGAGGGACCAGGACACCCATGTATCTCTTCTAGTGCTGTTTAAAGACTGCAATTTTGGAGGTTCCCTTGACTCTGATAGCATCCTGCTCCAGAGCGTGGCACAAGGCATTGGTTTGGTCTGAACCTCAGCTTCCCTGTTTCTACTCAAAAAACTAACCTTTGGTGTGGCTCAGTCCCCTCCATTTGACTTACTGTGAGTGTAAACACTGTCCCTTCCTAGATAGGTGCCATCACCTTCACCATGTTCCTCCCCACCATTCCCAAAACAACTCCCATTGAGCAGTGCTCCTCTGTCACAGAAACACAGCCACGCCTTGAATGAGGCATGAGGGCTGCTCATCTGTGACCATCTGGGGAAAAAAACAGTGCTGAAAGCCAAAATATCTGCTCAACACACTCTCCTGTGCAAGCTGGGCTTGGGACCGAAGACAGTCAGTACCAGGCTGGAAGCTTCTGTATTTTTGTTATGGGTTGTTGAACAAACCACACAGTTTTACCCCACAGGGTATCATAAATAAGCAATGAAAAAGCAGAGAAGTGAAAAGGAAAAGTATTTGCCTACAAAAATACGCTACAAAGCAAATGAGTCAGAAGGACGTGGACTGAACTATGCAGGGCCTGCTATGTCTAAAAGCAAAGCTTTTATAAGGTAGGGAAAGTGATTTAAGAGTCTGCAGGTAAACATAGGCTGCCACATATTGTTCTGGGGAAAAGTGGCAGAATAAATATGCAAATCCTTCTTATGTGACAGCCAGAATGGTGGAAATGATTATGAAATAGACCTGAAGAAGTCTGATTAATAATTTATCCTCAAATGGAAGTTGATTCTTGGCTGAACAGCAAGGATAATAAGGCTGAAGAATCAATAAGAGCATTTACAACTCTGTAAAATGCGTTTACAAGTACAAAAAGATGGGTTGCTTTGCGGCCATGCCCTGCATGAGCTAGGAGAGAGGGAAGGGAGAGCACACAACAGTGACTGTGCAGCATAGGCCACACAGACAAATCTGGAGAGGGAGCTGAGCATCGTCTCTGGATTGTTACTGCTACCTGGATGATTCTTCACCATTAACACATGTCCTGACAGCCCATGGAGGACACACTAATTAAGCTCAGTCACTTAAGAAGGTTTGCATAATGAATGCAGTGTTGACAGAGCAGTTCAGTGGTATCTTCAGCCAGAATGTGGCTGTCCTCAGGGGTACAGTGTGGGAGTGACTGCCTGGACACCATGCTCTTGGGTGGCTTGGGCATATCTGGCCTAGCTAATCCCCCTCTTCACCACACCTGTATCACAGCACACATTTGTAGGCAGCTCATCCTGCTCTCACAGAGAAACAAGTGACCATCAGCAGCCTCCTATAATGTAAACTCTTAAAACTTCATGCCTCAGATTTCTAAAAATATCCTCGGCGAGATCCATTGGGCAACTGGAGGTTCATTGCTTGTCCACTCCACCTTCCCTGGGCAGCTGAGGAATGGGTGCCTTAACAGCAGCCCTGCTCTGTGATGTGACAAAACTGGAGGCATTTTTACATGGCCTGATTCAGAGCTGTGAGCAGGCACCTCTGCCTTGAGGCAGATGAGAAAGATGGGGTCTCTCAGCTTGGCTCCAGACTCTGTGACCCTGGAAGGGACATGAACCCATGACATGTAATTGTCACAAACATCTTCCAGCCTGTGGTCCATGGGTTCTCAAAATGTCCCTGAAAAATGAAAAAGAAAAGCCAGTGGGGCTGCAAATGATCAAAATCCACACTGCCCCTGGCAAGTTTTTCTTTGTGATGTCTTCTGTAATGAGAGCAGGGACATTTTGGGGGAGCAGAGGGAGGTGAGAAGGAAGCTCCCACTGGGGATGTGCCTGATTCTGAGACCCTGCCTGCCTTGGGCAGAGAGAACAGATAATAGATTTGCACAGATTTCCTCTTAGTGCTGCTCCTCCCCTGAGGGCCTTTGGCAGAGCCAGCGTCTCCAGTGCCCGGATGGCGCGGTCTGTCCCTGCCGAACGGTTCGACAGTGGGAACGTGAAGGGAGAAATGTGAGGCTGAAGGGACCCTGATAGACAGTCTTGCAAGACAGCTCTCCCCAAACCCTCCCAACAGATGGGTGTCCAACATGCTCGTAAATGCTGCCAGTGAAAGAGGCTCCTTCCCTTCCTGACAGCTTGTTCCAGGGTTTGTGTGTGCTCAGAGCTGGAGGAGTTTCCTAACATCTGACCTAAATCATGCCTGCTGCAAATGGGGCCTTGCTCTCTTTATCTTGTCCCCATGCTAAATATGGAGAGCAATTCATCCTTATCCTTGCATAAAAACCTTATATACAGAAATATATTTTACTTGCTGCCTTCTGGTCCTTTCCTTTTCCAGACAAAATAAGCCCAGTTCCTTCAATTTTCCTTCCAAGGTCAGATTTTCAGCATTTATCTTTGTTACTGGTGCCAAGGAGTGGCATGCAGCACTCCGGATGTCCCACCTGCTGAGAGCAAAGAGGAATAATCAGCTCTAGGGTGGACTCCTGGTCTTCCCCCTCAAGGGCATCAGCAGAACCTCATGAGAAATGGAGAAGAGCTACAAAGATGGTCAGAGGATTGACACTGCCAAGTGTGAGCTGAGACCCTTCAGCTGGTGAAAGACCAGAGGAAGGATAGGTGATAGAGGTGAAGGTTATTGAACAGGTAAATAATGAATGACTGTCACTGTTTCTTCAATGTAAGAACCAAGGCTGCCAAGTGAAAGCAGCAGGAGAACAAACAGAGAGAAAACCTCTTTGTGCTGTGTACAGCTAACCTGAGAGACTCCTTGCCTTGCGGAAGGTGGAGATTACCTGTTTGAAGAAATTAAAAAAGGAACTCAAGAAATTATTGGGAAAAAATCCACAACAGCTGCTGTTAAATACAAAGCCACAATGTTTGACTGAGGAAGCCCCCATTAAAGATCACTGAAGACTGGGAAACTATTCTGAAGAAACCTCATAGCACATCGACCCCCTTCTTACACATTAGGTATCCTCTCAGACATGGTGCAGGATTGTGTGGACCTTAGATTTGACCTGATCAGGTCTTTTCCTGTTCTGGCTCAAACCATGCCTTTGCTGAGTATCCCAGAACTCTGGTTACTTAGTGAACAGCAGGCCTTGCCAAAAATGAGTTCAGTATCAGCTGTCAGGAGAACACCTTGGCTGTGTCAGTCATCTAGAGTCTCTCAAAAGCTAAAGAGGGGAGACCTGAGGAACATGAAGAAGGAGAGAAGCAAAAGGCACGAGTGAGTCTTGCAGAAACTCACACGAGAACAGACCAAACTTACTGGTCCTATTTAGGAGTTAGTCCTGTAGCATAATACACCGTGATGCTGAAAACATTGCTCAGCTAAAGGGCCTGCTGGGCTCCTGTGGGACACTGAGGTGGGGGATGCTGACCTCCCTCGCAGCCTTGTGTAGCCACAGCTTCCTTAAAGTCTCTGCCCCTGGACTTAAGGCAGTTTACAGTAAGATTTCACACATCCCATCCCAGACAGGTGTGAGATCAATTTACTGTCTGGAGCAAAGGTTAAGCATCCTGAAGGGTGAGGGCCAATGCAAAGCAGTGTCTTGGCCCATCTAGGCTGAAGCTGTCGGCAGCCATGGCTTTTGTGTCTGTAATTTAAGCCTTAACAGACAGAAAGACCAAACTTTGTGAGGGAACTCTCATCTTATTTCACTTCTACCAAGTTTGGGACTGGAGCACTCAAGAGCAAGAGATCTCTCTTGATATTAAAGTCCTTCTGGCATGGGTGGAAAGATGTCTTTTGCAGGTAGAGGACACTCAAGGCTTTAGAGGCCCCTGGTTTGTAAATGGTTTACTTCTACAGCAGCTCCTTCCAGGGAGCTGTGCAGACTAATCTATCACACAGCTCAGATGGTGTAAGCAGCAGCTGGTGAGACCCAGAGCAGGGCAGCTGAGGAGAACATGAGCTTTTGCTCTGTGCTCATGCCCAGCATGTGCCTGGTGGTCTCTCTGGTTCCTTCCTCAGTAAAGATCATGGATGACTTCGTCCAGTGCTGAGACATGGCACAGGCTGTCTCCTGGTCCTCCATCTACACACATTTCCACCTCCAGCGTGCTCAAATACATTGAGGATGATATTTCCTGTGGGGGAGACAGCGTAGCTGCTCTTATGGAGGCTGATGGCATTAGTAGAGAGGAGAGGGTGATTACTTAGATTAACAACCCCCCAACACATGGACTGAGAGGAAGGGTGGGCACATTCGTGGGTTTTCAACACTTGATTTATTTTTATAACGCTCCTGTTTCCCACCTCCCCCTCCATGGTATCTTGGAAGTCAAGACTGACACCTGCCAGGATATGAGAAGTCCAGACAAAATCAGAATGATCCTCTCCAAAGCTGGAGTGGAAGGGAACATTTTTCAGCCCCCACAGAGATCAAAGAGCCAGCTGGGTCTGGGGTTGCAGGGCTAGGCAATTCCCAGGTGCAGGAGACGGGCAAGGTGTCAGTCATGTCCCCCTGCACATGCTCCTGCAGACGCTCAGCATATGACTTTGGGGCAGCTGGTGGCAGCTAAACCTTGGCCCGCACACCCCCTTCCTTGAGAAGCATGACGGAAGGGATTAAGTGGCTTGTAAGGTGACACGGGGTTGATCAGCTCTCAGTGGCCTGGTGGGAGGGAAGATGCTGAAGTGGCTTTCCTGGTCTCCTGTCCAGTCTCTACCCAAGCCCAGAAGTCTGATGTCCTACTGGAGGAATAGCAGCTCCTGTATCTGTCACCCACTTTCAGACCTTACCTCTGTGCCCTTTTCTCATCTAGAGAGGAAGGATTTGTCCCTCCAATCTCTTCTCTATGTCCTAAGCAGTGACATTCCCAGTGGAGTATCTTCAGGAGCTGGAGGTGCAGAGGATGAAAGAGGGCAAGTAGATGCTGTTCAAGCACAGATGTGGCAATTAGATGGGATGGACTCTGCAAATCCCTCTCTTCTTGTCCTTGCAGACCCGTGGCAAGGCTTCAGCATTGCTCAGAAGACGAAGAACGATTTGCAGCACAAAACTGCTCCTGCATTCATCCCTGTGTCTGCTCCACCCCAGGGACACAGGAGCCAGACATATCCAAACAGCTCAGCTCCCACAAGCAGATTAACCATCACACACCCCAGCACAGGGAGCTTCTCAGGGGCTTGGGCAGAGATGTTGCCTGGCTGTTAGGGAGGGAAATCTCTGAATGCAGCCCTGTGCTGAAGGTGTGAGCTTCACTGATTTTGATCACCTCTTCCTCACCATTGGTCAGTTCTACCATGGTGATTTTTCCCCCACAAGGCACACAGAAACATGGTGGGACACTACCACCATTGCCAGACACCACAAAAAGAGCTGTGCCTAATGAAGAGCTCTTTCTCCAAGCACAGGTGGCTCCAGCATTTCCCTGTAATCCTCTTGCTCTGCCTTCTCCTTCTTCCCGCCCTCAGCCAGCCCCCTGGGCAGGCATTTCTTGATGACTCGTGTGCTCCACACTAGACCAACTCTTGTAACCCCCACTGCCACTGCCCGACATAGGATGCCAGCACATGGGTCTTGCTGGCAGGCTCCTAACAGCCATAGGGAGCAGGATTAGCAGCTCCTGTGGCATTCCTGTATTATCACATACGCTGTCAGCTTTGTTATTCCCCTGCAGCCTTCCCAACCTCCAGTGACACCCAGACTTCCTGTAACACAGATTCCTCTCATAGGGAGGCACCAGAGAGCAGGGAATAAATTTATAAGATTAGTTCATGCATTCAGGGCTGACGTTGAACAGATTTTTTCCATCTAAGTAGTTCACATCCCTGCAGCACCTATGGGCTCCACTGAGGTCAGGCACTCTGCACCTAATCAGTGGATCTTCGGCAGACCTGCTGAGTTTTACAGAGAGAAGAAACACTTTTGATTGTCCAGTCTTCTCTGCTATCTCAGGGGCAGTTGCTGAGCTTTCCTTTCCTATGGCAGGTGAGGTCAGATCAGGTGTTGGAGCACGGAGCAAGGCACGAGGATACTGCTGGCATGAAGACTGTCTCTCATGGTCCTCACGGGCTTTGTTTCCCTGCTGTATCCCTCCAGTCTCCTTCCCGGTCCAGGAGACTGTATGTCAGGCATGGCTGTGTCAGTACAGGGGTCAAAAAGCAGGGGAGATAGTCCCCTGCACAAGTGATATCCAGACTGGCTGCAGGGCAGGAGACAAGGCTGTATACTTAATCCTCGAGGAATGACAGCGTGGCACTGCCCTGTAACAGGGATTTCCCTTCATTGTGAGAGACCACTGGTGACAGCTCAATCCAAGAGAGGTTAAAAGGCTCCTAATTGGCATCGGCAGTGGAAAAAAACCCATCCTTAAGTGGCATCTCTGGAAAATATTGTACCTCTAGAGTGGAAAAAATCCAGGCCAGTTCCTCTGGAGAACAAACCTCAGAGACTACGGCTCTGTCTAAATATATCTCCCTCTCCGCGAAGGTCCCACAGCAGTCTCAAGGCTGTCCGGAGGTAAGGGAAGAGCCCGAGGCAGAGGGTGCAATACAGACCCGGCAACATTAGAGGGAGCTTTGGGAAGGGGTCTGGGAAGAGTAGGGAACAATAACTAGATGTAAATTACATTTTGTGAGTTCGTTTAAATAAGGGATCCAGTTTAATCCCATCGAGTGTTTGCTTAGTGTACAGCTGAAAATTAGCATTAACAATTTTATGCACACTAATAAATTTAAGCCATTACTCTCTCCATCTGCAGCTTCATTCATATAGTTTAAGAATCAAAGTGATTTCCCTGTAAATTTCTAAGCCTCGGTAATTTACTCCAAAGAATGTAAATAGAAAGAGCCTGAAGGCCCAGAGACACAGTCTTACAAGCCCTCCCTCCCCTCCCTCCTCTTCTTACTCATCTCAGGTGAAGATGATGGGAGATGTCCAGTTTGGTGAGTCGTCATGGATCTCACACTCTGGTCTCTGACTGCCCACTGGTGTTATCCTGCATCTGGACACAAAACACATCAGCTAGGGAAAGGGAGCCCTGCACACTGGGATGCCTGGTGTGGGTACAGCACCGTGCTCCGAGGCGGCTGCGAGGAAATCAATCATCTTTTATTGTTCTTTGCCCCTCCGGTCGGGGTGGAACATTCCTCCTAAAGAGAAACTTGTTATCCTCCCCGGCAGCGTCCCTGCCGAATTCCTGGCATCAGCGGCTATAAATAACCCCCTGTAGATGAGAACAGCATGTGGGCAAGGCTCCCAGGGACTGCAGGCAGCACAGGACCCATCCTACACACACGGGGCCCTGCCATCAAAGCCCCGGGAGAGCTTTCCAGCCGGCTGGGGAGGATGTTCCCCCACTCTTAGCTTAAAAGCCAAGGCAAAAGAGGCAAAAGACTGCAAGGAAACCAGCTGGCTGGGAATTCTCACTCTGGGGTTTTAGGCTAGGCCTGTCCAGCTGGGACAAAGTTAGGATGAAGTTCTCTATTTTTATGAGTTTTACAGTCTGGGGCCTTGAAATGTGGTTGGAATTAAGATTAGAAAGTCTTGCGTTTTTTTTTTTTTTCCTGAGAATTGCAGAAATATCCCATCCCCAAGTCAGAACAACACCCACCAACAGTCACAGCAGCCCCCTTCCCATCTCCACAACTACACAGTGTCTCCCACTGGCTTTCAGTTTCCAACATTTCATCAAACTATTTTACAGTGTAAATGTAAAAGTTCCTTTTAGGCAGAAAACATCTACTTTTTCATTTTAGAGTCTGTAAACGTTTTAAAAAAGGTTTCCACTTTTCTTTTTTTTTAGTAAAATAGGAAACATGTCTAAAGCAACCCATTGAACAGCTTAGCTTCAGCAAATTAAAAGATAAAAATTAATAAACCACTATTCTGCTTAGGCAAGGTGTTTATATTTTACGGCCAAGGAATTGGTGGATTATACAAGAGGTCTAGGACAGAGCAAAGGCATGTTTGGAGGAAACTACAGGTGGCAGACTAAAGTGCAATGGATGCTGCACAAAGATATGGCAAGAAACAGCTTTGGAGGAGAAAATCCGTGCTTGTAAATGAAAAACATTTGGCTACGTAAGAACTGAAGCTCTGGGATTTGAACTGACATTGAGGCTACCATTTTTAAATGCTTCTATAGCATCGAGCACAATAAAGAGCTGGACAGAGCTCTGCAAAGTGCAGAAGTTTGCAAAATCCAGAGGGGAGAAAGAATGCTGAGAGTTCCAGATGTTCAACACTTAATTAGAAATGTCCATCTTGTTCCCTCTCTCCTTTCACTGATCTCAAAATTATCTGCAAAGGAAGGTCCTCAAGGAGCACTCTTTTCAGATCAGATTAATTAATTTCATTTTAATGTCAAGGTTTAAAAGCATCATACTGCTAAAATGTTAAAACAAAAAAAGCTGTCTAAACATAGTAATTTTTGAAAATATAGAAGTGAGGTCTTTAAACATTGACCAAACATTTCCTTTGTATTTTCTTTCAAATTAAAATCCTGGTAAAATTAGGTACCACTCTGTCCTTTTCCTTAAAGTTCAGGGGACCAAAGTGTCAGGAGGAAGAAGCCTTCTTTCAAAATCACATGTTTTAAAACATAATTTATTAGTCTTGTAAAGCTTTACTGACAAGTCTAAAAAATAATCTTATGAAGGTGGAAAGCAATCTTATTTCTAAGGAGAAATAAACCGTAACAGCTGGATAGTTGTCCCAAATAATTAACCAAGAAGTCTTTCAGTAATGGAAAACACCAAAAAACTCCACATTTGGGATGAAACACATTGATTGACTCATTGGACCTCAATCAGGGTGTTGCCTGGGTCTTTTCAAAAAAACAAGGGGAGAAGCAGGGAAGGTATGAAAGTCAAGCATGACAAGAAGCCCCTCCACAGAGCTAGAGAAGGGATCCTCCCCACACCTGTTGGGTGGACAGACTCTAGCTTACTCAGTTTTTCCTTATTTTCCTACTAATATTCCCCAGGAGCAAACAAGGCTTCAGTCTGTCCCCAGAGAAGACCTTGGAAGTGCCTGTGCTGTTTAGGGTGACTGCTGGACACACATCTCTGTTCTGGAGGGGACAGGCGAGGCACAGCATCTGTGCCCACTCCTGGCAAGGCGACGGCAGCAGGCAAGGCACTGGGGCTGGGGTGGTATGAATCCAACCCAGATGTGCTCCCACCTGGCTGCAGAAGAAAAGCAGCTGCACTGCTTCAGTGCAGGATGTCCTTATCACTTCTGGAAAGGGGAGGCTGAGAGAGCTCGGCTTGTTTAGCCCAGCATGACACCCGCTGAGAGGGGATCTGATTGCTGTCCATAAATACGTCAACAGGCCTCACAGCAGGGAAGAGCCACTGAAGCTAAAAGAGGACACTGGCACTGGAGCAAACAGGGCTAAGGCACAAGGAAAGAAAATGTAGGCTGGAAATTAGCAGCAGATTTGTAGCCAGCAAAGAGAGGCTGGAATAGGCATCCCACAGGGCCAGAGTGGGCCAAAGTCAATGTTTGTGTAAGACAGAGCCTGCTCAGTCCATGAAGGAGCTGCAGTACTGGATGTTCCCAAAGCATTATTCCCCAGCCCCAGCAATGTTTTATGTGCAAGTCAGGCATAGCTGGTGAGAGGCACCTTTCTTTGGCTTGTCTCTCTCTCTCTCAGTGGAGATGATGACACTGGGAGTCCCCCTTTCTTAACTAGGTGAACCAGCTTCTCTGCTGGGATGCACTCAATTTTCCCAGCCCCAAAGAGCAGATGAATGTTTGGTTCCACACGGGGTCCAACCCATCCAAGCCATAACTTTAACTGTGTCCACTCTCTGTGCTAGCAAGGCCACAGTGAGGTCATTTAGCACAGTTAAGCTTGGGTTGACTGAGCCACAGCAACATTATCCCTGCCTCCCTCCCTGCCTCTGCGGGAGAGACTAGCCCTGGGGTGGCCAGCATAACCCACTGCTGAAGATGAATTTGCAGGTTCATGATTGGGGTGGTAGCAGTGAAGGCCATGTTCTCTTCTGCCCTTTCTGCTCCAAGAATAGCAACATCTAGCAGAAGGGCAGGGCAGCCAGCAAGGGAGAGCAAGGGACAACCCAAGTGCTGTAGGCCAAGGTCAGATGTCATAGCCCTCACCCCCTAGACCCAAAGCTGCCCCTTTGCAGCACAGCAGCTGAGGGGCTGTATATTTGCTCCCAAAGTGCCACAGGCTAAACCCTGTCTGCAGATTTCCCTCTGTGCTGATGCAGTGGTGTCTAAATGCTTTTGGTGGATCGGGATGGCTCTGGGCTGGATGCATGATGTGTTCAGCTGTCTCGGGTTTCGGAGGGCAGCAACATCTGTGAGAGCATGAGGGAATGGCTGCAAATTGATGTATCACACATGCCTCCCATTTGTGTTGGGAGCTCGAATGCACCATGCTGACGGAGCCTGATGTGTTCAGGCTGTAGCCAGCCAGCTGGAGCCCAGGGACAACAAACTGACAGGTTTCAGCCATCAGCTGGGCACAAGGAGCTTGGATCTGGTCCAGTTTCTGTCCAGTCCCAGAGCAGGGATAACCGACAGCTCTGCTGGAGGCCCTGTGACGTCAGTGGCTCAGGCAGTGTTTGGGTCTCAAGGGGATTTGAAGTGGGCAGTGCAAGCTCAGCAGGTTTGCACTGGGTGACCTACTTTGCCCCAGGCTAGATGTGAACTGTGTGACTGGCCATGGAGCTCCTCCAGTCCCCGCTATCCGCTTGGGCCAGACTTCCCTTTTCTCCTCTACGCCCAGTGCAGCTCATGTTTTATGACAAATTGAATTTAGTTATGTGGTTCATTGACTCTGTGCCCTGGAATTCCCTCACCCCAAGTACCTCCTCCCTCCAGCATGTGCTGGGAATCTGTTCTGAAGCAAATCCCCTCTGATATTGGCTAATCCTTTTTGTCTCACTCCACACCACCATGACCTGAGCTGATACCGCTCTCTCCTCAGGGGAGCAGACCCTTCCCCAGTGACCTGCTGAACAGAAACTGCTGCAGCCTTTTGCAGTCAAATACATGCTCAGCCATTTGCTGTCATCTCTTATCTGGGCAGTGACTCTGATTTTGGCTGATGGCAACTGGAACTGTAATTGGCATCCATAACACTCCTTTCCAAACAACAAGTTCCCTGGCAGCAGCAGACCTCAAAAGGTGAGAGCAGTGCTTCCCCTGAGCTCAATGACTGCCATGAAGTTTGGATCCTTGTGCAAACATCTCTTGAAGTGAAAGCCACCCCTACGCCCGCAGCAGCAGCATCACCTTCCCAGGCACCTTGCCTGGTGACAAATAGCTGTTTCATGCAGGCATATGACTAAGAGAAGATGCCCAGTAGTTGTCTTTTCCCCAGCAAATGTTGTGACAGTGGCTCTGAGGCAGGTAGGGGAGGGACACAGCCCCGGTCCCTCTCCTGGTCCGCTCTCCTGACAACAGTGTTGTGTAAATGTTGAAATATGGCTCTTTTGTACTTCCAGTTATGAGAGGTGGGTATCCTGCTTCGATCTGTCTCTCTCATACACATTCATAACATTCAAATTTATAATGTAATCTTACTTGCCGTTCCATATTTATGAGAAGTTTTGATGGGTGTTTCTTTATGTGATAATATCAAGCAGAATGCTAACCCATTGCCTCAAACCACTGTAAAGTCGTTTTCTTACATAATTGACACCAGCATATTCTTTCATTATACAAGATTTAGCATGCATCTGCTCCACCATTGCACGGCAATAGATGACTTTTTCCAGAGTCTCCTATTATCAATTCAAATTAGCCCCATTTCCCGAAGCTACTGTATGGATTTTACAGTTGACAGTAAGGGAAAAACACAGGAGCATAATGACTCTATTAAATTATTCAGGCCTAGTTAAACCCAGTTCGGTCTGAACTGGAGAGCAAGGAAACAGGGAGGAGAGGGAGACAGGCAAAAAAAGCCCTTAACTTCACACAACTCATTGGTTATAAAATGCAACCATCTTTACAATGAGTTATAGAGTGCATCACCTGCAAGAAGGCTGGAAGTCCTTAATCAAAGAGAAAAGTCTGTCATATGAGAGAACATTCATTTTAGTTAGGGTAATTGGGTTCAGCAAGAGGCTAAGAAGAAAATTTGGTGAAGAGGCAGACATTTATCACCCTTTATCTTCCCCAAATTTTGGTCCTGTTTGTTTTTCTTTCCAAATTGTCTCATGGGGCTTCCTGCCCTATCTCAATCTTTCTCTTCTGTAAGAACAGGCAGCTGGACAAGGCACCATTGAGTTTTGCCATCTGGTTCCATCCTAACCAAACTCACTGCCCTTTGTTCCCTTGTCGGACAGACAGACAGGTAGACAAGGATGGACCTGTGACTTTGGAGAGAGAGATACTGTGTGGGAGTGGACAGGTAAAGGGGTGACACCTGGCTACTCATGAGGGGACTACTGGAAAGAGAGAAATGGGACTAGGTGTTTTGACCAGACCACATTTAAAAATGGAGGACAGATATATCAGGCTACCTGAAACATGGAAGAATAAGGCTCAGAGACTACTCAGGTAGATAGTAAGTAGATGGTTGATGCCAAGTTCCCGAATAGTTTTCCAGGGTCTCACACTAAAATGAATATATTGGACACGATCAGCTGTAAATGTTAGACAAACAAGCCCCTTAATATTCAGTATGGCCACTCAGCCACCTTCCCTTCTCTTGGCAGCCCACTACCTGGTCTTCTTGGCCAGTTGCACCTCCAGGTTTGGCTTTGTGCTGCAGAAACTTTGAGCTCAGTGCAGACAGATGAAAAACAATGGCTTCAGGTGTAGTGATGTTCCTGCCACTTTGCCTGGACTATCAACAAGCCCCAGTGTTTATCTATATCCTGTAGTCTGCACAGTGAGATGATAACAATTTGTAAGTTGCCCAGCTATGCTTTTTAACAAACAGCACTAAGCCTACAGCACTGTATTCCCACTCAGACCCTGCCACAGCATCAAGACTTTCATCTCCGTGAGCAAAACTTGCTCTAACCCATGGTTATGAGCATGAGCAGTGCAGCAAAATCCCCCTGCTGTACACTTTTTTGCAGGAGGAGTAGGAATGAGTCAGAGATTGTTGGGGGTTTTTGGGGGGGGCGGTGAAGACAGAGGCAGAAAAGCAGCAGGGAAAAAGACAAAGGCCAGAAGGAGCTTTCTGGGAAGCATCCTGCATCCCTGGGTTGAGGTTGCAAAAGGCACAAGTAACCTTCTCTCAGCTGCCCTCTCCTGCTTGGACATTATTTGCCCAGGTTGCAAGCAGTGAGTCCAGTACAGCTGTTGCCTGATAGATCGATATAATGCAGTGTGCCCTCTCACTGCTGCTGGCTTTAGCTCACAGATCAGCTGCTTGGTCTTTTAGAGTAAAGATTGTCCTTCAAAAGCAAAAGCCTTGGACTGAGCTCCTGCAAGGAGCAACACAGGGAAGTGATACTTCTTGTCCTGCAAAGAAAATCCCTTCCCCATTTTGTTGCAAACATGTATTTTGGCAGCTCTGAAGTGTTTGCCAGGCTCTGAAAACCAAGCAGAGATTTTCTGTGGAACATGGTGTGCTAGCACTAACCACTGTGCTTGGTCCAGCAGCTGTGCTCTGTCAGCCCCCCCGTGCCCTGGTGATAGCTGAGGCACAATGTATGGATTCCAGGCTTGCAATGCCCTGAAATATCTGGTGTGGGTAGAAACAAATTGGGAGCTGGCGTCACCTTGAGAATCCTGGCCAACCCAAACTGTTCTCCATTAGCAGGCAGAAGCCTCTGGGATCAGGATGGAGAGCAGCAGTAGCCCTTACACCCAAGGTGGCTCCAAGGAGCTTGTAGACTTGTCTCATTTGGGGTTTACCCTCAAACTGGGTCTTTGTCCTCTTTTCTTCTTTCTGTTCAGTCTGTACTCAGGCTTTTCTCACTCTGCCTTTTTCATCCATTGCTACTTGCTCCAGAAGCTGTTTCTTGCTCTCTCTACAGCAGTGTGTCCCTGGGGTGTCATGGACTGCTGGGGGTTTCTTTCACTTTTGCTTCATAGCTGCAGGTGATAAAGCCCAAAGAGAACACACCCTGGGGAACTGTGCCCAGTAAATTGCTGGTTGAATTGGAGAGGATCATTTAACAAAGCAGGGAATTGAGTGAATGACTGAAATCACAGGATCTGAGGAGCAGCCAGTGGAGTCAGACTGAGGACCCATGCTCCAAATTCCTGCTGTCCTCATGCTTAGCAGATCCCAAAATATTTTAGAGCCAATTCTGATGATGCTGCCTGGTTTAACAGAGTGGCACAGTGTTTAGTCCAGCTGGCTGGGTGCATGGGTCCACAGGTCCTGTTCTCCAGCTGCTCTTTAGTCTGCAGGGTTGCAGGGTGGGCTGCCCTTATCATCCCAATTCTGGCTACAGGGTGTGCAGGAGCCCAGCTACAAATTCCCCTGCCCAGCTCATGGCTGATCTTTCCAGAGAATTTGTGTTGAAGGGCAAAGTCTCTGCATACTTTAGTAGCAGCTGTTTTGCCTGATTTATTGGCTGTTGCAAAGGCCTGTGTAAATGTAGCAAAGTGGTCTATTATCGCAAGATATATCCAGTGCCCCCTGCCTTGCTGATGACTGATGCCCTGATCCAGCAGCTTATTTAACACCTGTTCAGTTTTAAGCACGTGGGTCCAACCCTTTGAAGTCCTCTGGGAGCAGTGGCAGAGCTCATGTGGTCATGGTTTGAGTGTGTACTTCAATATCTGTGTGAGTTGGGGTCCCAGTGGGGTTTAGCTGTGAAAACAGCAAGGGGCAGGACATAAACCAACCTCTGTGAAGACTTTTACCCACTTACAGGGTGCAGAGAGCTGGATAGGATTAGGGTACACGTGAACAGAGGCTCATCTCTTCGTGTCAGTGGGGACAGGGACATCCTGCTCTCACAGACTGCAAAATCCCAGGAAAATGGGGTATGAAAATCCACAAAGCGGGGCTAGCATGGAGCAGGGAAGGTGAAGCAGTCTGGTAAAACCCAAAATATCTTGCACAGGTCCCTGTCAACAGTTTTTGTTCCTGGTGAATGAAAGTGAAGCAAAATCAAGAGTACCCACTGATTATGCTCACCTCTCTTTTCTAGAGGGAGTATTCTGGATGAAGGGTTACTGTGAGAAAGTGCTTTTGGAACCCAAATAGCCTCAGACAAGAACAAAGCCTGCTTTGAGCCCTTTTTTTACAAAACATATGGAACTTTCTGGCCTGGCTATGCCTGACATTTCTGTCTGCGTGACATCTAAATCTAAGGAAGTTTTTTTTTTGTGGATACTAGGCACTTCATCCACTTTTGTGGATATTAGGAACTGCTTCATCCCTTCCCCAAACCTGCTAATGAGAATATTGCTTTAAAACCCCAAAATATCTCACCACAGTAAATACTCCAGAGAAGATAGTGATGGAACAGAAACAACCTGCAATATTTTGTTTCATCAGTCCTACATTCTTCATATCAAAGGGGCACTTTCAATTTTAAAAACTGCTCAAAACTTTAACAAGGGCAGAAGAGGTTATAGGAGGTACAAGTTGTTAAAATGAGTTGGAGCCACAATGAATCCTGGAGTCAATGATAAAAAAAGCATGTTCTTGATGGGAAAATGAGAACAGCGTGACCCTGTCACCCTTCTGCAAAGAGGACTACCCTTTTCCAGCAGTGATGCCTGGTGTTATGACAGCTTTTAATTAAGCTCCCTGTTAATGATCTGGGAAGAGGCTGCTTCATTCCTGAAGCCTGTAGGTGGTAGTAAAGACAGGAACAGATAGTGAAATGACACCAAAATATTTAGCACCCGGTTTCATTCCCAGTGGGAGCTGGATAAAGCCCATGGGAACTCTGACCTGGGGTTTGAAATAGCAGGTGAAGGTCAGCTTGGGAAAACACAGCTGATCTGCAAAGGGACAAGTAACAGATGGGCCCCATCAGGTTCGTTCCAGCCCCAAACCTCAAATACCCATTGGTGGCTTGGTTTCTCACTTGGTTTCTCTCAGGAAAGAATCCTGATCCATTTTCAGCTGCTCCACTTTTCATGTGAGTTACCACCTCCTTCTTTGCGAGATTAAAGGAAAACAGTCTGGCTTTCTTCCAAATGGAATAAGCAGAGTGGAATGTTACTATCTTTTTTTTGCCAGTCTACGTTGGTTCAGCTAGTATTGGAACACAGGCACAGCCATGAGTAGCCAGTAAAGATGAGATTGCCATGGGAAAGGTGCTGATATGATTTGGGACTGAGTACAGACGTACAGAGGGAAGGATCAGCCTAGAAAACCCCTTAGCAGCTTTGCCTTTGGCCCAAGTAGAGTTCCAAGGGTCATTTCCAGGCCTATGACCTGAAAGCCATTGGCATGATTGGACGACATTCAGAAAAAGCTATGAAAACAAGCAGAGGTGTAAAGAGAAAGATTTACAAGGAACTTTTGAAGGAGCTAATTGCAAGAGCTTAACCTAATGATGACACAGTGAGGACACGATGATAGCTTGCAAATATCTGAGGGGTATTAGCACTAGGAGCCAGTCATGGGGGACTGAAAGGGTATAATTTAGAGGGACAGGCGTCAGGGAAGGGAGGCAAAGAAGGAGCTTCAAGATGGCTTCCAGAGAACCAGGAGCATTAGGAAATGGGATATGCCTTTCAGGCAATGGTTGGAAGCAACCTGGCACCTATGAACAGCCTGAACAAGGTGCTTAAATGTGTGCTGGGGAGCACACCTGGCATGAGGGGCAAGAGAGGGGCAAGCTCATGGGCTTTTCACGTCGCTGGCCCATGTGATCCCTGGTGTGACAGGTTGATGCACTGCTAGGGAACAACAAAGCACTGGGCACTAGAGGCAAGCATTTATGGAAGTTCTGGGAGCCAGTGCCAGCCGGCCATGGCTGGAAGCCAGTTGAATCCATGCCTTAGTCACCAGTTGAGTCCATGCCTTAGTCACACTCACACATCAGCTGGGGTACATAGTCCAGGCCTTTGATGTCCATCACTGTCCCTTTTGCCAATGCCCTCCATGCTTTCTGCATCTCCCCCAAAGCTCCCCAGTGCCAGCTCTGCCACTGCTGCTCAGGCATCCTTTGCTCTCTCTGTATCCTAGGGCTCTCCCTCCATCCCACCTTTCCTCCTTGCCTCTTCTCAGGGACCTTTGCACATCCTTCATATCATGGCATGCCTGACGCTTCCCACCTCTGTTATTTCAGCCCTCTGTCTTTCTAAGGCAAGGATTCCCAACCATCCTAAATGGCACATAGAGGGATCTTTCCTTTTTTTTTTTTTTGATACCGAATATCCACTGGCAGCAGGCTCTGGAGAGCATGAGCACACTGAGCCACCTCCCTGTATGTCCCCATGTGTCTCAGCAGTGTCAGATACAAGGTCACCTCTGGAGATGGGGTTCCATGTGGCACAGAGATGTGCCAGCCCTGTCAGCTGATGCTCCTGCTCCAAGGGAGCAATGCCAGCCACAGAGAAGGGAGGGGATGGAAGAACAGAGGAAGACTGATTGCAGGGCCTGACCTCACATTTGGACCTCACAGAAACTCTGCCAAGGTTGCGCCCATATGCTTTCCCAGTGAGCCCTGTCTCTCCCCTCTGCATCCCTTCCAGGCAGGATGAGGCCTTGGAGACAGGAGCCCCTCAATCACATCTTGCTCCCATCCACATAAGGCTGGGCTGACAGGTCCTGCTTCTTGCAATAACCCCTCAGCATGTCTTTGAACAGAGACACTCTTCCTCTGGAGCAGGAACCCTTAGAGATAGTGATAGGGTGCAGTGCTGCAAATGGCATGTCACAGAGGTGGCACGGGGAGCGTGACAGATCACCCAGTGCCTCCACTGCTGGACAATCAAAGAATTTGTCCAACTGGTTGGATTTATCCAGAAGTGACATGCATCTGGGCTGGGGGCAGGGAGAAGGGGCTGGCAAGGGACTCTCCTTATGGTAACAGCTGGGACCAGGCCTAAATATGATTAATTAACATCGTAAAAAAAAAAGAAAGATCGAGACTGAAAGAGAGCAAGAGAAGGGGAAACGAAAACCCAAGTCACAGACACAATTAAGATTTATGGACCCAGAAGGATGAGGAGATTGGGGATGGAGAAGAACAAGGAAGGAAGGAGAAAAAGTGCCAAGAAGGTAGATTACAAATTAATGCTTCTTCATGCTCAAAAATTACAAGAAGGGCTAAGTGTTCTTCCCTGGGATGGGGACTGCTGGAGCTTGGTTGGGCAGGAGTGGGGAGGCGGGGGGGTGCAAGTTTGCTATACTTTTTGAGGCGGGAACGTGTCCTGAGTAAATGCCACTAAAGGAATGTGCAGGCATGATTTACAGCCCACGGGACAGCCTGCCCGGCTGCATCGTGCCAGTGTTTTTTTGGCCCACAGGGACTCAATGCCATGGGATCCTGAATGATGTGGGACAAGGGGGGCGGCTGTCTCCATCCCCCTAGCTCTACCCACCCCACAAATGTGTCCTCAGAAGGAAGGGCTTAGAAAGACAATGGGGCGAGATCAAAGGGCCACAGCAAGGTGCCCACCACCACCCAAAGATTTTGCTGGATGATGCCAGGTCTGAAATTGAGAAGGAACAGGAGGTGGGGCAGGTGACCCACTTTGGATGAAATAGGAACCATCTGGGACCTCTTCCCAAAACCGCTGATCAGTCCAGCATTGCTCTACCCCTGTCAACTCAGCTGTAATTTATGGAATGGAGGGTACATGATCCCAAACAGCCCTTTCACATCTCTGTTTAAGAGCTGTCTTGTACCAGCTAGAGTTGTGACATAGCATTGACATTTTCCTTCTGCCTCTCCAAGTTTGTGTGCAACTGCCAATGGCTTCACTTTTTCTCCTTTTTTTTTCCTATCAATGACTAAATACTCCAGAGGAGTATTGACTGGAAGCAACCTGTCCTCCCTCTCTTCCAAAATCAACTTTCAAAGCCAGATTTTGTAAAATGTGCTTGACTTTCCAAAAATTAGAAGAAACCTCTGGTGGTCATTTTTTTATTTTGCCTTGCTAAGACTCAAATTGGACTCAAGGGCTTTGCAGAATTATAAACAAAACAATAACTAGGGGAGTTCTACTGAAGTGAAAAGTTTCTGCGAAGGGCTTGGTCTGCTTTAAAAAATGTTTCATCCAAAAATATTTTGTCACCCAGCTCCATCAGCCCTTGCTGCAGATGAGCACAGCTCATGAGCGGGGTTATCCTTTTCCCTTCCCTGCTAAGACATCAGGGTCACCAGTTCTGCTGTCTCTCATCTCACAAGGAAAATAAGGCTATGACTGCACTGACTCCATCAAGAAACTCCTCGTTGCTTTCCCCAAAACCACTTGTAGAATGCAAAGCACCACCCTCCCAGGATCTCTGCATGCCCTCTGACCAGTTGGCTCCTGCAGCAGGCAGCAGATGTGAGGTGGGGCAAGCCAAGGGGTTGTAATCTAGTAAAGAGGGAGACTGCTACTGTCTTGTGCCCATGAACTGTGTCCCTGGGTAACTCCAGCCATGCTGCTGACCAGTAAAGGAAAATTTCCTCCACAACACAGAGGTCTACAGACTTTTTTGATGCTATGCAAATCAGACGGTGTTTGGGGAAGAAAGGGACTAGCAACCTTCTCTGTTTCCCAAAGTCCTGGAATGTTCATACCTGTTTGATAGAGCCATGGAATGGTTTGGGTTAGAAGGGACCTTAAACTCCATGTAGTCCCAACCTCTGTGCCAAGGGCAGGGATGCCATCAACTAGACCAGGTTGCTCAAAGCTTCATCCAATCTGTCCTTGAACACTTCTAGGGTGCAGAAGATCAGTGCAGAGGTCTCGGTGGCTACACCGAGTCGGACCAGACTACACAGTGCCACAGGTGGGACGGGGGGAAAATACAGACTCAGGAGTATCCGGTATCTGGCCCCGAGGGAACAGTGCTCCTGTGGGAAGGATGTTAATCCTGGCTACTTCACTCCAGTGCTTCATGCTGTGCAGAAAGGGACTGGCAAGCAAAGCGCCAACAGAATGGCATCAAACTGGTGTCAGAAAGTGGGAATAAGGAAAAGTTGGGGGTGTTTGGTTTCGCTACAGCAGATGGAGAAAGTAAATTAATATAAGGAATTTAAGAATTTAGACCGGAACCTTGACTGGACTTAGCACCCATCTGGGCTGTCCTTCATCCATCCGTCCATCCAGGGATCTTCCATGAGGCACCCATTCATCCGTTTATCTTCCTCTTCCTGCCTGCAGTAATTGTTGGCACAAGGCATTGCACAGAGGAAACCAGCTGCAGAGTGCAATGTCAATTTGCGTGGTACTAATTCCCCAGGAATGATGCTCCATGGTCCTACAGGCTTCTGAGTTGCCCTCTACACATTAACCCTTTGTGTGTAGCAGAGCAGCCACCTCAGCATTTCCATGGTGCAGGGCCAGCTCCAAGAAGAGCATTGCACCCAATCTGCTTCCCATCATATCAGGACACAGAGATGTAAGGAAGGTGGTGGTGAGGCCAGCAGGACCTGGAGCAAGCAGAGAAGAGATGGAAGCAGAGAGGCGGGGTTTGGATGCAGGCTGATAGGAGATACCCAGTGGGGAGAAGTGAGGACAGGAAAAATAAGAGCTGTTTGCAGGAAAATAAGCAACAGACAGAGGAGCAAAGAGTCAGCAGCTGCAGTGCTGGGAGCAAATGGAGTTGTGCTGTGCACGGCTGTCTTGAAGGGGTCCTCCAGGGAAAGATAGAGCTGAGAGGTAATAAGAGAGGCAGCAAGACCTGGTGCCCATGTCCCTTGGAATGGGTGGTGCTAGCTCCCCTGCCTGGCAGGCTGCTCCATCCCCTCTGCTGCTTTTTCCAGCTGTGTCCCCTCTCCAAGGAAAGCCTTGATTTCAGCAGGAAGATGGCAAGAGAGCACACTCCAAAATGGGATGTTCATAGTAATTCGCCCTTCACATCCCTGGAAATGCTGTGGGCAACAGTGGCTAGCACGCTGAAAGTGAGCCACATGCCACTCCCATCAGGAATGAGGCAGACAGCATCCTGACCCAGGTGGTTATCCCATTCCTGTGGCACTGGGAGGCTGCCCTGATGCTGTGTCCAGTTAGGGAGGGAAGTAGAGGAGCTGGGTAGGGTCTGTTGGCCAGGACCATGGCAGGGAGCAGTGAGAACACAGTGGGTCTGTCCTGTGCCATGAGGGTTTTTTACTGCATTACTCGAGTGTGTCCCTGTGTTTCTGCAGCTTGGACTAGACTTGCAAGAAAGCTGAGTTGTTATCTGAGGCAAACGTGAAACATCTCTGTCCCTTTTCTCTGGGATCTATCCTCAGATGGCTCTTGATGCATCTTAAATCTGACCCAAAATGCTTCCCACTGATGAGCTTGGAAAAGGGGCCAGGTGCTCTGAACTCATGATATGCTCTGTTTGGGCAAGTCACCAACAAAGGTTTTTCTAGTGCGTTGGATCAAGGCACTCTTCACTCCTCTCCCCTGCAGCACAGATCACATTGGGGTCAGTCTCACTGCTTCTGGTTGACAGGCCACATAAACTGGGGGAGTCCTCTGGAAATCAAATCCCCCAGGTTCTAGGGAACACATACTGAGAGAAGCTAGAGGGTGGTCTACACGCTGGAGCCTGTGAATCAAAGTTTCCCCTTTGGAAACATACATGGTGGTATATTCTTCTCTGGTCTCAGCATCATCACGTGGCAGTAAGGTACAAACTCCTTGTGTCACCCCCATGTTCTCTGCTGTTTGGTTCCCCTGGAAGCCCCATGAATTTTGTGTGGCAAGGCTGCGAGAAGACATAGCAGCTGCTTTTGCTATTCTGTACAGTTTTCTCCACTCCCTCACGTTCTTCTTCACACTCGCTATTTCCCTGTTCTCTCCAGCTTTTCTACAAAGGGAAGTCTTTCCAGTCTCCCTGTCAGAGGCTCAGCCAGACATACCTAGGCAGGAAAAGCTGCAGTCTTCAGAATCCTTGTAGGGAAAAGAAATGGCTTAATGCTTAAATACCCTCCCTGCCATGTCGACACCTTCCTCCCCCCAACCTGGTGCATGTTGAGCGAGCAGCAGGGTACCCCAGGGAGCTCTGCTCCAGCTGCACGCTCATCAGCCATACGGGGAGCGCGCAGCGGTGCTTCGCCACTAACGCGCGCCGCGTTTAATCACACATCTGTGGGTTCAAACAGACTTAGCCAGCATGGGAAGGGATGCACCAGGTAGCAGCAGGTGACAGAAGTTGCTGATTCTCCTTAAACTGTGAAAAACTGATAAGCTAGGGACAGGAAAGAGGCAGTGCCATGGGAATCAGTGAGCTAGGGGAAAATCCTGGCCTGGGCAGCTCGGGTAAAAAAACATCTGTGTGTGTGTGCACCCATCTTCATATGGGAATACACAGATGCTTGTACCACTTTGGTTACTGTAGGCTGTGCAGCCTGGGTCTGCCATGTTCCCACTACCTGGCTCACACATGGGTTGGAAGTGCCTGAGCATGTGGGTGATGTCTCCCCACACAGAACAAACCCCACACAGGTTTGGGCTAAGGCCTTTGTGGAGCAGTCGGTGCTGGCTGCAGTGATCTCACGTGGGTGTGTTGGGACAACAGTGTACTGCTGTGTATGACAGAGCTCTGTGTGGGTGTTTGGCAGGAGGAGACCTTGAGTTTTGTGTAGGTGTTTGCTGAGGTCTGTGTCTGTGAGATGTCATTTTCTTTCTTTGTTTGCATGCACCAGCAAAAAAAAATGAGCAGGGGTGCCATGTCTCAAGCAGTGGAAAATGATGAAATGAAGTTTTTGGAGCTTGGGCTCCTGTTTCTCACATGCATGAGTGTGTTCTTGTTCTCCCTAATGACAAGTACGTGTGTGCAGGGACTGTGTGTGTGCCCCACACACGTTCAACCAGATGCCTGCACGCAGGCTCCTGAGGAAGGAGGTAAGTGGGCTGTGGTCTCCAGCTGTTGGCCAAGGTAGAGCCTGAATGGCACAAAGGCAGCTCAGAGCAGCCCCTCTCTCCTTGTGTCCCTGGCACAGCCTCTCCTGCAGCTGAGGAGAGGGGGAGATGTCAGCCTGGTGCCAGAGCCAGGCACAGCTGGCACTGCCATGCCCAGTGATGAGGAGCTGGGCATGGGGACTTGATGCTGCAGCTCATGAGCAGCTATTTAGGCAGTTCCCACTAGCCATCAGCACAGGCAGTCATGAGGTACCCCAGGCTGTGTTTTACCCCAGGAATGCTCTCCAACTGCCTGTATGCATGGCCTGACCTTCACTCTGCCTCTGCTGTCCCTGTCCTCAGTTCCATAGTGCCCTGCAGCCTCCTTTCCTCCTGCTTTCGAGCCCAGCTGGCAGCCTTCATGCTTTCCCATTTCTCCAGCCAGCCCCTTGCTGCCTCCTGCCTATCCCAGCTCACTGTCCTTTGGTCCCAGCCTACCCCGTGTCTGATACACGGGGTGTCCTGGCCGGCAGCCACACTGTGATGGCTGGTGGAGGGGACAGGTGGGGTCGCAGGCAGTCTCTGCTCTGCAGCATGGCACAGTTTGGAGCTGCATTTGACTCCCTCAGTGGGAGGTAATGGCTGCTCTTTCGGGAACATGAGCATCCATCTGGTGTGCTGAGGGCACAGGGGGTTTGGCACCCAGGAGCTGGCTCTGCCACCACGTGTCATGGAAGGGCCAGGTCTGAGCTCTGCCTAGAATGGAAAACTTGTCCTTCCCTTTGACCTTGGTGCTGAGCAGTCTCTGTGGAGCAACTGCATCCTTCAGTCCCTCTGCTCTGCAGCAGCTCTCCACATAGGCCAGGCACAATCCAGACTTTTCCTGTCTCCTCCCAGGCTGTGTCATGCCCTGAACTGTGAGAGAAAATCAGGGGGCACTGCTCTGGGTGCTGCTCCTTGTGCCGTTTGCATCAGTGCACAATGTGAGTGGAAGAGCATTTCATACATGAAGTGTGTTTGCAAATGACTGTATAGCAAACCAAAGGCTGAGGAGTCTGAAGAGGCACAGGAAATTCCCACCACAGTGCTGCAGGGCCTCATGGGGAGTTGAAAGGGAAAAGCAACAGCAAGATGGGAGGCACACAGCTGAGCTGACTAAGAAAGTTCTCCAGCGGGAGTAGAGCACATTTAGGCTTGCTATAAACCCCATTGAAAGAAAGAAGAGGATTTAGCATATTTCTCTGCTCTTCCCACTTTTCCAATATCTGCCTCACTTTACCTCTGCAACACTAGTTATGTTTATTTCCCTCTTTCATTGTTTAATAACTCACCCTCTGTTTCCCTCAAACTTTGATTTTTTGTTATTCTCTCAAACTGTGCCCAGAAACACAAGGTAAATGCACCCCTTGGCTGCCAACGCTATTCTGCAGATGCAGGAGCCTGCTTGAAAGTGTGTCCTTGGGAGGAGAACTCAGGGACACTGGGGTGCCAGTGCAACCTCAGTGTTACTGCTGACAGATGCACAGTCCATAGTCTACCTTTTTAAAGTGTGTCACTTTGGAATCTAAAAACCCAAACTGGTGAATGGAAGTGGCCTTGTGCTGCAGTATCAGGGCACTTGCTTGAGTTCCAAGCAGAGCAGTAACTTTCCACCCCTGGATCTCCTCTCTGAGACTGCCTGGGGGAAGGTGGTGATCACGACTTGTCCTCATCCCACAGGAGGTTTCCCAAGTGCTGCTCTATGATGGATAGCAGCTCTTGGTCTGGAACATGTTCTTGGGCTTATAGGCTCTCCAGGATGCCAGGGGGGCAGGATGGGACCAGGACCTACAGCAGTCAGACATGAGTGACAGGGTTGGCAGAAGAGGAGTGAGGTTGGAGGGTTTTGAGCATCATCCTTTTCTTTACATGGATTTGTTCCAAAAGGACTCATCTACATCCCCACTACCTGCTGCTGCACAGCTGGGACCCAGCACAGTCCCAGCTGTAGAGCTGAAGCTGGAGTTTGAAGTAGGAAAGTCCAAGGCTGCTCCTTCACCCAAGAAGTCTTTGGGGGATGAGGGGGAAAGTTGGCTAATGGGTGGGACATGGGAGATGGAGAGTTCACAGGATGTCACGCTGACTCTCCATCTCACAGAAATACCAGAGGCATCAATAATTCATGTCCCCAAAGCCATTGCAGCTCTCTGCAGCCTGCAAACAGTGCCATGACATTTACATTGATCCCCTCCTCTCGCTGCTCTGTACCCTCCATCACTCTGGATCCTCAGAACTGAAACCGCGGCTCAGTTTCCCTGGCATCATGAACAACGAAGGCTGTGAGAATTACTCACAGGCAAACGCACCCGGGTGCTCACACCTACTGTCCCCATCCCATCACAGCCACTGCCCCCAGCCCGCTCCCGGCTCGGCAGCAGCGCACGCCGCCGGGAGCGGGCCGGGCAGCACGAACCATCTCTGCCCGCGGCCCCGCACGGCGGGAGCCCCCACGCCTGCTCAGCAGTCCCGGCTGCTCTTAGTTTCTTCCTACTGAAGAATTATGTAGCATGAAGAAGCAGGCTCCACCATCTTGAACTGGCAGTGAACTTTGCTTTCTACATATAAATACAGATAGCAATCACACCCCAATCAGCACACAAGCTTCAGGGCATCATCACGGCAACTCTAACTTTCCCATTACGATAATGTGATTTTCACTCAGTCTATAATATCACCAGCCATGAATAAAACAACTGGCTTTTTCTCTCTTTCTCTCTCCCTTCCCTCTCTCCCCCCTCCTTCCCTCTCCCTTTCTCTCTCCCCCTCTCTCGGATCACAGTCTTTGCATACTAATGATGGCTGAATAAGGCTTCCAGGGTGGATCTCTGATGGATAGGGAGGTCAGGCTCTGGGTGGATCTTCGGTGCTCTCCAGTCCTCACACACACGGCTTCATCTCTCTTTGACCTCCTGGGTATCTGGAACCGGACTGGACCGACAGACCTGGCTGGACAGACAGGCAGTCACTGCCTTCTTGTCCCATCTGCATCATGCCCCTAGAGTGGGGCAGGGACATGCTGCAGTTTGTGTGGCTGAGTGGAAGGAACGTCCTGGTCCCTGAATCCTACCAGCCCCTGCCCGGCTCCCTGGAGCATCTCCATCTCAGCTCGAATGCTCTGGTGTGTGGGAAATGTGTCAAGCCGGGATTAATCCTGCCCCAGGGCACCCTCACCCCTGCTGCTCAGCCAAGCTGTTTGTCTAACCCCGTTCAGGTCTGCTGTCCCTGAGGATGTATGGAGGCTAGATCAGGGAAGCAATCCAACTGAAAACAACACTTCCACCAAAAAAAAAAAAAAAAAAAAAAAAAAAAAAAAAAAAAAAAAAAAAAAAAAAAGAAAAAATAAGTAATTCCCATAGGGATCAGGTACCTGGCAGAACAGTTGCAGGGAAATGACTGGATTTTCCCACTGAGAGGCAACTTGCTGGATCAGACCCATCCTCTTCTGGTTCCCAACATGAGTAACAGCTACTGCAGAGGAGAAAACCCTTTTGCAGGCTTCTCAGGAATAACCCTGACCAGGAGTTCCTGCTCATTTCAGCAACTCCAAAAATTGCAGCCTGATGAGTTTAAACCAGCCAGAAAGGGTTCATGACTGATTCTGGTGATTTCTGGCAGACTGAGCATCACTGTGCATGTTCCAGTGCAACTGGGGCACCACTGTCCCTGTACTGCACGTCCTGCTCTGCATTCAGCCCCAGCAAACATCCCGTGCCTGCTCTGCATGCCTCTAGCTGAAACTGGCACCCAGCTGTCATAGGAATGGCATGGTAGGGAGCACTCCCATATGGAGAGACTCAAGATAGTCTGTTTGATTTTGTTTTCCCATTCTCACTCCAGAAACTACCATGCCAAGGCACAGAAACCCAGGAACAATTTTGCACTTTCCAGGCCATACTGATCTAACATACAAAGCCAAAGTTCAATTCCATTGCATCCTTCCCACACTTGTTGTCTGCTTTCAAAGTTTTCAGACATCTCTTGTTTGGGAGCAGTGGTGGAGCACAGTGAGGTTTTCTAATCTCAGAATCTATCTCAGAGACAAAAGCACTGTTCCTTTAACTCCTCTCCACCCAGTGCTTTGCTTAGGATTATTACCTCATGTGGATAATTAATTCTCTTGAACATCAGCATCTGGCCCTGAGTGGGAGCTGTGCTGGAGAGAGCAGCAGAGCACAGGATTGGGTTATAAGGTGCTAGAACACCTGTTTGTGCCTTTCGTGTTCTTCCTCAAATCTATAAAGCAGGAGAGGGAAGTAGATAGAGTCCCTACTCTGCCCCAGAAAGGTGCCTGTGAACAAGCTGCATTGTGGAAAGGACTAGTTCTCCTTTTTGCAAGATAAAGGGATGTATTGAGTAGTAATTGCTCAAGTGGCTGTTGAAATGTCAGTGTTCCCCATGAGCACTCCTTGCTGTGTCAGGAGAGTTGCAGGGTGAGTGTTGAGTTACTGGGGCCCTCCAAAGGCTGAAGCAGCAATAAAAGGCATTTGGAGCAGAAATGGGATAGGATGGTGCCTAGACTTTGCAGTGGCTGAAATTGTGGATGTTACGTGTGTGCTTGCAAGTTTTGAGTGCTCAAAGGGGAAAAACAGGCAGGAAAACACAAAGGAGCAGCAACAGCCTGCATGGGGCAGACTCTGATGCTGTTAACCGGTGCCAATTCCTCGGTGGGCTGTGGCTGACCTGGCAGGACGGTGCATGCAAAACCAGCCCTGCATGCCCTGAGCCTGAAAGCACATGGCCAGGGGCTGCCACGTTCATGGCACTGCTGTGCAGCTCTGCCACTGCTCCTGGCTGCTTTGCTAGAGAGCCACACAGGGAGATGCAAGACTCGGTCCCTGCAGCTTGTCTCTGGGACAGGATAAGCAGGGAAGGTGCATATTACAGACACTTGAATCCTAGTTAATATGTGCCATGGGGTGGCAGACAGGGCATCTCTCAAAATGAAAGACTGGGACAGGCTACCTGTTCACTCCTGCCTGCAAGCACTCACAACTTGTAAGTGTCCTTATATAAATCAAGCTTCTTTCCCAGCTGATGGCTGTCCTTGCAGTATAAGTGGCTTTGGGGATGGCTCTGTCTCTGCCATCTCTCAGATGTGATATAGGCTGATTCAGAAACTGTAATGGGTTCTGCTGCAAGCAGCCTGGGAGGTGCCCTCTGCAGATGAGAAAAGTGTGCTGGAGTGGTGTAGCCCAGAAACCTATGCTGGCATCTATTGCTTGTCCTTTCCCCACCCCCAGCAGTAGTCTGGGGTATGGGATGCTTTGGAGTTACAGAGCCAGGGAGGGATGAGTCCTCAGTTTTGCTTCTTCTGTAGCTGGAAAAGGCTTCCTTGCCTTTTCTGACATAAAGAGAAGAGCAGAGGTGCTCCAAAAACTAGTAGACACCTGTGCCAACTGATCCCGGCACAGGGCTCACCCCACACAGCAGGCTACGAGTCCCCTGGTGGGTGACAGAGCTGGCTGAAATGGATGGGGCTGTAATGGAGGTACCTGCCGGCAGGGCTACCTGGGAGACGCTCTTATCTGTCATCTGATTTATCCAGGTTAAAAGGCTGCAATCAGTCACCAAGGTAGATTCATTCCCCAGTAAATAGTGCCCGAGGGCTTCCAGGACCTATTTTACTGCTAAGCACTCTCTTTCCAATGCTTGAATACCTTTGCTCCCGATGGAGCTGTTGCTGGCTGATATATATATGATATGGGGAGTCCCGGTGACTTTTTTATTTTTGCTCTGTACAGCTCCTGGCCTTGTCTCGGCTGCGTCGGGCTGCACGATGAATTATCTGTCCAAGGCTTTCTTGCGTCTGGGGGCAAATCCAGCCGAGACTGCTCTCGGCTGCCGGGAGAGCTGTCTCTATGAATCAGCTCTGCCTGAAGCCTGGACGGTTGGCACAGCAAGAGGAGAGGCTGGGAGGGGAGGGAAGTGATGCTCAGACTGCTGGTGAGCTGGCCCAGGTTTTGGGCTGGGGGCTGGGAGGGACCAACCTCTCCCACCCTTGCTTCTGTTGCTGGGGCGCTTTGTGACGGGGTGGCTGGGCTGAGGGACAGTCATATGCTGTGGTGCCCAAACTGTGGCTTTCTCAGTGACTTTTTCCTGATGGATCTGCCTAGTGCCTGTCCCCTATCAGAGGTGAGTCGTTTCCAGGTTTGGATACCTCCAGGGTCAGGGAGGCTTCTCGAGCTGTGAAGAGCAGTGACTGAAATTACTCAGACAGTGGTAGCTGGACCCCAGTGATCCCCAGAAAAAGGACACTCTGTGCCCCCTGGGGTTCAACTGTCACCTCTCATGACATGTCACAAAGCCAACCTGATTTCTTCTGAGCACTGAGGTCCTCTGCCCTGGCCCTGCTCTTTGGGGCCATGTTTGTATTAGACTTGATGGTGGAGAAGAGGAAATCTCTGTCAAGAAGGCTGCGGACACAATAGCAGATTCTATCCTCATTTTAATTTTTTACTTCCTTTTTTCATCCTGGTTGAACCCAACAACAGATCCCCCAAACTGCTGGCAGGGGCCTGCCATCCCCATCCAAGCTCCAGTTGATACCTGCTCCTCCATCCCAAAGGACAGAGGAAAGGCTGCATCCTGCGCCCTCCTTTGGGGAGAGCTCAGGAGCCCTTGTCTACTACACCTTGTTCGTAAGTACCTTCAAGCACTTGTCCTGCAAACATTTGAGGTTTGACTGCTTTTATTCCTTTTCTGTCTTTGACAAACCTCTTATGTAGTTTATCAACCCAAATCGGTTTGTTAACTTCCTCCTGCTTTTCCCATCCCCTCCCACTCCTCCTCCCACTAATTGGAGTGAAGGACTAATGGAGTATTACTGTGAGGGACTAGGCAAGCTTCCCAAAGTGCTTACCTAAGAGGAGAGCACTTTGACTAATAGATGTGCATTAAGGCTGTGCATCCTCTTGTCCTGAGAGTGGGAGGAGGGGTCGAAGAGCACAGAGCAGAGCTACAGACATTGGTATTACTGGCTCTCTCCAGATATCCAGACTGTACAGCTAGACCATCTCTGCTCTCAGATTCACTCTTAGGGATGGGTTTCAGATCTAACTTGCCCTTTGGTAACACCCCAGTCAGGTGGATTTGACTCCCAGCAGGTGCAATATGGTCCTTTGCCAGTTATGGATATCGGCTTTCCTGCTTGGGCAGAAGAGGACTTTTTCCCCACGCTGTGCTTGTACAGCACTAAGCACAGGAGGGCTCCTTCAGTCCCCCAGGGGATATTTTGAAGTGCCTGCACCAGTACTTTGAGTATTGGATCACCCAAAGCTGCCCTGGGACAAGACACTGGGACAGCCAGAAGGAGAGCAGGATGGGTCTGTCTGGAGGCACAGAGCACTTCAGGAGCTGCTGTACACTAGACCTTCCATCCATGAATGTCATGAGAGTTTTTTTCCTGCTAGTCATCCGGCTTTGAAGCCTCCTATGCATTTTCCAGGGGCCATATCCAGCACTGGAGGAGGGTTTGAAGTTGTAACTATGCAGAACCACAAAACCTGAACTTTGAAGATGCACTGGGATGATAGGCTGTGATGATAAATATGTGCCCCTATCCTTGCGCCTGCAATTTTGTTTCTGAACCTATGCTAGGGTGCAGAACCAATTATATCAGCCTGGTGACCATCACCAACGTCATCTGCAACCTTCAAGTGTTTTGTAGCTCAATCATCTGGACCCCTGGAGGGCATCGCACTGACATTTAAACATTGTAAATGGCAGCAGTGCACAAAAGCACCAGGAGAAAGGTCAAGTGCTTCAGTAAGAGGTGGGCAGGTGTGGGCCTGCCATGGGCCTTTGGGGAGGGAGAAAGTGTTCCCAGAAGGTAGGTTTGGAGAACTAAAGCTGTGATGTTTATGAAATGTGGGTGCTCAGGTTCAGCAGACTCCTGATGGCTGTGTCTGGAGACAGCATCAGGGGACAGCTTAGAGCATGTTTCTGAGACCCCTTGTTTCACCAGGGAATGTGCAACTTGCTAAGTGGATGCAGGATGTGCATGTGGCCACCCCTACCTTTGTTTTGCTTGGGCTTTCCAGGTGTCCAGATTTCTCTCTGCCACTTCTTACTGAGAGCCACCCTTAGGGTGTCTGACCTCTGAGCAATCTCACCTGGGTAAGTGCTGGGTCTTTGGAAGCTCTTGTGAGTTCCTGGCTTTGCCCCCTGATTAGCAGTAGCACTTTAACAGGAGAGATGGAGTAATAAACAAGATGGAGTGATAAACACAGGACAGGTTCAACTTGTCCAGCTTCACTCCCTATAGTCAGCACCTGCTGAGTCAACCAGACTTATGATATCCTTCATCAGGATGCTTCAGGAGGAAACTTGGCCAAACTGAGCCTGAGTGATGGGAAATGGCTCCGTGCATCTCATTCATCTCCTCTTATGCTGGGCAAGGGCATGAAACTCGCAAGCGCAGACACTGATATGAGAACTGTGTTTGGCCCAGCTGCAGCATGGATTGCAGTTTGTGTCCCTGGCTCTCAGGCTCCGGGCTTTCAAGCACTGGTACCTGACACGGTGTGTGCTGGGAGAATGAGGAATCCACCACAGCAAGAAGAGCGTTCTCAGGACAGCTGCCTATGTGAACATAAAGATGAGGGAGAAGGATAAAACACCTTCCTGATACAGGGAGGGGGGTTGTCACCATCCTGGCCACACCCATGCAAGGGGATCCTTCAATCTCTTTATGTGAGCACTGGGGAGGAGGAATATCAGAGCTCCCCATGAGCTGGACACCACTCCCTCCCTGCCCCAGGGAAGGCACAACGAGCGGCCACAGAGCGGGGTCACTCGGTAGTGCTCCCATCAGGGAGGAAGCTTTCCTGTGCCCCGGCAAACCCCTAGTGAAAGACAATCAGGCTCGCTGTCACCAAGCTAATTCCGATGGCATAAAAGCAGTAATGAAATTCACGGCAGGATTAGCCTCTCCATCCAATGGGCCGGCGCCACAGTGACATATCGTGCTTCTTGCCCGAATGTAACACACCATCTAATTTACGTCGTGTAGCGAGCGGGAATGAAATGTTCATAAAGAATTGCTGAATCTTGTCACCTTAACTGCGGCCCCGGGCTCTGAGGCATCTGTCAGGGAGAGGAGAGCAGAGAAGGAGGCTCCTGCCTTGCAAAGCTGCGACCAGGGCTTTGGGAAAGGGGAGATGGCTGCATTAATCTTCTGGGTCTGTGCAATGGAGATGTAGCACGTGGGGATGAGGATCGTAGGCTGGAGGCGGGGGGGCTGTAAGAGCTTCCTTTCATGTGCATGCTGTAGAGTGGTGTTAGCAACAAGAAAGGGGCTGTTAGAGCTCCCCTACCCAGAGAACTGCATGCCTGGGATGCAAGAAAATGGACCTGTGGTGGCATGGAAATAAGGGGCAGCATCCTTGGAGATATACATGCCCACAGCAGAACACAAGTTCCCAAATTCCATGTTGGGTCCCATGTGCAGGTACACACAATTTAGCAACTGCAGGTGTTCACCTGTCTGGGGAAGCACGTGCACAACCTTTTTGCTGTAGCTTGGCAGCCCTGTTCCCCCTCCTCTCCCCTCCCCAAATGTTTATTTGCAGTTAATTTTCATGGATCCTAATGGCTCAGATCCTGCTAGGGGGGATTGTGCTTGCCTCTTCAGTCAGAAAGTTTGCGGAAAAAAATAGCCCTTTCCTGTTGTGTTTGGAGTAATAGTGTCTTGGTGTCCAGAGGGGAGTTGGCAAGGAAACAGGGAAGTTTATTAAGAGTAAGAGATTGAATTCCACTGGGTTTAATTGGAAGTGCTTGAACAAACAGGAGAGGGAATTGTCCAGTCCAGCTCTCTGGAAACAGCAGTACTAGCCCCAGGCTTCATGCCCATGGAGCTGACTAGTCTCAGGGCCACTTTATCCTCTTAACTGTTGGGGAAGCTGCAGGGTCTGGCTTGTTTTCTTCCTTGGGGTCATCTGTGCACCTCAGCCTTGGCTTTCTATTCCATCAGTTGCTAGGTTTCTACACGGGATCTGGAAATGCTGGGTCAGGAAGTATGCAGCTTTGAAGTGTCTGAGAAGACACAGTATTTGGGTCTGTATTTTACTTTGGAAGCTGGTTCAGGGCACAAAGTGTGCAAGCGAGGCTTAGGTCCTGTCCTTCCTGTGCTGCCCAGTCCTGTCCCATGAAAATCTGGCTTTTCTCCCTTGAGAGGGACAGCACAGCTCCAGGCTGGGACTCAGCAGCAGCTGGCTGGACTGCAGGTACTGGGTATGCAATTTGCAACTGTGATATGTTTTGGAAGAGTAACCTAAACTTACGAGGCCTGCTCTGCTTTCCCATTTTAAAGCCAAAATGGAGAAAATCCACTTTTGGATCCAAATCCCCGCACCATCCTTCAGGGCACAGAAAAGCCTCCAAGTCAGATTCCCATGGATGAAACCATCTGCATGCCTTGGGTTGGTCTGAATGCTCTCTGCAGAATGAGCTGCAGCACCATTGTGTCTCCCCTGCACTGATAATCACAGGTATGCAAAGCACTATGGAAATGTGCCTTTGTGGTTGCAAAACAAGCTGAGTGCCAAAAGTCTGATTCCCTCCTAGAAAAGTCTCTCCTTCAAGACCTTCTCCCGCACCACGCTGAGTTGAAAGAAGCATCAAGTATTCTTCTTGCAGACGAAGGTAAATGGGGGCTCAGACATTTGTTTTGCCTTGAATTCAGCTGATCGCTCTGCTGAAAAATTCAGAATTAAAGAACAATAAATAATTTATTACTTTACTTACTTTAATTCAATAAATTGCTTCCCCACAAATTAAGATATATTGCTTCAAATTAAATGTTTCATTAAATCTGAGATTAAACTTTTGGGGGCTGGAGAAAGTAAGACTTTAATTTGGCTGAAAACATGAAAACTGCTGTTTCCCATTGCTTTAATTGCAAACTCTAGAACCAAAGTGACACAAATTTTACAAAGCGTGATTATGCTGGTTTGGTCTCTTCTCCCACTCCTCTGGGAGATCAGTGGGTTTCTCTTTTTGACTCTCTCACACGGCTGCAGACTTTCAGCTGCAAATCCAAATGGAGCATGTCTCTAATCCCAACCAAACCTCACATGAATGTCCTCTAATTGAAGCATTTTGTGTCTTCTAGACTTTTCAGAGTCTTATTTCTCCATAATCTTGCTTTATGGGTGCAATTGTCATAGTGGCTGGCTGTGCTAGAGCCACACTCTATGCTCTTTGTTTCAAATATATATAAGTTAAATAGATATTTATAANTTAATTTTCTTTTCATTGATGTCCTGTGCTGGGACTCTTGAAGGTGGGATTTCAGCCATATGCTATTTCCCAGCCTTCAAATATGTTCACCTCTAATGAACATGAGATAAAACCTCATGTCTCTGTTGTCTGGTGGTTTTGTACATGCAGAGCTCTTCTACAGAGTTTCACCAGTATGATGGCCTAGCCATAGAGATGAATGGGACAGGCAGACTTATAAATGTGGAAATTTATGCAGACTGAAATGAAGGAGTTTGCTAGTTTCCTGGGCAGTGATCCTCTTGGTAGTGCACCTAGCACAACTGAATCTGCTACAGAGTGGGATCTCTGGGGCCTGTCTGGCTGCTGGATGTCAGTACCAGCTTTTGTAATTTTTTAGGGGCTGCTGGAGGGACTTCCAGCCAGTTTCAGCACATGCCTCCATAGGTACTCATGCATCTGTGCACCAATACAGCCACTGCAGAGCACCTCGGTGCTCTGTGACAAAGTCTGTGCTGCTCAATTTAGGAACAACCTGCACAAACACAGTTGCAGGAGCAAATAATTGCTAAAGGGCTTCTGTTTTTTTCCCCTCAGACTCTGCAAGCAGATGAACAGTATGTGCTGTGAAACAGTGTTGGAGGAATTCTCCCTTGCTTGTCTAACCCCTGGTTGGAAGGCTTTGAATGCCAGAAGTGCTCAAAGTAGTTGCTTGTGACTCTTTGGTGCCCTCTTCACCCATGGCTACAGGCTCACAGCTCTGGGTCCTTCATTGTAATGGTATCTGCTGCAGGTTTGCAAACTGGTACCATGGATGTCTTTCACAGGAAGGTTAGAGCAGCAAAAGGAGTGTCTGAGATATTGGGTGACAGAGGGAGAAGGCCTTGTGATGCCTGTTCTGGGCTGCTCTGAAGAGGATTGGTAGGAACCGGGGCAGAGACAAGGCTGTGTGCGTCATTTCCTAGAGGGAAATCTTTCCTGTGAGGGCCTTTTTGCTTTCAAGAGAGGTGTCCCTCTTGGGAGTATTTTCAAGGGCTGGGAAAATCTTCTTTTCTGAGCTCTCCTTCAGGCACCAAATGGCAGGAAAATGCCCCATGAGCAATGGGGTGCACATGAATGAGTGGGTTAACTCTGCAGGCAGGATTCCAGACTTCTCCTCTGAGCAATGAGTGATGCTGTAGAAGCAACCTCTAAGAACTGCATGTCTGTCAGCTTCTGGAACCCAGGTCACTCTTGGACTCGTTGGGTCCATGGCAGAGGGCAATTGCTTTTGGATCTATGCATTGTAACATGCCTCTGTGATATGGAGAAAGGCACAGTCACTGCGGCAAGTGGGCTCTTGCCAGGAAAACCCTCTTATGTACTTACTGTGTAAGTCAAAAGTATTTACAGGAGATCTTGCTGCCTGTAACTTAAAGCTTTAGCGAAACAAATTGGAATTGCCTTCTGGAGGCCATTGTTATAAATTACAGCCCCAACATCTGTCCACATCTGCAATGTCTAGACAACCTGTCTCGGCTAGAAGAGCAAGCGTGGGGGGTGCTGTGATCACAGTGGGGAGGGGAAGCAAAGGGTTTATGCTGGGGCTTGTGCCAAGCACCCTGGCTCATGCTGCCGCTCTGCTTTTGAGCATGATGCTCAAAGCAGCATCCATCCCAGCCTGGCCAGGAGGGACTTCAGGGGCATTCAAGGCAGGCGGAGAAACATCTGCCTTCCCCCATTGCAGATTGATGCCAGCAACAAATTTGGCCCTTGGAAGTCTTGACTGCTGTTGCCTCATTTATTGCATGTTGAAGGATGTGAGAGAAGGCAGTGCCTTCAGCCAGGCTTGTTCCTGGCTTTCCTTGGCCCCTGTGCAGCAGTTTCGATAAAGAGGCCAGGCCCGTCAGCTGAACGATTGTATTTTTTTTACAGTTCCTAGCGAAAACCTTCTCATTTATATGTAAAGTAGCCATTAGTCATAGCTCTGTTCCCTCACACTGCCTGATGTACAATCACATTTTGCAGTGGATGAATCTTTCCACACAGCTGCTCTGCTATGAATAATCCGTTGCTGGGCCCATAAATCAGAAAAAAATCATGCACCTCCTTTGCCTGATCCTTACACAAAGTCATATATTTTACATGAGGACAAACTAAATATTCATGAGGCTTTAAAAGGCTGTTCTGACTGCAAGGTACTTGTTGGGGTTGTTTTTGTTCTGTCGGGTCAGGTTTGGTGGTTTGGGTTTGTTTTTTGTCCTTGTAAGAAGAAATCTTTCCCCTTTGCCACCCTTCAGGCAGCAGCACTGAGCTTCCAGCAATGCTCCTCTGGACTCGTGTTTGCTGAAGGACTGATGAATTTGTCATTGCTGCTGTGTCAAGGACAGGCTGATGGAAGGTGCTGGAAACATCAAAGGACACACCCCAGGGGAGGTAGCAAGGCCTCAGAGAGTGAAGGAGCTGCTTTAAAGGGAAAGAGACACTTCCAGATGTGTGCTGGGGGCACCTGGCTGGCTGGGAGTTGGGGTGCATGTTTCTGTATGTGCCTCAGCCTGGTGCTCCACACCGCGGCCTCTGGCAAGACCACGGAGACTGGGAAGGCTGCTGAACAGTCAGTATAGTACCTGTTCAAGAACGTCACCATGATTTATTTTAATCCACATTTTAAACAAAGCACCTACAGAGTCTACGGAGTGGACTGGGACCAGGGCTTCAGCATCTTCTGCTTTGCAGTGGCCAAGTGGATCTGGTGGGGGAGCAGCACCATGCAGCCACCATGGTAGGATGGGAACTGGGAAGTGAGCTCAGGTTCAATTGCTCAGGATCTCTGTAAAGATTCCAAGCTCTCAGGATCTGCCCTGTCCAAGACACTCTGCCTTGGCCATCCAGAGCCAGTGATGATGCTATTAGTGCAGGGAGGGCACTCAACCCCCAGGAGGGTCAGGAGATCCTGACAAGTGTGAAGACAAGAGGTTTTCCACCTTCTATTTGCTGAATTAGTAGCTCCCAATAACTGAGAGAGCTCAGTCTCATCCTTCCCTGCCCTGGTCCCACTTGCCCTTACAGTAGCTTTGCCATTTGTATGGTCACAAGAAAAAGCCAGTTTGACTTGCCAGCAAAGTGTTTAGTTTATATTTCTTGAGTATAATTTTCCTGCCACTATGCTAGCTCCTGCCACTATTTCCAGCTCACTGTGCTAGCAAACAGGTTTTGGAGCCAGCAGAAGGTGAGAAGAGGAAATGTGCCTGTCAAAGACAGGAGAGAGGATGCAGCTCCCCTTTTCAGCAGCACAAGGGATACAATCAGCTCAACCTGTAAATGTTAATCTACAGCCTACACTACTGTGGTTTCTCTGCAGACAAGCCTTTCTCTCTGGTCATCCCCTCCATACGTGCAGCCTTGCACATCTTCTTATACCAGGTAATCAGTACTGTCCTGCTCAGTGAACATAATTCATACTGTGTGGTCTTGGACTCTCTCCCTTTTCTCTTGCATGACTGAGTGTCCCTTTGTCCTAAAAAAGCCCCTTTGCCCACAGGCTGCAGGGAGCCATTCTGCCCTCAGTTTCCCCAGGCCACTGCATACCACGTGCCTTTAGCTGAGATGCCAGAGCCCTGTGTGAAACATGCCACCGTCAGGGATAAGCTGGGCTGGACAGGCTGAGCTGAACCACTGGAATGTTTCTGGTTGCAGGGGTCCCTGTCACCTTCTCACAAGCTCTTATGCTATCAGAGATTGCCTGTGTGCTCATCACTGTGAAACATAGCCCCAGTAGCAGCTGCTGCCACTACTGCCGCCAAGTTCTTGCAGGACAAAGGGAACAACAAAAGATTCTTCCACCAGTGAACTCCCTTCTTTTCACTTCCCTTCCTTTTTGCTCCAACTTGGAAAGAATGAAGCCAAGGCACTGCCAAAGCAGAGGAAAACAAGGCCAAGCACACACAGATGGTGACTCCACAAATTTAATTCAAAATCATCCTTTATTATTCAAAATTTAAAAATTCAGGCAATAATGCCCAAAGGAACTGCACTGATTAAAGTTCCCTAATGTTTCATGGCCAAATCTTGCTGCTTCCACCACAGGTCACTGGGACAAGAAGTGAAACCCCTCTGGAGTGCAGAGAAAGGTAGGGTTGTACCTGCAGTAGATCGCTTAACCACTTACTTACTGACCCAATCAGCTTCATTTGAAGCAAAGCACCAGCTGTTCCTTACCCAATTAATGACTGCCACAGCAAATTAACATGGCGTTACACCAGGCGTGGATGTGGTCCGCAGAGTCCAGAATGCACAGAGCAATATGCTATTGCAAAAATAATCACAGTAATATCTTTACTGTTAGGTAGCATCCTTCATCTGGAAGGATGGTGAGGCCCCTGAGCACTATATGGGCTCGTTTCATGCAACGTGCTCTGCAGCAAGGGGGTGGAGGGCAGGGAGGGGGGGTATGGTTGCTGTTTCAAGGAAAAGTAAAGAGGAGCTGGTGAGGGCGGCTCTGCTGTGACAGAGACAGCACTGACTACACAAGTCCAGTTCCTGCAATTCAAATAAGTAATTGTTTGTTTGGTTGTAAATCTGCTGAAGTGTGGCTTCTCCCTGCCTTAAACACCACAGACCTCTCCAATCGGTCTCTTTGCCTGCTGTGTGATGTGACACCTTGATGGTGTCACAGCTTGGTGTGCTGACCATTTTCTCCTCCTGCCACAGAGGACTTAGCAAGCTGGTGGGTGCAGAGCTGGCCAGTCAGCTGCAGGGAGCATCCCACAGTGGGAAGGGGCCACAAGGTCAGGCTGCAGATGCAGAGATCCAGGTGAGGTTCCCACAACAAGGTGTTACTCCATGCTTAGTGCTGCTGGGCCAAGTGCTGCTTCTCTGAGTCCTTCCTCAGTCACTCTGTGCTGTGGTTGAGGCTCTTGCCCTGCCCCTCTGCAGTGGTTCTGCATTGTGGGGTCCTGATGGCAGTGTGGCAGAATAACCAAGCCATGACCTTCTACCACCAAGTTTAACTCCAGCACCTAAACACTCATTACTTTTGGCTCCAGATAGTTCAGGGACATTAATCCCCTGTAAGTTACAGTCCAGACAGATCAATCAGCCTGGAGGGCTTTGGGACACTGGGATCTAATGCTGAAGCATTACACTTTCCAATTTTCCAACAATTAGGCCAGCATCAGATATTATTGACAAATAAACCATGCAATCAAAGCCCTGAGCCTGCCATGCTGCTACCAGGAGGATCCATTTACATCCCAAGCCAGCTGCAGGATGCCTGGAGGGAGGAGGCATGGGAGAGCCCTGCCTCAAGCACCAGCAGCCCCTGGTTGCCTTCAGTGCTGTTACAGGAGCACCCCCTTTGTAATTATAGGATTCCCTCATTATAATTACTGTTATTTATATAATCGTGGTGAGTGTTTTCAGTGCTGTCAGCAGTCTGGAAAGTGCCCAGCCCCACTAGAGCCAAACATTTCAGGCATTTCACTGCTAAGAGCCTGGGCTTAAAGTATGATGGCCAAGAGCATGGCTGGGTCGGTCCAGGAACAGCAGCCTCTTGTCCTGATGACATGGAAGCTTTATTTGGGAGATTTCTATGCCCTAATCCCTATGGGACTGTAGAGGGAAAACATCAGGTTACTTCTTCCTCCTTCTCTTAGACCACTGCTCTGGGAGTGTAGATCATGCCAGCATCACACCCTGCAAAGGCTGACATTCCCTGTCACCTCTGCTGGGTCACTGGCTGCAGCAGACACTCCTGGCACTGGATCATGAGGCACCACCTAGTCACATGTCCCTGGGAGGAATCCAGTAATGGGCACATTCTCTGCATCCTCTGTTTTCTCTCTAATCATCTTGCCTGAAAATCTAGAGGAGATGGAGTGTTTAGAGAAAATGAGGGAAGGAACTGGTACTCAGGAGATACTGGTTTTGTACCTGCTTGAAGCTTCACTTTTGTTCCTGTGTCAAACACTGGAATTAAAACAATGGGTTTGAGCTGCATATGGACAAGTGCTGATGTTTGTGGCTGGCTTCTTTACATTTAAATAGGAAGAAATTCAGAGCATCTCACTTAAAATGCAGAGCAAAATATATAAATGCAGCAAGGAAAAGAACCTGAGTGTTTTACTAGATGACAAACTGGCTAGAAATCAGCATTGTGTTTGCTATAGAGAAAAACTTACCAGGGTCTTATAGTTGGTATTAAAACCACAGGAAGCAATTCCTCTCTGCTGCTCCATATGAGGTGGCTTCAGTTTTTGGGCACTGTGAAAAATGTAGAAAAACTGGAACGAGATGAGACAAATTTAATAAACAAGAGGATTAGAAGCAATGGTTGCCACATGAGCCAGTCTTGTAGGGTGCGCAACAGAGAAACAGAGGGGATATGGTAAATGCTCTCCTGTCTATGGGCAGCTGCTAGTCAAGGAATGCTGATCAATTCTTTTTTTTCTCTTTGCTGCTTAGTACAGCAAAGAAAACTTGGTCCAATTTTCAGGGAAAATTGATCTAGAAATATTATTAGAAAAAGGGCACCAAAGCACCACGGGAGGCTTTTTATGTACAGGATAGCGTCATACAAACATCTCTCCAGAATGATGTCAGCCTACTTGATCCATTCCAGTGATGCAAATTTTCCCGTTTCACATCCCCTGTGGACCTTCGGTCTGGTGACTTTTCACCAGACATTTTTGGCACCCAGTGCACGGGGCTCAGTTTAGGTTTACCAGCAACAATCGACTGGAACACTGACGGTACACGAGCATGGAGCGCAGCCGGGGCAAAGCGTGGGAGAGGCCGAGCGCTCCTGGGGGGCATTTGAGAGCGCGGGGCTGTGACTCACGAGCCAGCCATACTTCCCAGCCCAGGGAAGGTCTGGAGCTGGAAACTACCCACACGGCACCTACAAGACGCGGCCCCGCATGTCCCTCCCTCGCCCGCCCCGAGCGGCCGTGTCCATCCCACCCCGGCCCGCACCCTTCACGGCCCTATGTTACTACAGCCCCCGTCGGCCCCCTGCACTCCAAACAACGCATGCGCCAGCCGGCTCCCAGCGTGCCCCCATAATGGAACCTGCCGGGATTTGTAGTTTTAGCGGGCAGGTCGGACCTTTGCCAGGGACGTGGCCGGGGACTCCATTTCCCGTGGGCCTGCGAAGCGGCGCATGCGCCATGCGGGCAGCGGGGCGAGGTGGGGGGGCGCGGGGCAGCGCAGGTTCCCGTCTGCGCTGGCTGCGGCCTTACTGAGCGGGGGGGCGGCCCCGGCCCGGCCCCGCAGGACGATGGACCCGGCCGAGGCCGTCCTGCAGGAGAAGGCGCTCAAGTTCATGGTGAGGGGCCGCGGGGGTTGGCGGAGGCGGCGGNGGGCCGGAGGGCGCTGGGCTGGCGGGCGGGGGAAGGTGGTGAGCGGGGCCCGGGGAGGGGGCGTCTTGCCTGCGGGAAGGGCAGTGAGTAGGGTCCCCAGATCCGGCCAAGGGAGCATTGGGAGGAGGGGGAGGGGGCTGCAGGTGCCACCTGGGAGCGGGAGAAGTTAAACTGGAGCGAGGCAGGACCTGGCAGAGGGGCCCACAGGCACCGGCAGGTTTTGCGCATGTAATTCTTGGATTTTTTTCTTTATTTCTGCACCTTAGACTATTCTTCTGTACTGCTCACGATCCCTCTGTAATTTTGTTTTTCCTCCCATTTTACTGCGAGATCTCTAAATACTGGCACTTGAGTGTTTCACCTGCTGCAGCAGCAGTATATCAGTGATGACTGCGGGGAGCACGTACATTGTTTAGGTTTTGAGTTGGCCTTTGGTATGGAAAACAGTACATGCATCCAAGATGCTCTTCAAATATGGCTAATTTCCATAGGTTTGAGGTATTGTGCACTTAAACTGTAGCTTCATTCTGTTTTTCTTCATTTGTTGATATTTCTAAGCGTTTTAGCCAGAAATGTAAAATTTACAAATCAAAACAAAGTGTTGCTAACTAACCTGAATGTAAATTTCAGGTGCCCCAAACTGTTCTTTCCCTAAGGATATAATTTAAATGACTGGCAACACTTGCTAAAAGTTTGTTTTGGATTTGTGCTTCTAGTGGCACAGAATTAAACTTGAGCTCATCAGGAAGAAGGAATTCTATTAAATCTTCAGAACATATGCCCAAAATAAAATTGAGGAAACACTAGCTGCAAATTTTAATTTCTAATTGAGCTTCGAAACACTTGTTTGGCTTTTGGTTTTTAATCTGGAAAAACTTGTTTTTCTCTTGAGACTTTTTGACTCGTTTGCTAGCAGTCTCCAAGTCTGCCAGATTTATGGATTCTCAGCTAGGTGAAGTGGAAAAATGCTGTGAACACCTAAATCGGCAAGATAGCAATTAGTAGTAATGAATGGCCCTCTTTGGTGTGGGATTGGCCAAAGGTGTCCCAGATCCTGCTGCACTTGTGTTTGGCCAAGCTTGGTAATTACAACCTACCTCTAGATAGTGAGTTCACATCTTGAAAAGTTTCTGTTGAAACATTCTTGTCTGCTGCCAGACAGCATTGTGAACATGCTATGCTGACTTCTCATACATTACTTTTTTCACCCCCTGTGCTAAGATTCTCTTTCAAGGGCTTAGTCCAGGTGGTTTGAGATCATCTGTAAGACTGGCCTGGAGGCTGAGGGAATCCCTGTCCATCCTGCAGCTGGCAGTGTCCCACTTGAACAGTAGAGCTCCCTGACACTGGGGAGAGGCATGACCGTGAGAGGAAGCTGCTCTTCTGGGACACGCATCTGTTAAGAGCACCAGATAAAGGGAGTAATTATCAAGACCAGTCTGCACTGAAAGCTAAAAGCTAACCACATTCTTTCATGCTTTATTAAAGTGCTTCTTGTAGGCAAAATGCTTGTAAAACATGCAGTGAAAGATGTGGCTTCCGTCTGTCCACTCTGAACTTTTTTGGTTGAGAGTAGAGTAAGCAAAGGTTTTGTTAAGCACATCTAAGGCTTTTGCTTTAGCATGCATCAGTCCAGAAAATGGCTCTTCCTTCAGTTCTGCTGATGCAGTGAAGTGTTTGTCAGTGTTTGTCAGACTTGGTGGGGTCTTCTGGTGTTCCTGGAAGGGTGGCACAGATAGATACATCAGGATACATGAGTGATCAGTTGCAAGTATCATCTTGGCCCTCCTAGGAAATGTCTTTTGTCTGCCTTGTAGCGCTCAGACAGTGCTCAGGCACTGCAGTAGTGGCACTGGTACAGTTATCCACACAGAAGTAGCAGATCAGCTCGTGCATCCTCTCAGCTAATGCTGAATCATTCACAGTGGATTACCTTGTCCATCAGAGTGTGTGATACGCTCCATTTGCATCTTCCTTATTAGGTGGCTCACAGTTTGGCTTGAGGTGGGCTTTGCTATTAGCTATTGATTTTCCCTGAGAGCTTCCCAAGGAGCATTGTAGGTTAATATTCAAATACATTTTGGAAGTATGAGGCCTATTATCAAAGGCAGGAGAGACAGTTTTGGTTTTGATATGTATTTGGGGTAGGTTTCATTTTATATTGAAAAGCAACCCTCTAGGTGGGAGTTTGTTTATGCTTCTCTTTAAAATAATACTTTTTTCCACTTAAAAATGTCAGGACTTAATTTTTGACATTGACTTTGAGCAGTGCTCTTGAATCACAAGGTATCAGGCAAGATGGACCTGGTGATTTGATTTTCATTTTAATGTCCAACTCTTAACAGAAGAATGTCACGGGAAAGCTTCATCCAGTGCTCATATTATGAATGAAATTATTTTGCTTTAAAGCATCTTTATTTGATGCTTTGAAAAACAAACAGTACTCTGTTGTTTTCCTGTGTGCTCATGTCTGTGCAACTTTTTAATGGGAGTAGAAGGCAGCTGCCTTCTCACTGGCTGGTGCTGGCTTGCCAGTTACTTGCCAATGAAGCAGTATTGCATTTAACTGATATCTGCTACAGTTTCCTGGTTATCTGTGGTCAGGTATAATACATATAATCTGATATTTTAAGGTTTAAGTAATTAATTTCATTTGCTTACTCAATTTACCTCTGTGTCTTAATAAGACCTAATTTATTCCTGATATTAAATTGCTGTGTATTAACACTACACAATACTAAGCAATTGCTCACAAGGGAAGACTGTTTTTGCTGGTGAATGAGTGTCTTGTATCATGTGTTCTTCACATCATCTTTCAAAAGTTTTTTTTGGTGGTTTGGTTTTTCTTTTTTTGAATGAAAGATGGTTCATAGATTCAGAATACAATCTTTAAAATTAAATAATCCAGTGTTCTGCAGCTGCAGCAAGGATTTTGCCACAGCGGAACCTGTCTTAGTTCACTTCAGCCTCTTTTCTTTTTTGTACAGCCTACCAATGAAAGTACATTCTTTATAAAGTACAGTATATAAGAAACTGATGCAGAAGCTGAAGAGAGGTGAACGTGCCCATTAACCTAAAAAAATGCACACAAAAGTCCCCCCCAAAACCCCTTGCTATAGAGAGCTCTGCTTTTTATGCACTCAGGAATATGGGATTTCCATAGTCATAGTTATTTACAAAAGAACAAGAAATTGAGGTGCTCAATAAGTAACTTTCGAGTTTGAATAAGTGTTTGAAACTGTAGATACGGTATTGAAAGTATGAGTGTGATAGGCTCAACTGAGACTTTGATTAAATGTCATATAAAGTAAACTACATAAGCCTGCATAGAATAGTAGATACTTTTTCAAAGTAGCTTCAAATGGTTCTGTTAAGTATATGAATGTTCTGATGATTATCTTTTTAATTAAAATGAGAAATCTTTGTTTAAAGTGGCATTCTTTTTTACGGCCTGTTACAGTCTCTGTAACAATCATTTCTTAAGTCTGAACGTTTTTAATTCCAGGAATCCATTTATATAAAACTATGTTTAGACTTAATTAAGGAACGATTCTTACAAAGCTTGTAAATAGCCAGGAAAAAAGGGACAGAAAATAAAACTGACATTCACACTTAACAGAATGATTGTTACAAGGTATGTAATATGCTATAAAAATACAATAAAGCCCTTTTTATAAGAGTTCATATTTTTTGTTCCTCATTTTGAAAGGTATTTAAGAAAAATATCAAAGCTCTATGAAGCGACATCTGTTTTCTTGAATGGACTAGTGACATCTTCAGTTGTGTTTAATTAGCAGTGCTTGGAACAGTACCTGGCCAATTTAGGGTCCCATCTAGGACCATTTGAGAGGCAAAAGCTTGATACTTAGAAGAGTTTCACTTACTCAGTTTTTATGAATTAATTAATTTGCAGTAATTTCCTGGCTCATGAATAGGAAGAAGTCAGTCTGAGTGTTCTTTGTGGTTTTTTTCTGTTTCACCCCCAAAATACCAATTTCCTTTTGGTTTTGGATGATCGGATTCTAGGAGCTGCAGATGGGCCTTCCAGTTTCACAGGAGAACCAGAGCCTTCTGGTTGTGTTTTAAGATGCATCTGTGGGTTGGTGGTTTTTTTTGGGTTTGGTTTGGGGTTTTGTTTTTTGTTTTTTGCTTGGTTTTTTTGGTGGTTGAGGTTTTTCTTGGTTGTGGGTTGTTTTATTTTTTAATGAGGGAAAACTCTGAAGTTCATTAATTTTTATGTTTGCATATTTGTAGGAGCTCCCACATAACTGGCAGGTAATATAGTAAAGAATAGTGAGTGTAATTGAAGGCTGAAGGGTAATAAAGTTGAAATTTTTTTTTCCTGCTGTGTGCATGTATATATATGGAACAGATGGACAAAGGCTTTAAAAGAGGCTCTGCTTGCACTGGACCTATGTCATTCATGGTGTCAATAGGACCAACATTTTTAAGACCTGTTATTTGTTAGCTATTTTTAAAAAATCTTTTGAGAACCTTGCACTCTTCCCAGTAACATATTTGTGTCATGGACATTGTGGCAGAGAACCCTGGGTGTCCAAAGCAAGGATGTCATGAAAGCAGTGAGAATAATTTTGTAAGCTGGGATAGCAGAGCATTGCCTCTTAAATGTAGGGTTGCAAATCCTGCTTGAATATTAAACATACACTTACCAGTTTTTCCAATGGTACTGAAATAGCATCCTGTTTTTTTGGGTATTTATTGGCACTAGTATATTGTATGGAAAACACTGATTAATTTTCTTCTACCCCAAACTTCATGCTGTAGATTTTTCTGCACTTGATGCAGGCCTTTGGTACTTCAGTAACTTCACCCTCGCTTTTCTGGTAATGTTTCATTTCAGCCACTTTGCTCCATTAAATGTATGCAATTAGAAAAGCAAATGGCAAATTTGCTATCGCATCACTGAAGTATTTAGTTTCATAGACTTAAAAAGCCAAATTTGTTGCACCATGCTCTCTGCACTGTAATATGTACTATAAACATCAGAGAGAATAGGCTGACCTTAATATTTGCTTCTCAGACTAAATCGCCGCCTTGCAGCAGTTATTTCCCACTGAATAAAAAGTTTAATTTCACGCCCTGATTAGTGCTAGTATGTGCAGGTGGATATTTATTTTATGCAGCTAAACTAATCTGCCTTGGCAAATTATTTGCCAGTCAGCAGAGCTATAATTCCTCATGAGTATTTGGTACTAAATTATCATTCTCATTAGTAACATAAAGCAGACTGTTCTAACCACAAAGTTTGGTTAGGCAAAGGGCTTCCTAAATAGTCTTTGGAAGATACAAGACATGTGGCAGCCTCAACACTCTCAGTATCCTAAAATGGTTTGTGATATACAAAAAGGTAACGCGGATTTTAGAGGAGGAAAATTATTCTATAGTTGTGTATCATATTTTGAGGTAAGGTAGGAATGTACAGTGTTCAGAGATCACCTCTTTAAGAGGTGCCTAATGAAGAAAAAAATCAAATGGTCATCTTTGGCTGGCCACTGGAAATACTTCAAGCTTTGATGTCTGGGCCATATATGAGATGAAATATAAAGTTATGTTGTTTTCTTCTTTATTTTCAGTGCTAGCGGCTACTGAGGTAGCAGAAATAATGGCTTGAGACAAAAAGTTAAATGGTTGAGGAAACTTCCTTGTCTGGTCTCATTTAAAATTCACACTCTAAAAACATTTTAAGTGGGGATCAAAAAGTATTTCCTGACATACAAATGTTGAGTGGATATGTTTGTCAAATGAATGTGTTCATCCATAGTTTTGTTTTCTGTGGGTTTTAGTGGTGGTAGTTCTCTTCTATTATAAAACATGTTAATGAAAGATACTTATTTTCTGTTACAAGAAGAGTAATTTATACCTGGAAATTAGGAATTCTCACTAAGTATTGTGTGAAGGGATCCCACTAACTTTTTTTCATCTGTATGGGTTTTCATATATTCTTGTCATATTTATTTTCTCAGTGATTACTGCAACAGTATTTAGGGTCACATTTAACACCAGCAAAACCAGCAAGCTGAGCAACTTGATTTTTTGTATAAAAATGTTCATGCTAAATTCATCAGTGCACATGGAATAGGCTGTTTTCTCACTTCCTTGTCTGCTCGTATTGTGTCATCTTAAACTCCATGCATGCTGGTGAGATTTGTGTAATATTTAACTATCCTCAGTAGCAAGCTTAACTGGTATTTCCAGTACTGGGTATTTTTTTCAGTCTTCCTCATTTCTTCCTTATCATTCAGGAGATGCTCAACAAGGCATATTCTTTAGACATTTTAAGTGATTTTGCACAGAAGGGCTGAATCCACTGTGTGTTCAACTGTGAAAGCTGAAAATTAATTGTAGCATAGCAGCGTCCAGTGGCTGCAGCTAAAGAGTAAGTGCTCAAAATACAATTAATAAGCAATCAAACATGAAGCTGTTTCCCTGACAGGATACTGATTAGTGCTGTGAAAAACTTCTTGATACCACAGAAATGGTTGAAAATAAACATCCTGGGAATTGCAGTAAATATTTTCTGCTTATTAAACAACAGAGCTTTTTAATGCCAGTTTTTCTGAGGTACTGGGGAACTCTGGTGTTGGACAAATGCTACCCCTGCTTGCAGAAAGAGAAAGCTGAAGCTCAGAAATTTGCCAAGGGTCGTGTACTGGAGGAATTTGTGTAGGGTGATATGGTACACTGATAATAGAAGGCAGAATACAAAGAAACCAGTTCTTCTAATAGCTACCCTCGTGCTTCTGACCATGTTTTGGTTAATTTTACAATTGGCTAGCCACCTGTTAAGATAACCCATTTTATCATTAAACAAAATTAATTTTAAAAATGGCTTGAAACTGTCTGATTTTAATGGGATCTGAATATTCTTAGTTTTAATCTGCCTCATGAGGCTTGTCTTTCTTCTGGGAAGTACATTGTTACATCATTAAAATATCATCCCCTACTGAGAGAGAAATCGGTCCCATTCACTAAATGGCAATGCTGAAACAATGACAAGTATTTCTAAAAACTGCATTAAAATTCATTTTTTTTCTCTTTGATGTGCAAGTTCTGTGGTCCCATTAACCAATGGGTGCTCAGCCTATTTGCCGCTGTGCGTGCACAGCCAGATTTGTTAGCTGGGATGGCAGAAGGGTTCAGAAGCAGACATGATGAGTTATAGTTTTAAATTATTTCACTTTTCCACAATGATTTTGCTTGGAAACAAATGATTGATCATAATTTTGCACTCTCTAGCTACTTCTAGTCCTCCTCTGTACTAAAAATTGAGAAACATCTGATTTAATTTTCCTTCCCCCACTGCTAAAACAGGGTCTTGTGCAGTCATTTTGATGAGGGCAACAGAAAGGAGAGAATGAGGAAGAATGGGAAAGCTCAGCAAGGGGTCTTTCTAGTCTTCTTGAGGGAAGGACAGAAGTGTTTTCAGTCTGTGGGCAGGAGCCTTGCAGCCTCTTGGCAGAATCCATTGGAGTAACCAGTTTGGACTAGAAGCAGCAAAAAGGCCTAATGCCGGTTTAATTTGCTTCATCCTGTGGTGAGAAGGGAAAGGTTTCAGGGGCATACTACAAAGGAATGAAGAAGTTCTTAAGTGCTGTTGTAGTTTAGCAGAACAATAATAAGTGTGTTCTTTTAACTGTAGTCTAGATGGACCTATCTTCTTCGGAAGCACCTGTAGCAAACCAGATCTGAAGAAGATGGTAGAGAGGGAATTTGGATAACACTAGCCAATGCAGAATTCTGGTGTGAATTTTGTCAGCTGTCTTTGTGCCTTACATGGGATTTTTCCATTTGTAGAAATACTCTCTCATGATATTTCCTTCTTAGGACATAGTTAATCTTACAGGATTGAGGGGGTTCTTTTTCCCAAAATATATTGGAATGGATGAAACACTGTAGAGAAAGGTGATGGCAGTCTTTGCTTGGATACTAATCAGGGCTGGACTGTATGCTGACTAGAAAAGAATCTGAATGTTTCCATGCTTGCCCATAGAGCAACCAGAACAGTCTCTAGTTGTTTCAGAGAAAAATAGTCTATCATGAAAGTCTGTCATACAATGTAGTCAGTCTCCCTCTCTACACACATCATTTGTAATTTATTGTGAGAGCAATACAGAATGGAGCAGTGTTTATGTGGGAGTTGCTTTTAGTTTATGGATAGTTGGCCTTGAATTCTGTCTATTAGGAAGATGTTGGCGATTCTCCAGGGGGGTTATTCATTGGGTCTGCTCAATGCCCTTCCTTCTTATATGCCAAAACTGTCAGCATGATTGAGAAATGCAGCCAGCTATCATTCATCTCCTTCAAATTAGGACAATGAGAAGGGGGTGTAGTCTTAAGAAACGATGGATCGATCTTGTTTTAGAAGATGAGTCTTAGAGGCATCTCAGCAGAAAGAAATCCAAATAATGTTAACAGCCTCTTCAAATGTGTCAGAAGGGGTTTCCTGTTGCTAATATATTCAAAAGGACAAAAATCTGCATTCCCTTATCTTTTTTGTAGCTTTTTCCTTTTTATTTTTCCTTCTCTTGACTAGGATAACTCCAATGAAGTGTATTGCTCTAGTACTTTGTTACAGCTGTTGTTATAAGCAGGCAGAAATACCCTGCAAGTTTTTACTGACAAGAAAATATTCCTATAATCTCACAACTTTAACATTAGAATTTATGTAGAGACGATAAAGGGCCCATCAGTGAGGAGACACATGTCGGTGTTGGACTGGAATAGGTCTTGTGGAGCGTGGGTTCAAGTCTGATACTGGCAACCAAAGTGCTCTCCAAAGCTTTCGCAAGCTACTGAAAGCAGTTGCAAAGTGGAATTCTCTTGGCTGTGCCATTGCAGAGCTATTCCAAATTTGACTACTTTGAAAGTCAGAATCCTAGTTCTTAGTTTCTTGCTAAACTCCATTCATGACTAATTCATTCTCATTTGTTCATTTGCCAGTGTCCTTGAGCTTAAACAGCTCTCCTTGTTCCCCTGTGTTCATCTGCAGATATTTGTGGAGAGCAGTCATATTCTGCACTGAGCTGGGTCTGGTCAGGCTAAACCAGCATTCTTTAATTTATTTTTCCTTCTGTTGTAAGACATTTTCTGGAACTTTTGATCATCTTAGTAGACCTTTTTAAACAGCTGCAAAATTTGATTTGTCTCCCTGAATCATGAATGACCAGAGCTACACAGAACATTCCAGGAAATATTTTATGGATTCCTTGCACTAAGACAGCGATCCTAATTCTTCTCTTCTGGGAATTTTTTACTTTATACAATATCCTACAGTAGTATTTGCCATATCCGTGGCCATATCTTACGGGTGAGCAGTCATTATCTAATGAGTAACATATCCCAGGGCCTCTTTCCCTCTTCTCAGTTACTGAGTTCCTAATTTATAATGGAAATAACGTAACTTTTTGATTTATATGCATCATGTGTCTGTTCTGTTACCAAATCTTCAAGATGCTTTGTCCTATATATTTATGATGTCTCTTTAATTTCATTAGTACATTGGTAATTCTTGAGTATTTTAGTCATTGGTGAGAATATTTAACATTAATTTCAAGAATAATCATAGATTTCAGCAAGGATCATTCTTTGTACAGCTTAATGGTTCCTTTTTCAAAATTGCCTCTGATGCTCTACAGTTTTTAGTTTCTTAGCCTCCTTATAACTCTTGTATTAATCCTAATCCTCTTCATTTTAACTAGTAACTTCCTACATGTCATCTATCAAATGCTTAACTACTTCTAATTCGTCTGGACTTCAATGATCTTCTTAAAGAAGAAGATTGGGTTAGTCTAGCACTAATTCTCATTTGTTCTAAATTGGGAATAGATTTACTTAGCCTCCCGTAGTGACTTTCATTTTGGCAATATTTGTTAGTACTCAGTCTCAGTAGATCTCCTTTCTTGGGAGACAGGACATACTGTTTTGGCTTTGTTTTGGCCATGTCTGTGTTTTTTTTTGGCCAGCCATTTCTGCAACATTTTAGATTCACCCCGGTTAGAATTACGGATGGTTGTCCTGCGTGAGGATGCTACCAGGGGCTGCCCATTAGGTGTCTTCAGCTGCTGCTGTTGCCCCTGCTTCATTCTGGCACTGTAGTCCTCCAAGACAGCAGGTGATGCTTTGGTGTTTCTTGGTTGAAGGAGGAATTTGCTCTAGTTAAGCCAAGCAAAGGAACGTTTCCATCCTATGCCAGGAATTGAGAACTGTCAAGGAGCTGAACTTGGTGCAGGGTATTTACATAAGGAAAAGAAATTTAATATGTTTTAGTAAGTTTTTGAGGCAATTAATGACAGATTCCAAGTTACTTCTGATGGGTGAAAAGGTCCTGCATTGTAATTGTAGCAGAGTCCTTTGTAAGGGAAATGTATTTGGACAGAATGGCCATTGCTGCAAAAAGGAAGTGTTTTGGTTACTTTATTGAACAGGAAAATGTTTGGCTAGTGCTGGAGCCTGCTCAGAAGACAAAAGCTCAGTAGCTAGGCAGAAAATGTGGTGGAATGCTGGAGTGTGCTCTTCAAAGTGTTTCCTTTTCTTTAGAAAAAAAATGGTATTCCTTTTACAAATTTGTCTGCTTAATGTGTGAACTGCAGATTTCCTTCCAGGATAGTTGGCACAGACCTGTAACCCATCTCTCCTGCATGCTTTTTTGTCTGTTACCTAAAATTCAGCAGGAGATAGGGAGGGTGAAAGTTAATATTGTAGGTTCTTATGCTGATTATGGAGATTGTAGTTTTCCACACTTAATTTTGTTTACCTTGGCTGTATTTTTCTTAAAGTACAGGACTTTCTATTCCTGATGCTCTGAATTTCAGTGAAAAATTAGAGTCCGGACGAGCTGTCTGACTTTCCTGTGGACTCACAAAAAAAAGACACAATACTTGGAAGGCAGCAGCTTCATTTTGTTGATCTCTGGACTAGTTTCCAGCTGCTGTTTTATACATAAATGCTTGCACTGTGAATGTCACTGTTCTTGCTGGGTACTTACCTGGCGCAAATTCAGAGAGTAGCATGGGAAATGGTCTTCACCACAGATCTTGCAGTCTTGAAGGAGGCTGGATATAGCACTTGAATTTCTTACTTAAAATGTCAAATGGTTGTGAAATCAAGCATGGGCACAAAGAAAATCTCCACACTGCTAGAGTAAGCGTGTTTGTCGATCTTGGTGTTACTTTGTTCAGAGATTAATGGAGTGCTGTCATGGGTCTCCATTTGGTTTTCAATACTGTAGCTTAGTATTCTTGTGTGCCCTAAAGAAGGTATCCAGGTGTTTCATGTTACAGAAGTAGTTTACCTGGTTGCTGCTGCTCTTGAAGGATATAAAAAAACCTTGCATCTATTTATCTGTCAAGGAGTATAAATAGACACTCCAGTGAGAGCTGGTTTTGAGCAGATCTCAGTCGACGAACTCAGGCAGATTCATTAAAGAACTGGAGTAGCCATGTTCACCACGTGCGGTGAGCTCATTAAGTTCACAGGCAGTCAGAGCCTACTGTTCCAGAGTGCTGTGTCCTTCTGAAGGAGCTTGTATCAAACTGTGAGACCTGACAGTCAGCTGACTTAGTGTTTGTTTATTCTTTCTACAAAATCTCACAAAGGGCACACTTAAATATTGGCAACTTAAGCTTTTAGGATCAGATAGCTCATGGGTTTTTCTCCTAATAACAATGAAAGATTTTGAAATCGTGTGTTTGGTTTTGTTGAATTGGAGTCCACAGATCTAAATGTGCCTTATTTTGAGTATTACTTTGGGCAGTAGAGTCAGGGATCTGTTTGGGCCATGAAGTTGTATATTCTGTATTAGGAATTCAGTTTATTGCTGTAATGGATGCAAACTCATTACAAGTTCTAGGCCACAGGGGATACTTTCCTTTGCTGTGGAAGTCATCTCAACCGGACAATCTTCAGTGCAACTGGCCATGCCCTTCCATGTCAGTGACTGACAGATCTAATTCTGCTTTTGTAGCCGACAGCCTGTTAGTTAATGGAGTCGTGAATATTGTTACTCAGAGGCAACCTTCAGAGTATTAAAATGCATTATTCCTGTTCTTCACTTGATATTTATCAAACAAGGTGTTATATCTAATGAATTCAATGCTATTGTCAAATAAATACTGTGTGTAGATCATGACTTAAAAGAAATGGTAATATAAGTAGCTTCATTATTGCTTTGCAGTGATGGAGAGAGATGGGTTTAGTTTGCTTGTTTAAATCCTATGTGATGGAAACCCAGAGTGAATATCTTCTCTGAGGGAACAGCAAGCGTTATGGGTGATATGATCAGATTAATAAGATCCTTAGTACATATATATTTCATACAGGTCTCAACTTTCCCTCCCTCATTTCTTCTTACATGGAAGCAGATGAAATGCAGAAGCAGCAGTACTGCCTTGGAAGTACCATAGTAGGTTTCCTTTTATAAGTATCATTCTTGACATATTTATCCTTTCTTATGGAAGTGAAGATGCAGATATTTAAGAACCCTTCTTGCACAAAAAAGCCCAATTTCCACTCAGTACTTAATTAGCACTTGTTTATGACACAGCATCTGATTTGATTTTCGAAACAAATTGCACAGTAAAGAGGCTGATATTTAAACTGTATAGTAACCACAGCTCCAGCTGTGACTCAAATCTTGTAAGCCTTCAGGGGTTGTGTTTAGGCTTAGAAAATAGGAACTCAGGCCTGTAATTAAATGTCCTCTGAAAATCAGCCTTGGTAGAGAAGTGGAGAGGGTACCACTGAATTTTAAATTACTGACTTGTTCTCAAGAATCATTCTGTTGTTCTGGGCCTTGCTAGGGACTGCAGAAATCAAATGGATTAAAAATGAAAGAGTAGATTACTAAAGGAAAAAAAATCAGGGGTTGCAGACAAAGAGATGAGCAAAGTAAGCTATTTTGGCTCCCCAGTTTATAGACAGATGCAATATATGTAATTTTAATATACGGCTAACATATAGATAACAGGTTCTGTGGACACCAGAAAGACTAGAGAGAGAGTAAAGATTTCATACACAGTAAAATTGTGTTTCAGAACTGTGAGTAAGGTGCTGCTGGTTGTGGAATGAGCTAACTGTGGTAATGGAAGGCTAATTTTTAAAGCAAGGGCTCAATAATAAATATGAATGTCTTGGAAAAGTAAATAGGCTAGGTTATATTACAAATTAGTCACTTGCCTAAATCAAAATGTGAAATATTCACAAAATAGCATGATATGAATTAGGAGTTAGAGTGCTTTCAGTCTTACTTTTTGAGGAAAGCAATCACTGTTGATGCTATTGAAAAAGAGAGCAAAATTCCCCTAGCAGCCTGACTTCTAGTCAAGGAAAATGCTGGAGCAGATGCTAAGAGAAAATACTGTGCTTATGAATGGTATTGAACCATGAGCATAAACGATGTGTGCTCATGAAAATACAAAAATGAGTAGGTCTTCCTGGGCAATTAATTGTATTGCTGGTGGAATTGCTTTGAATGGATCATAATCATGGAAGATTTTAGTGTTGATTTATAAATTAATTCAGCTTTCAAACAAGACAGTTTTCTGGGTCCCATCTTTTTTTTAAGGCTGGGGGAAGAGGGGCCATTTTATTTTATTTTTTTAAATTGACAGTCCTCTTACAGTTCTGTCTGCTGTCACTGGGATACTGCAATTCAGAATATTTTAACCAGATGTATTACTTTAATTGCCTCTCTCTGCTGAAGAATGCATTCCTAGGGGTCATTTACTGTGTGCCTTGGAGAACCACAGAAATTCAGAATTTAGGAGATTGGCTAAACTTTTACAACCAATCATCAATCTGAGAGATTTTAATTAAATTATGCTTTTCTATTGTGTTTATTTTAATATAAGTGGGGGCTCACTTGTGCAAATATCCCACTTTAATGGCATAAGCAGGAGTATGTGGGTAATGACACACATACCTCGTACTGGTAAAATTTGCTTCTCTTCTGTGTAGTTTCTCTTTTCTTCTTAGATGAGAGTGGGTTTATCAAATGGGTTGGGGACAAACCTCATTGAGAATATTTTGCAAATACAGTATTGAGGGATGAGTGATGGGTCTTAGTTTCTCCTATTTTTGTGTTTCACTTGTCAGCATTGAAAAATAAATTGAGTTTACGGTAGCTGCTGATCTGCCAAAAGTACTGCTTTTATTACAGTACTCAAGCAACTTTACTTTTGAATCACAAAAAATAGTGTTGGTAAGAATTGTCTAAATAGAAATACATTGTTACCTTTTCTACTGGAAACACTTCTGCTGAAGATTAATCCAGTTGCTGGCAACAGATCTGTTAATACACTTACATATTTGCAGGACCAGGGTCTTCAAATTAAATGGTTCAAGTCAGTGTCTTAAATCAATTATTCAGACTGCTCTGGACTGATGGGCTAGCAAATGTTAAGCAGCCTGCTGGTCCGAAGAGCTTGACTGTTATCCTTTAATTTGTAGGTTAGGTGACAGAAACAGAAAGAAATTAAGTAATTTTTCACAATTTATTGTGAATGCAGTTTGTTTCTATCATCACAGCAATTTGTTGTGTGAACTTGGGCACATCTGAGACTGGTATTCAGGTCTCTCTACTTCTGACACTGATTTCAAATGATTGTTTTTTCTGCTTGTTTATGAGGACTGCTTCTTTTCCTGGATAATACATACTGGGCTGTGCTACTTTGAAAAAGAAACTGAAGCACTTGAGCCAGAAATAATATGTATATTTCTGTAGTGTTCTTGCTAGATATGCAGGACTTCGTATAGTTTCTTCCATTTCCAAAGCACATAGAAATGTCAAGAGCTCCTCTCAGCAAACCTGTGAGGTGGGTTAAATGAGTGTTGTCCCCATTTTACAGTCGTAGAGAGACTAACCACCCATGACATTAGTGCTGAAGGAAGGCTTAGGTCTTGGAGGATGATGCTTCTAGCTGTGTGAGAAGTCTCCTAAAACATAGTTTGTTAATGTGTTAAGCATTGCAAGGCCAAACGCAGCAGGTGAATGCAGCAACCAGACATACTTGACTTTAATTTATCAGCACAATGGTGGTTATTAAAATTCATGTTCAACTGAGATCATTGGCTAGGACACCAGGGCATAATCTTACTACTGCTTTGAAAGATTTAGGAGGATTTAAATTCAAACTGGAGAGAAGCAAAAATAACAAGTTCTCAAAGTATACTGTAAAATCCTGAGTGTGTACTTCTCTTTGGAGGCAAGACTTTAGTCTGTTCTAGTTCTTTTTTTTATTTTCAAATTCCAAGGTTGCTCACCATAGGTGTGAAGGTTTGTCATTCAGCCGTAACACATTTTTTCTCTCCAACAAACTGTATTTTATGGTGTTACAAGTACCAAAGTGGATGCAGTTTGCACAAACTAAATACTGTGTTGACTCAAGAACAAGTGAGAGTAAGGTCATCTTCAATAGAGCCATTCTGAAAATGAGTAAGCTTTTTCCAGCCTTCCAGGAGGAATAGTAGGGGCACACATCTGATTTGGAGGGGAAGTACTGTGAGTTAAGAAAGGGATTATGAAGTAGTTTCAGGGAGTAAGAAAAATCTCTGGACTTGGTGTTTGCAGATGTTCTGCCTGGTCCTGTTGCTTAGATATGATTTTAATTTCTAAGCATCTCTTTTTGCAGGGAGGGGGAACACATGAATGAGGGAGTATCTTTGAACTAAAAATAAATGTCATGCCAGGCAGTGTTTTGGGGTTTGTTGCATACTTTCTCCTAGCTGTAAGTTATGCTATATATGTTTTGTGCTTCTAGAGCAATTTGATGTCTTACCTTTTCTTCAATCCAATAAAGCATGAAAACAGTAAATGGGGGGGAGATTGTATTTGTCTGTCAATTTGAGGCATAATTTATGGCTGTGTGTAAGTATAATAACCTGTTGCCCTGGTATTAAGGCTGCACCTCTTCAGGGATTTTCTGTCATCTCTTCATGTTGTCCAGTGTCTGGTCTGACCATGTTGAGGATGGTAACTGTGAAAACTCTCATAGCTTGACTACTGCTGTTTTGACACCATTTGCTTTTTATGTAGTGTCAAAAGCATTAATGACCATTAATCTTTGCTCTTGCACCCACCACACAGGCTGTGCTTATCCAAGTGCATTTCTGTGGAAATTAAAAAAAAATACCTATATGTACTGAACTGAAATGTAAAATGGTGGAAAACATAAAAATAGTGGCTTTATTTAAAAAGTGTTCTTAAAGCAGCTGATATCAGAGCAGTAAACAAGAACTAATCTGGGGACTAAACTTTCATATGCGGCTAAAAAAAATCTGCATTATTTAAAGTACTCCAGAATTTAGACTTAGGTTAGCTAGGTCCCAGTGTAAAAGGAGGTCTCTCTTTATGTCTATTCTCTCCTAGCCCCGAATACACATGCCAAAAGATGGATTTCAACTTATATCTTCTGGATACCAAGCATGGCTAAAGCAGGTTGGACTGTATTATTGTTATTCATCTCATGTGAGGGACCGTGTTAGACACCTGTGCTTGTCTCATTAGTGAAGTACATAAATGAGGGTGTAATGAAGTTACAGTGCCATGTTAGCTGATACCCCTCATAGCCATCACTGTTTTGTGTTTATGCATGCTGTGTTTGTATAACATTTTCTCACCAGTCTGATGAATGTGCACTTCCTGTAAATAAAGGTTCAAAATGCAGTCACCTGGAAGCGAAGAGGGTCAGAGTCTGAAAACAGATCTACAACAACAGCTTGAATTACAGAATTAAAATGGGCCTTCAAACACAAAGCTGCATGGTGGTGGTGCTGGTAATAATGGGGAGGCCACTGGGTTAAAACTCAGGAGAATTGCATCTAGCATCTAATTCAGATCTGCCTGGGTGAATCAAGTATGGACACTTACTCACATCACATAACAATTGTGCAGTTTGACACAGTCTGACACTGTGGGGAGTCCCCACTCAGAAGTGGCCTAGTGCTATATTACTCTGGCTATTATTAAAGGCCAGGCTTTAGACGTCTCAGCCGTCTGCCTCTAGCAATTGCTGTCAGCTTTTCACTTCTGTGAGTGAAAAATCCCCCTTCAGAAAAAATAGCTTAATTTACAAATGGCCTGTACAAATCTCTTCTCTGATGAACATATATGATGAATCCTGTGTCCTTGAGAATACATGGCTTAAAGTTGCTGTTTCTGTAGAAAGCCAGAATGTGTTGTTATGGCAACAAAAACTGGAAATATGAAAACAGCACAGATAAGCTGCATCCTGTTGTCATGGCAACTGCAGTTGTGAAATGACAAAACATGGTGGTGAAGGGATCTTCAAGGTGGTACTGTGAGCCCAACATAAACAAAGAGCCAAGTCACTTGAGCAGAGTGGGAATGAAAAGCTGCATCAGCAAATCCCCTTAAAATATGAGAGTTTCAGTGAAGGTGCTAACAGGATGGTTTTGATTGTCTCCAGTCTTGTGTCAGTATCTTACAAGCAGTAGGTAGTAACTTACTTGTGCAGGCTGCTTACTGCTGTCAACTTATATTGACTACTGTGAAACTGGGCAGAGCTTGAACACCTATTAGAAGATGGGCATCAAGTCTTATATTTGCAAACCATTTCTTTGAATGAGTGATGTGCTGCAAAGGTGAAGTGTGTTTTGGAGCTTCTTTGCAAGAGACTATTTCTCTCTCTCTCTCTCTCTCTCTCCTCAAGTCCACTCTAGTGAAGGTCAGTTGGGACACTGAAGCTCATGTTTTCTTGATTTAAACTTTGCTAAGCCGGAGGCAAGGCGTCTCAGAGGAATCTCAACTCTACAATTATTGTCTCACAGAGCTCAAGTTTGTTGACCTATGGGGCATGGCATCAGTTTCTGTTTCTTATATGGGTTGGGAGAACAATAGGAAGAGGATTGTGTGGCTGTTCTGTTTTCTTTTTACTTTTGAGGCAAACAGACCAGCCTTATATTACCAGTGCCCTGATGCAGGTGGGATATATGCTTTTTGGACTCTGAAAAATACCAAGGGGGTAAAAAAACTAAAATGCACAGTAAAATTTCCAAGGAGGCTTCACACTAGGCAACCTTAAATAATAGAAGAACATGCACTTTTTGAAAAAGATTTTTTATAAGCATGCTTTCCCTTTGATTTTTAGTTTATTGATATTAGTTCTAATGTCTGTCTCAATCTTCTTACTCCTTGATCCAAGGAAAAGTTATAAACCTATGCTTGTCATCAGCAGATACTGTTGTGGAAATAGCTTTGCTATTCCAATTTTGTGCTGTGATTTCACCACAGGAAGTGTAAGGGTAAGGCAGTTGATATAAAGGCTGGGAAGAGCTTTCATGAGAAGCAGAGAGGTTAAATTTTTTTGAGGTGAGTTTGATTTGGTATAGGATATCTATCAAAGGTAATACATGTAAGATTCCTTAAAACTATGTATTGAAAAGAAAGCCACTTTTGATGTATGTAAAAGCATAATCTACATATGCATCCAGATGGAATGGGGGCTGTGCATCAGGTTTATTCTCCTGTTGTCTGTATTTTTAACAGGATCCTAACTTAATGATTTTTTTTTTCCTCAGCATGGCTGAGTATTGATCTGGTACCTGACTTATACAGAATGTGAGAAGTATCCCAGTAACACATTGTATTAATGTGGACTAAAAGTAGTTTATATTACAGATGAGGTGGAGGAAGATGGAGTTCTGCAAGACTGGACACATACTATAAATAATCATAAAACTGACAATTTTCTCTAAAACCAGTGCTGGCTGCATTTGTGTATTTTCAGCCTTCTTAAAGTGGAGATAATAGCTGAACATTGCCTGAGCATGGGTTGCCCACACTGATGTCATTACCCTCTGCCCTTTAATGGCAGGTTTTATATTAATGTTGCTGTGCTGCAATGGAGAGTTGTATTGTGTTCCTATGTGGGCTAGAGGAAATACAATACCAATGGCTAGAAATACATGTTGCTTTAAGACTGGCATGTTAAGTAACCTGCATTGTACTCTTTACTCTAGCTCTTTCCTGTTTAGGTGTTTGTCTTTTTGTAGAAGATACAGTTGGTTTATTCATTTAAGCTTTTGACTTGCTAGCAGTCCGTAACATCCCATCACCTAGATGCTGACCCTTTGGAAATAAGCCACAATTGACTTCTGAAGGGAAAAAGGGAGGGAATGTTTGTGTATAAATACAGTCAACAGACATGACATTTTAATTCCTATATTATATGGTCACTTTCTATAATTTAAGCCAAACTATGAAACAGGGCAAGGTAAGCTAATTAGGTAAAACACTTACAAAACATTATTTTGATTACATAAACGGGGAAGTAAAAGTATCACTTTAGGTGGCTTCTGAAACATGGTCATTCAGAGCTAAAGCTAATGCCTCCCTTTTTCATAGCATTGTGAGCAAGTATGCATCACGTAGGATATGTAATGTAATGCACTCATCTGAGCCTTTCTGCCTCCCACTGTCTTTTTGTAGTAGAATTTTTAAAGCCAAGTTATAAACCTGTAAATGTGTTTTATGCTGGAAATTCTTGGTGATACCTTAACTAGATTGGTACCAGCAAAGGCCAGTATAATCAAAACAAGGCACTTCAGATATTAATGGTCTGCACTTCAGTCAAGTCAGCTGGAAAAGAGAGTGTAAAAACCAGGACTGTGGTGAAACCAGGATTCTTATGCTAGAACTGCACTTTGCTGAGAGAAAAAATGAAATTATTCTGGATATATTTTGGTTTTGTAATTTTGTCATTTAGCATATTTTCCTTAACTTCTATAACATCTATTTTCAGTGGAGCCATATGCTTTTTAAAATTCAGATACTAACTCCTTGGGTGGAAAGTTGAAATAAGATTTCTTTCTGCAGTTCATTTATTAATACTTGGCTCTCATATAGTACATTATGTCCTCAAAGCGCTACGCAGGCATATCAGTTATCCTTGAAACACTTTTGTGTGGTAGGTGCATAACAATAACTCTGAGAGATTTTATGGAATTAAATAAAGCTAGAGATGAGGGAAAAATCTAATGAAACTTCTGTTTCATCTCTCCACCAATGTAGGTTTTTTCTCTGCAGTTTGTGCCATGAAAATAGAGAAAAGTTCTAGAAATATTCCAAGATGAAGATGTTTCAACACATTCCTTAGGATGGTGTGTTACTCTGCGCAAACTCCTGAGGAATTGTTTGGAATTGATCAGGCTTTAGACACAGAATTATAGAATCATTAAGTTTGGAAGATATTTTGAAGATCATCAGACATAATGGAGCTTAGTAGCAACTGTGTTTTCTTGCTTGCCAAAGAGCTAAGTGCACTTGGTCTTGTAAGATCTCCATTTTAAGCCTTGACATAGTTTCATGCTTTAGACCTTGGTGAGATTGCTCTTAGTAGGTTTGGTGTTGTTTAAAGAAGCACACACGAGTCTCTGCAAGTGTTACTCCTTAAAGAAGAGTATGACACCTAAATCTTACAGCTCTGCAGCTGCACTGGTTTAGATTTATCAGCTTCATGCATTAAAGAGCTATAATTATGAAAACATTAGTATTGTCGAGTTCAGATGTGATCCGTACAAGTTCCCTCAAGCACTTGGCAAATGAGGATCTTGTACACCTTACTGATGGAAGCTGGCCCCTTGCTGGGGCATGAAATTTCTGTTGACTTGAAATCACAGAGATTGAACTCCAGTAACCACTCTTTGGGGAAAACATTTCTTCACAAACATTTACCTAAAAGCTGAGATTTGATCCTCCCAGATCCCACTCAGGTAGGTTATTATTTGGATAATCTGAATACGTAAATCCTTTTCCATGTGTCTTATCGTTGATATTTAAAAGTAGTTAGTGAACTGGAACATCTTGTAAAAAGTTACTGTTAGCTAGGGAGTTACCAGAAGATTAGAGAAGAGTTTGCATAATACCTATGTTAAGGAAAATTTACTGAGCAATTACACGCAAAGTGGGTGGCTGAAGGAAAAAGAACCCTTTACAGCAGTTGGAGCTCTGTGTGCACAGCAAAGCTGGCAGAATGTAGTAACACCCTGAGGGTGAAAGGGAAAGCTGCTGCACTGAAGTCAGTGATCTGTACCAGGGTAAGAAGTCCAGTATTACCTATGTTTGGAATCTGGGAAGAGTGTTACAATTGAATCCTAGCAGTATGTTTCAGCTTCTGATCTGTGAGACCTAATTGTTTGGAAGTCAGACCCTGGTTGTCCCAGAAACATACGCTCAGGTTTCCCAAAGTGAAATATTGGTTTGCTTGTTTTGCAGTTGGTGAAAAATGGTCCAAGGGCCTTCAATGTGATAGCTCAGCTTTTGTTACGGCAAAACAGGAGCACAAACCACTTTGAATCATACCCATACATGCTTGTGGAGATGTGACCAAGGTGTCTGAATGTAATAGAAGGTGAGGAATTGTGCAAAGCACTGGTTGTGATAGCAACTGCATCTGGCCCTTCACGATTCTGGTGCAATATGTGCAGCTAGAAGAGCTGTCGGTGGGCTGGTTGAGCCCTGCGAGATCCTTCTCATGGTCCACTGCAAGGATTACTACAGTTGCCTCTTTATTTTTATAGATTAATTTTCTTACTGTGGAAAGACTTTCAAGAAAAACTGCCAGTGACAAAGTCAGAATTACCTGTCTGTAAGTGTAGAAAACTGGTCTGGGATGCAAGGAGGTGCACATTTTAACTGTATGGCTTTGACTATTGATTTTTTTGGTCTTAATTAAGACTTACAGCTTTTAATGTTTTTCTTATTTTCAAGTGAAAACAGGCAAAAACTTTTTCCAAAAGTTATGAAAGTATTAATTTGCTCTGAGACATGGTAGTCTCTTTGGTAAGTTCATAATTGGGCAGAATTTTTTTTTAAATGCGTATTCTTGTCTCTCAGGTATATAACTACTTCATAACTGGCAAATCTGTATTCATATGTTAGGGTTTTTAAAGGCATATTATTTACACAATTCACTTGAATGGCTCCTTTGAAAGCTGTGTGGCTCTCTCATGTAATTATGTATTTAGTATGCCTTGCATCCATTGTTGGGATAGGGGAAAAGAAAAAAAACTAAGCCCCACAAAATCTACTAAAATAAATAATAAAATAATATTCTCATTCCATTTTGGCAGCTTTTTTAGAAGTTGTTTTATATACTTTTTTTCCAGATAAGAAGAGCTATCAAAGCTAAAAAATGAAAGATGTATGGCAGGTTTTTTAATTGCAAAAGTATACAAGATGCGCTGGGAGTACTTTTTTTTAATACTTATATATATATTTAATCAGAAAACACCTCTCAGAACAGTAGAGGGAAAAATAAGAGATATCTTTTCATTTTTATGTGTATATGAAAGGTTAAAAGAATGAAAAGTGGACCAGAGAAAGGATCCAAAACCATATTTTAGCCAGAAGTAAATTTCTGGAATTGTTATTAAGTTTCATGAGACCAACATTTGTAATGTAAATAGCAGCTGCCTTATCTTGTATGTTTCATGCAATGTGTTGCATTCTGTGGTGACAGGAATAGTGCAGACTGAACACAATGTGAAAATGATGTATATTTTTGGCATTGGCTTAATTATGTGGCCAAAAAAAGTGTAAGAGGAACTGAGTGAGAGTGAAAGGCATTGAGGTTTGTTCTCCCATTTTTTGTGGTGTATGACAAAAATAATTCTGAATATTAGGAATCCCAGTAAGATCTGAGCATGTATTTGATAAAGGATTAAAATTCCTTAGGCATATTTCCTGAGAATTAGGTTTTATAGAGCATGCAGGAAACAGCAGTGTGAAAGAGACTTTCAGGGAGAATTGTTCTTGCCAGCCATCCCATATTTGCTTTCTGAAGTGGTGATCTCTCTCCTCATATCAAGCTCACATCTGGTTTACATACTTCTAATACCCTTCAGAGCATCCCTTATGTTTTATCTGCTCCAGTTTGGGTGGTAGAATTTCGAGGACCTCGTTTTCCCTTATGTTTTGGTTTTTGTAAGAGTTAGAAATTGTTATTGGCTCATCTTTAGAGTTCACCTGCATAAGGCACTGGATGCTGTACTAGAAGGGAAAGAATTCTGAACTAGGGAAGGACTGAAATAGATGTGTTTAGCATCTGAAATTAATCTTATGTACACTACACCAAACACTAGCCCTTGGGGAGAAAATTGGGTTTCCTCTTTGGCTTTGTCACTGAGTTGTGAAGATGTACAAAAACATACTAAGCGACCTGTAAAACAAAGATGTTTTAAGTGCACAGGTTATCATAAAGTTCAGTACAGGGTTCATGCACAGGTTTTAATTCTTTTAAAACATGCCACAATTAAAGACAGTCATTCTGTACTACTGTCTAATTAATTTCTCTGAAGTGAGGATAAAGAAAATATCCTTCAACTATTGTTTGATTTTCTTTTGGTCATTCTTGTTTTACAGTGAGCTTGGTATAGTCAGTTTATGCTTTCATACCTGTGCACTATAGTTGTGAATTGTAGTAGTCCCAGAACTTATTTTCCCCATGTAGAGCCACTTAGTTTTACAGGACAAGGTGATATATTTCTGACCTGTAACACAATTTACTAAAACTGTGTTAGTTACCCCTAGTATATTGTATTTGCTGAAGGACTAGAAGAGAACAAATTTGATAAGAAAAACCCAGTCTGAAATGGTAATGTATAATCTTGTAATGCAGTAGCAAATAAAGTAAATAACCAATTCTTAGCACTGGCAAAAATTTAGCCATTGCACGTGTATTGAAATTTGTCTTTAGGACATCAGGTAATTGGAAGAGAGGGTAGACTATTAGAGGCAGAACATCTGATGTAGTCAAAAAATGTTCTTGCAATATAATTACAAGAATAATTGAATAGGTTAAAATACATCTTCCCTTCAGCTCATGGTTACTGTCCACTCAGCTCAGGCAGTGGCTGTGAATGCTTCTAGCCTATTTTAATTCAAAGTAAGGCAAACCCATTTTAATCACCAGTGGAGCAGCTGGAACCAGCCTCTGTCAGAAGGAAGGTGCTGGTCTTGTTTGAAACTGTACTACCTGTATTTATTTAGTGGAAAAATACATTTCAGAGTTCAGGGAGTGGGATTTTAAAATCAATTGGAAAAAGAAATTGGGTTTTTCATCAAATAATTCCCTATTTTATGCCACTCAATGTGTATTAAGGATTCTTAGCTTTTCTAAATAAAAAGCTTTGTGTCTCTGGGTCTGAAAGTTGTGCAGACATCTGAAGTATTAATGCAGTTGGGAGTTAGGAGAGTAAAGAGATTGCTGCATCCTGGCCCAGTACTTAACAAGCAATACCAGCATTCCCATTTGGCTCTAGTCCAAGCACTGTGCCTCTGTATCTTTGTTTTGATGAATCGATGTAGATTGACTTGAGTTCAGGAGAGGATTTTGTCAGTCAGCTTTCAAGTCATGAGCATTGAGGCCAGTCCCTTGTTTGTGGAGCTGACAGTACAAAAGTGAGTGTTTGACACGTGGCTTGCTCAGTGCATGGGGAGAGAGGCTGTTGAGAGTTTTCAGAGATCAGGCTCTAAATGAAGTTGTTCTGTTGGGTCACTCATCTGATTTACACACAAGCTGTTTCTATTGAAGCACCTGGGGCCTTTTGTTCAGGCTTGTGAATAAGCCTCTTTCAGTCACCAACAGTAATTCAGCATCTCTGCTTCCTTCAGTAGGTAAAAGGCAAGTACAGGAATGACATTTATTTCCACACTGTGCAACTTCACGCTTATATTTTTAAGATAGGTAACAGAACTGTATCACTAATGTAGATTTTGTTATATATACTGGAACAGATTCAGAAATCATCTGAGGTATTGGTAGTTTTTTACTTCGTACTTCCTAACTCTGGAACAATACTAAGAGGCAGGAGTGCATGGGTGAGGAGTGGTATCCTGTGTTGGACAGAGAGCTCTGCAGAATAGCCCTTCAATGTTTTCCTTTGTTATTGTGGCAATTTCAGAGGAAGACACTTCATTGCTTTGTAAGTTCCTTGGCACAACAGAGTGCCCTACCTGCAGATTGTAATGGCTGGGACTTGAGCTGTAATGTCACATAAACCTTGAGTCAACTTAAGCTTGCCTTTCCACTGACAGCGTGCTCCTCATTTTTCCTGCCTCTGTACCTTTGCATGCTTCAGTCAGTACAAATATTTAAAGTAACTTCTTTTTTTTTACTTGTCAGTCAGTTTTAATGGCAGTCAGTTCTTTGAGTTCATTATCACAGCAAGAAAACTTGAGCCAGCCCAAGGGATGGGAAAGCTTGAGAATATGGAATAAATTACAGCTGCAAGTCTTGGAGAACTCTGTATGAAAAAAAAAAAAAAAATCATCCCATATTTATTTTGTATTATGTTATGAATCCTGGGATGGGTAATGGTAAGCAGCTGATGGTTACCTAGTGATTTTGCTCTGCATCATCAGAGGCACCATGTAGTGAATCTCCTGTTATTGTGACGTTCTTGGAGAATAATAAATACCTTTGATTTAAATAAATAAAACTGGTGAAATGCTTAACCATGGATGTCCATTTCATGTATTAATTTCTTTTAAAAAAAGTTACTGTCACAACAGCTTTCAGTAGCTGTAGTGGTACATATTACATTGCTAAGAAAAGATTACTGGCATTTGGAAGGTTTTTTATATGTGGGAGTGTTTGGGAGGTTAGAATGGTGGACAAGGAAGTATGGCTCACTTTTGTAGCTTGTTACAATACTATGGCTGTAATTTTTTTGGCTTCAGGAGGGGCATTACATACAAGTTCATGTGATATGTATATGATGTACTCAAATTCTTTAGTTTTGGTATCTTTGTAAATGGAAGTGTTGTTTGGTTGGGGTTTTTTTAATGAAAATGCAGTGAGGAATGTATTTTAAGGTATCATAAACTTCTGTTGAGAACATTTCTATAGGTTTTATTCCCCAGCAGTCTTTAAAGACTATTTCTGGAACAGCAGTGTAAATTCCAACAAAGTACAGCAAAGAATGTGGTGACAGACAAGGTTAATCTCTGTGTCTGTCTGCACAGGACCAGACTATGGATGTTGGTGATCACCTTTCTGCTCATTCAGAGATGGGTTATGTTGCTCTTACATACTCGTTTAGTGTAAGATTGTGCAAGGTTTTCTAGCCCTCTCAAGAGCAGGAAGAAACAGTGGCTCAGAAGGCAGCTGTCATTTCATACCCATTCCAGCTGCCCTTTCCACTCAAATTTCCTCCCATCCCCTCCCCCTCTATTTAAAAAAAAAAAAAAAAGGCAGGGGCAGGATTGCAAAAAAGAAGAGTATGAGGGTTTAAAATCTCTAGCAGCTAATCTATCACATCCTTCAGTTTTCATGGCTATCTGCCAATTTAAAATACACTTGTTTTTTCCTGCCTTGCCAGTAATTAGACAAATGCAGTATTGCTTATGGCATCAAAAACTCTGTGTCTGGTAAAAGCAGTTGCTATCATAATGCATCCCTAAATTTAATAGTAGTGGTGTAAAATGAATAAGCAGCTCTCTATTTCAAGGGGTAATGGCTTTAACTATCAAAATGGCTAGTACTTTTCCTTGATTGGCTGCTTGGGCTCCTTTTTTATATTTCTGTTTGTAGGAACTGAATCAATTTATTATAACAATTTTATTTTATTTAACAAACAACAAGGCAAGCAGAAACATGAAACTCTTATAAAGTGTCACCAACTTCCTATTCACCTTGGATCGTAGGTTTTCCCTTTTATCCCATTTGCAGACAAAACACAAACCTTTTCTTTCCCTGCAAATATTGCACTTAAAGTTGTAATTTACTTTTCTGCTTTCCTTGCAAAATTACTGCCTTGTGTTCTGCCTGGAGCATTGCTGTGGATGGAGAAGAGGTCTGATTAATTGGAAAGAAACTTTTTATTACTCGGAAAACACAACACATTGTTGTGGAAAATTAATCAAAATTTACTTTCTTGATCCATAGTGCCTTTTTCTTGCTACTGTGACATCTGTAAAGCTTCTCTCAAGGAAAAGATGCTTCAGCAGTTAGTGCTCTCTTAAAGGGCAGTTGTGTTGATGCCATTTGGCTAAGCCTTAAAAGTTCCTGTAATCTGTGCCATCCTGTCTCATACAGTCCCATCTCATAGTTGTCCTTTCTCTGCAGTGCTCTATGCCCAGATCTCTGTGGCTGGGCTGCTCCAGCCTGGCGGACAGCATGCCCTCGCTGCGATGCCTGTATAACCCAGGGACTGGCGCACTCCCAGCTTTCCAGGTACTTTCTGTCTCTCCCCACTCCTTTTCTCTCCATCTGTGTGTGTGTGCATCTCCTTTACTTGCCTTCTTGACCTCTATTTGTTCTGGTTCATACTCTATGCCTCTCCTCTGTCATTCTGATCTCTTGTATTTTAGCCCATCTTGTGTAGATTCAGGGCAGCTGGGGCATTTCCATTCACCTTGATATAATTATTTTATCTAAGTTGGCTTGATACCGTCATCTTTTTCATTGGCTTCAAATTGTGTCAAAAAGATACCACTTAAATTATATCTGGCAAACAGCATCCATCACACAGTCTCTAATCTGGATATTCTGGCTATTTGCAGTTCCCCTCCTATCTAAATTTTTTGTGTGCCACTTAAAAGAACTGAGAGGGTTAGTACATTGCCACAATAATAATTGATGCCAGCAATTCTTTACTTCAGCTTTGTTAGCAGAAGTGTGGACATTTTGACTACAGAAAATTGTCTGAGTAAGCTGTCAGTCAAAAGGCAAATAAAGGAAACCTTTTTTTTTTTCCTTTGATCTCTGAATCTGTTAGATTCAGGCTTTTCTCTGTCATGAGTCAGCTTTCTGCCAAACAAGTTTGTTCAGACCCTTTGGGTGACCAGTGAATCTTAAAAAATGCAGACATTCTCCCATGGGTAAAGAGTAAGACAAGTGCTGGGTGAGCATCAAGAAACGTAGACAAGGCTCTCATGATCATTGCAAGCATTTTTGATGACGTGGACATAACAGCAGAGACTGCGCTTCAGAGATGTTATATTCACATTGGAAACTGAGGTATTTTATCAACTGCAGTGACTGAGGGACTTGAGTATCTCTGTAGAGAGTATGTTTATTTGAGCTTATTGTAACATGAACATTTATTTCAAGGTTTATGCTGCTAGATTATGCTACTGCTGGCCTAACCTGTGGCAGAGAGTTTTATTTACCAGCACCTTTCAGAACCAGATAAAAAGAATAGGCCAGAATCTTTCTGAAATTTTCAATTGTTTTGGGGTAAGTTCATTATGCGCCTCTAAAGAAAGCATGCAAAGATTATTTAAAGTTTTACTTCTTGCTCCAAGAGTTAGGATACCACTGTGGAAATAATCCTCTTAGTCCCAGAGGAGGCTTAAGTGTCTCACATCATTCTGGTGCAACTCTTTTTGCTGACACAGCAGTAGCACTGATGGACTCTGCAAGGTGTCCTGCCAGGCCTCCTTTGCTGAACCAAGCTTTTAGTGGAGCTTTCCATGGGGGAGGGGGAAACACGACTTTTTATTAGTCTAAGAGGACTCTAGAGACAGCAGGCAGAGTTTAGACTCCTAATCCTGATTTGCATAATTTGACTAAATTGAATGGGCCGAATTTTTGGGCTTTTGGCTGTTGAATAAATCTCAAATCTCTTTAAGCTTAGCAGTATATAGAAAGTAATTTATAAACTCAAACTGAGACTTCTTCCTTTCTGCTTGAATTATTTTTGATTACTTAAAATAGGCATATATTACAAAGGGAAAGAGAAATTAATTTATTTTAGCTTAAGATGTCCTTGCTAATGGTAGATACGAATAATAACTGTTCTGCTAATGCAGTGCATTGATATTTGGGGTCAAATGAGTCAGCTGCACAACCACTCATTGTGTTGGGATTCTGGTAGGACTGAAATTCACATTTCTGCGGATTTTGAGAGACATTTCCATGAGTATTTAGTGACTATGGGAATTGGGGAAGTATGTCCTGTCCTACTTGCTATCTGAAATGGTAGACTGGTACTCTTCACTGAACTCTGACTGCTGTGTTGAGGAAATCATTTACTGCCAGTTGAGAGAGAAACCACATTGCCAGCAACAGCTTCTGCAGCACTGAGTCATCCACATCTCAGTCCATTTTTTTCAATGGGCTCTGATTGATCCTCATTAGCTTGCATGGTTTGCAGAAAACTCCCCTCTGAGGCATGGCTTCTGCATTTTCCAGTGCAGAAGGGAGTGGTTTGGAGCTTGCTTGAAGCAGTGATGTTGCAGTATTTCATCATTCTTTAATGCTTTTTTTTGGTATCAAATCTTTGGGAAAGCATTAAAGACTTCCTTGTAGCCCAGTGAATTTTCTCATATTAAGTTACTTTCTTTTTTCCGTAGCAAGCTTGAAGTAACTGGAGAAGCATATCAATGTTCTTTGCTTGTGGCAAAAGAGAAGATGCCATCTGGAAGGCTACTTAGTCACTGCTGAATTTGTCTAGTTATTTACATGCCTGCCTTCAGATGCTCAGGCAGAAATGTAGAAAGATGCTCTTTTTGAATAGCTCAGTTAGTCTTGCTGACTCCTCATTGGAAGCATTGGCAGGTAGTCGATTTAGAGATGATTCTGTTAATATGTCAGGTAACTTCGTTTTTCTTCTTTGTGTTTTTATTATTGGAGACAGGTGAAAACGGGATCTTCTGGTTCCTCAGCCCTGTTTTTAGTCAGTCATCCTGCAGTGGGAAAGGCTTTAAGGCTAAACCCATGAATAGGGGAAAAAGGAGCTAGAAACAGTTCTTTTTTACATCTTTTACCTCAAAGGGCTTTGCAGCTGATAGTCTACTGTGTAACTGAATTTCATAGCATTCATGGTGGAAGATGGCAGCAAATTGGAACATGAACTCCTCTAAGGCACTGTGGGAAGTGGTCAAAGAGGATATTTTAACAAGAGGAAAGGCTAGCCATTCCATTTTCAATGTCTTGGATGCCAGATTTTCGGTACTGTTATTCTACAAAGCAACTGAAAATTAGGTTGCATGTAGATTCTCCCAATAATAAAAAATAAATTATGCAGAATATACTCTTTTTTCTTAGAAATTTGTTCTTTGGAAGTTTCCAGATGTGCCAACAGGTGTCTGTTTTCATGACATTTTTCATGTGAAGATAATTACTTTCCCTGTTAAAATATTTTTCCATGCATGCTCACAAGGCTCTATTTATGTTGCTTTTCATTGTTGCAGCTCTTTGAAAATTCAAATTTACAATTACACCCATCAAGTATGGCAAGGGAATGATTGTATTAATTCTTCCAGGTTTGCAGAAGACCAAAGTATTTTCTTGAATTCATTTCTGTAGGCTGTTGTATAAATGAGGAAGTTTGAAGAGGAATTTAAAAGTCTTGCCAAAGACTTTATGTATCACCAAAATTGAAGAGAGCAGTCCACCTCTTCCTTTTTATCTAATTCACACCCAACACATACCAGCTCCTGTTTAGACTCTAAACTTCTTGGGACAAGAGTCATGCTTTTACTGCCTTTGTCTGGAGCCTAGACACAGGTGGAGAAGAGCAGACTTGTCTTGTCAGCTTTATTTTGCCAAATCTGAAACTTTTGTTTCTGTAACAGGCTCTAGTAATCAAAGAGGAGGATTAACTTTTGTGGTGGAGGTAGCAGCATCTTGTTGAACACAGAAGTGTCTCTATAGAATGTCAGAAATTTGCATTTTGTTTTACCTGAAGATCTTGGCCATAAAGAACTACACATCAGGGTTTGTCAGGTAGGGGGTCGAGCTTCTGCTTGGTTTTGCAGAAGTGAGCATGTGTGTGAGACTTCCTCGGTCTGAGCTAAAAGCTCTGTTCCGGGGAGGAAGGCATGGGTGTAGTGTGCTAGGCAAATTGAAGCAAAAGGGAGTGCACTTAAGTGTTCAGTGTGGATGTGACCTCTCTGGACTGAGATTACTTTTGTAGAAAGGTGAAAATGCAAAAGATGTCGAAGGTATGCAGTGATAATTTTACATTATTTTTTCCTAATGTTTATATTTTTTGTGTTACAAATCGGAATATTTGTTAAAGAAGCATTGTCAGTGTATTGGTATTGTATTGGTAGAAACAGCTGTGTCTGTAAATTTCCTTCAGCCTATTCACACACTTTTGTGTTAGAAGTTGACATTTTATTGCTGGAAATACAGTGTAAATGTGAGTAGTAGTACATAATTTCTGGTTATACAGGAGGTTAGAGCTAGAGTCTTGGGGTGTGCAAACTGCGTGCTCAGAAATGCATTTGTGAGAAACACATTTGAAGGAAGTTGTTTGGCTTTGGAGCCAGTGTTTGCTGGTGTGCATAGTTCTGTCTCTAATTGGGAAAGATATGGGATGTCCAGTCCACTCCATCAGCATGGAGCCACTAAACCTGCTTTGTATTCACCCCTCTCGCTCTGCCAGTGGCTGTGTGAAACCTGCCCGAGGGCTGTTTACAGTGCACCTCTAAAGCAGAATCCTAATTTTGGTGACTAATAGCCAGAGCATGTGGCTCCAGCACTCCCCGGCTGGCAGCAGGCTCTGCCCTGGTTGTGAATGTAGTTAGGTGGCCCCCAACTGTTTACAAGACAGCAGAGGTGAGATCTTTGATTGACAAGTCAGAAATGCATTAGATCATTCCTCTGCCAGTCTCTGGTTCATGCTGTTAAAAATGTCAGCCTCTCCAAGTTTGAATGGCAGCCCGAGGGCCTCAGAAGCTTTTTGTTTTCTGAGATGGAAACACAAATTGGATGTGTGCCTGAGCGCTTCATCCTGGGCTGTAATTTCATCTTTTAGCTAAGAACCACAAGGTACATGAGCAAAGCACCCTGTAAACAATAATACTGGGGAAAAAAATAAACAAGGTCGTGTTTCTGGTACGTTGATCCACTGGTGTCCTGACCTCTATCACGTTGAACATCTCCACTCTGATTGCTGTTCCCTTTGGCATTACAATGAGAGGAGATAGACTGACACAGGAGGCAAAGATTTAAAGTTGCAGCGCTGTTGCACATTCCTTGTATTGGCTATGAAATATTGAACTGCCACAATGTGACACCTGGTTTTTTAAGCCAAGTTTCTTGTTGGAGGTGTTCAGCAGCAGTCTTTTCTGTTTTTCCTCATTTTACCACCTGGCAGGAGCAATTATAAAGGCATGAGAGACGATACAAGAAGGAGCAGAAATGAAGCCAAATAACATAATTTTCGTGTTTGACTCCAGCCCCATTTGTAGCTAAGACTTTTGGGAGCTTTTATGTAGGAAAACCACGATGGTTAGCCTGGCTGGAGATTTCTTTAAATAAAGTGCCCAGTGACTACAGAAGAGCTTTCTTAAACATATTTAGGATTTATCCTTCTTTAAATCTGGTGACGTTGTCTGGCTGGTGTTGTAACCTGTGCAGAGGCTGGGTGATGCTGGGGAGCCCACCAAACTCAGGGAGTTGCCAGGGTGTGCTGCAAGATTTCAGCTCTCGGGTAGTAGCAACAGCAAGAGATATTTTCCTCCTTTCAGGTGGCAAAGAAATGAAGGGCACCAGAAAGAAATCTTTCTTTGTGGACCAGTGAGATGGGGGTGGTTGTTTTTTGTAGCACGTCACTAATTTCTAATTACATTGAGTAATTACATTTAGTAACAGAAATCGGCATGTGTTCTGCACCCACATTGATCCTCAAAAGTTCCATGTGCTTTTATTAGCTCTTTAATCTGAGTATCAAGAAGTGTGGCAGTATCTCTCACTGAGAAATATCACCTCGGTGTGTCCAGCACTGTGATTAATTTAAACCGCATCTTGGCTACAAGGCCTCCCCCTCCTTCAGCCTCGGTAGTGATGGTCTGGTTACTACTAATGTGCTTTTCCCGCTAAGGTGAGGACAAGGTTTCTAGCACACCAGCACCAGTTTGGCTCTTTGGTTTAAAAAATGAAATAAAACTCATCCGAGTACTCCTTCCTCCCTCGTTAGGAGTCAGGAAGGTGTGTAAAGCCGTAGTGACAAACGGCATATGCAGCGTCGCGTTGGAGGCGTACAGGTATCTTTAAAGCTAGCTCCGGTTCCTCAGGATTGAGAACATCTGCTTGGAGGTATTGCGGAGCTCCACAATGCACTAATTGAATTACTCTTTTCTGGAGTTGCAGGCTGCGCTAATTGAATTAGAACGCGGCTGTGCGTGTGCGCGCTGCCGCGCGGGCGCGGCGCGGGGCGGGGGCCGGGCCATGGCGCGGACTGTGCTGCGCTCCCCCGGCCGCGCCCGGAACTGCAGCCCCGGGGCTCCGCCGAGCGCCGCAGCCGCGGGGGTTGCTACTTAAATAACATTTCAGCGACTCTCCGTGCTGCTCCAAAGTCTACATCATTGTCCCTTTCCATAGAGAAAGGAGACTCTGAGGGTGCCCCGCTGCAGCCCCCTCGCACCGGTCACAGATGGTCCAGTGCGTTTAGATCCAGCCTAGTCCCTATAAATCGCTCCATTATCACTTTGGATTTGATGGCTCGACAGGCAGTGAGGACTTCAGAGGGAGCCGGTGGCACAAGATCAAGTTGTACCTATTTGTGCACAACTGGCAAAGAGATAACACCAATAATTTTAATTTAAAAATGCAAATCTGGAATTTTACCACAAATTTGGATAAGTCATGAAATACTTTCTTATCCAGCATCTAAATTTAAGCCAATGTTAGAATTCAGTCCCTCTTAGGAAATATGCAGAGATGGTTCTGAATAATTCTGTATAAGAAGAAGAAAATGAAATATTTCTTCTTTGAAATAAGGTGAAATAAGGTGCAAAATTTCAGGGAATCAACTCAAACACTGTCAGCAGAAATGCACTTGCTAAATCTTAAAATTCATAGCTTGAAGAAGTACTTTGCTACACTGGGTGGGTTTCTTCTTATTTCCTCTGCTTTCTGTTGGCTATTACTTACATAGTGTGTAAAAATACTCAGATATTCTCCTTCTTGTAGTCTTTCCTCTACAGATAACCAGATGACTCACTTTTCCGTAAAATCTCAGCTATTTTCACTGAGTTTTATCCGTGCTTGGTAGATCATTCTCATAAACATAAACCATATCGGAGACAAGATGGCATTTGTTTTGCTTTAATGGTTTCTTATATTTTTTTACATTTGAAATAAAAATAATTTGCTAGAATACTCTGCAAACGAAGTAAAATTAAACTCTCCTTGTGAAAATACATAACCAATACTCTGTGATATGCATGATTCTTTTTTATGATGTTTGTATACTTGCCCTGTATCTGATGATGTTAAACAGGGCTTCTAATTACCACTAAGAATTAGCAAAATTGCTGCTAAAGTTATTTAACAACCAGCTGTCCCCCAAAATAAAATGCAGATTTTTTGTTAAATATATGAAACAGGTTTTTGTTGCTTTTTGAGGAGAATTTCCAAAGAAGTTTATATACTGGAAATTCTGTTTTTCTGATTTTGTGTCTATAGTTGTTTCTCTCTAGCATTTTACTTATATATTTACATATATAAATATATGCATGTGTGTATAAGTATAAAAAAAATCAGGTTGTCTTCTTGGCTCCCTTTCTAAATAGTCACGTAGACTGCTTCTAGGAGCCACTGCAAATGAAATATCCAAGTAACTCATTGATCATACCCAAATATTTATTTAGGACTCATGTCTAGTTTTTAAATGACTTCCAATATAATTTGGTACCTTTGTGGAATTTTCTAAATTGTGTCTATATATAGCAGGATCAGCCACTGCCTTTTGCCTACCTTCTACAAAAGATCCCTGTGATTTATTCTCTCAAAATACAACCATATATCCAGCAAACAAAGGAAGCAACTCTTCATTCAGCCAGTAAAGCTGCATACACTTCTACTCTTTCAGGAATATACCTTGCTCTTCTAGCACATCTTCAGAGTAATAAACTGTGCAGCAGCCCTTTGATGTAGGTAATAACATTTGACCTTGCAACACAGTACATTCCCTTGTGCAAATGAAGACGAACTAAACATGTTGATGTTATGGTGGTTGTTCATTAAAAAAACCCAAACACACACACACACACACACACAAAATTGGTGTGTAGGATAGAACACTTACATCCAGTGCCTTCTTTTGGTAAAAGTCAGAAGTGAAGATGGTCGTGGTGAGATTGTCACCTTCAAAATAATGCGAGAGTGAATTTGGTGCTACCTTAAGAGGCTATAAATGGGAAAGAATCTATTCCATCCAGTGTATAGAGTGCTTTTAAAATCAATCTATTTCTAGAAACTAAATTGTCCTGGGACCAGCTCTTGATATAAAAATTCATAGAAACCTGTTTTTCCGAGTGTGGTAACTTCTTGCCATAGTGCTGTAGTGTTAGAATTCACATTGGCCAGGTTGTTCTGTAAATTAAACAGTGACAGCTTCCCTCAGGGGAACAGCCAATGTATTTATGATGATGTGCTGATTACACAAAATACACTGCAAGCAGAAAACAGCTGCAGAGAACAAACCTCTTAAAAGAATACAATTACAAATAGCACCCTCAGTATTTCTAGTGGTGAGAGCAAAATACAGCATGCTAATGCAGGCTTCTAGTTTGCTTCCAAAGAAGAAAAGAGATCTGCAAAGAAGAGGCTGAAGTATGGTTGGATGCACACACCATGCCAGTGTGGAGTGGCACATCATCCCCTCTTGAAGGTGAAGGGCAAGAACACACCTGGCCTGCTTTTTAGTTGTCCTTGTTGCTTAAAATTCCTGACTGCAACTCCAACAACACTGGCTGGTGAGGTGTTTGGGCTCTCTGGCTTGTCAGTGTTTTGACTGCTGTGGTTCATACCCTGTGTCCTGGTTAAGAGCTGAGATGTGATTAGATGACTAATTTATGCTACCAGTATGACCATTATGAAGCAGATCGTAGCAGATACTATAGAAATAAAAAAAGGCCCTGGTTTAAAGCTGAGCTTTCGTTTGCTGCTAATTACTGCTTTGAGGGAACTTTGGGAAATAAATTCCAATTGTTGTTTGCAGTAGCCTCCATTGTTTTGTTTTTAAAAGGTCCCTGTTTTGTATGTGTAGGGCAAGGTCTTGCACAGTCCAGTTTAGGATAAGATGAAACTTGAAACATAATATTACTGGAAGATGGTGGAGGTGTGACTGTGATCATAAACTCAGGACACAAACAGACATATGGAGAGAAAGAGGTCTTCACCTTGAAACAAAAAATGAGAAGTAACTGGAATTGTTTTGTGTAGTGCAGCTGTATCACAAGAGGGTTGTGATAAGGACCACTGTGGTGGGATTTTATGTGAGGGCTTGTTGAAAATGAGGAGTATGTGGCAGTGGCAGCTCCCACAGCTGCTAATATCTCACTTCGGAGGGTTGCAAAAGCAAAAAACCTCCACAACTCCACAACACATTCTTTTTTTGTCTGAGTTGATTTGTCACACTTAAATCGTTAAAATACAACATTCTACTTTTGTCTGTGCCATGTATGTTTGTGGGAGAGTGAAAATACAGAGAATGCCCTTTCCATCCACTTTTTCAGAGTCACTGATAGATAAGTATGATGCCTTATAAAAGTCTGGAATTACTGGTGTTTGGTGTCTGTTATATTCTGGGACTGTATCAATAAAACATATTTCAGGCAAAAACTTACCTGTTTAAAATTAAGAAATGTGGTCCTTTCAACATACAGATCTGATTTTAAAGCAGATGAGGTAAAAGCATTGACAGTCTAATTTGGAAGGACTTAATTCACTTGCTTTGAAGAAGTATCAGGTTTTCCATCTATGGATTGCTGGCATGTACTAATAGACTGTTATTCATCTGTCTGTATTTTCTTTAAATCGTTTTTGAGCCTCTGTGTGTTGTCCTGCTCTGCTTACATGTATCCCATGTGGCAAGAGGGAGTTTTGTATAATCACCCTGCTTTAATCAATAGAATAATTGATAAACCAGATAAGATTTAAACTGATTACCTCCCCGAGTAGAACTCCCTGAGGGCCTTGGACTCTCTTAATTTTGACATGTATGTTGTGTACCCCGTGGATGAAGTGCAGTTTGAATTATCTGTTTTTATTTGCTTAATGATGGGGAGGGTGTTAAAGTCAAATGTTTAATTAACCCAGCAATGGGCTGCGCTGTCACTTACACACACATCCAGCTGATTGAGATATCTCACCGAGAATACTGAATAGGAATGATAATGTGGCACTGAGACGGAAGATTGCTTTTTCAATCCATTTGCTGGGTCACTGCTTTGAATGTCTTACTGGATGAAAGGCATTCAGCCCGGAAAAAAAATTCAGCATTTAAGTACATTTTGTTTTCCTGGCCCCTTTCCACCAAGAAGTTAAATAAAACAGATATGCTGTAGGTTTAATAAGCCATTCATGTTGTAGCAAAGAAAGCTGCAACTACTGGATCTCAAACAGGCGATGGTCTAGAGCTGTATAATTTCCTATAGGAACAAAATGTTTGCCAGCCCCAAGGTATCTGAAGGTGAGAACCTATGTACATCTTTATCTTTCCTTCTTTGGTCGCTTGCCTACTCACCCCATTTGATGGTCTCCAAAGCATGTCCAACTCTTCTTCCTTACCCAGTGCAATGAAATTTAAAATAATATTTTGTAACTCCTTGTTCCATTTCAAGAAAATGGTGTTGTAGAGTTGGAATTATTTTCTAATGGTAGAACCTAGTAGCGAGCTGTTAAATTTAAATGTTGCAGGAGGGGGTGTTGTGTTGCCACATTTAAATTTGCTCTAGCCAAATCGGGAGAACCCCAGAGTTTGTTTCTTGGGTGGCAGCTATTAAAAGGCTGTTAAACGTTATAATGTGCAGTGCCTAATCTGTAACTTTTGATTCTTTTATTAGATTATAATTTTTTTGCTTAATTTGATTGAATAATCACACCTTTTTTTCATATTAGCAATGAGGTTTTTCAGCAGCACTGTATGGTGGTAAACACACCCTGTATTGGAAGCTACCTAAATTTGCCTCATAGTCCAGTGGTGTGATGGATGCTTCTTGTAATAAATGTAGCTTTGGAAGCTGGAAAAAGCACTGAAGCCTGACTGTATGGACTAATTACTACTGTGAGGCACATTGGGGAGGTGGAGCTGTGTCATCCGAACTGCTCCATGGTGACTCTGTAGGTACTTTGAACCTGTTCCAGATTGAGAACCAAGTAGCTTTGGCTGCAGGGTCACCTGGCTCATGCTGTCTAAGACAAAGATCTGGGTGCCTCCACATTTGGTGGTGTAGACAGTGTGCTGTGAATTCCCATCAGTCTGACACTGCAACTGCAGTGAGATCACTGAATAGCCGTTTCTTAAAGTGAGCTGCTTTAGGGGAGAAACTGTGCCTAAAAAGTTAACAAGTTTTGTTCCCCCATGCTGTCATTTTTACTTTGGACAGACAACTTGTGCTTCATGCCTTTGTTTTGTATCTCATTTTCCCCTTTCCTGCAATAAAAAATAGGAAGGAAAAAACAGGTAAAGCATAAACCAGTACAATGACATGAGGATGGTGTGGTTGATTTAGGTGTTTGGGAGTGAGAATGCCACAGGCTCTGAGGAAGGGATGTGATGACAAGTGGAGGTATTTTGTCTGTTTGACAAGAAAGCTCAGAATGAGAGGTTTTGGGGGGAGAAAGAAAAAAGTGTAGGTGATGACCAGGGATGAGAGGGGAAGGGGTTTTATAGTCAGTCCAGTGAGGTGGCATTGGTTCTTCGAGAGAACTAGTTTAAAAAGTTAGAAAATAATGCTTGAAGAAGGATGATGCCTATATAACTTAGATCAAAGTTACAAGGTGCTTATATAGCTTGAATTATAAGATATCAGTATAATCTGATGTATCTATATAACCTGATATCAATATAAGCTAAATCATGACATTTTATATATCTATATAACCTGATACCTATATAATCTGAATCATAGCTTTTTATACCTATATAACCGGAGTCATAACTTTTATACCAACATAACCTGATACAAATAACTTTTAATACAATATAATGGCGAGTATATGGTTAACTAGTTGCTTAATACTGAATAGACAAAAAATAAGAAAAAAACTTGCCAGGTGAATAGCTTTAGAGATAGATAAGTATAGTACTAATGAAAAACTGGCAAGTGCAAAGCCAATTAGCCACAAAACAAAGAATTTAGGCCAGTTAAGACCAGACAGACCAAGGAACACCATAACTGTGCATGCTCCGAAGACAAAGTTGAAAAGTTCAGATGCGAAGAAGACCTTGGAAGCCTTCATCAAAGACCCCCGACGACCCCCGAAGTGGGGAGGTGCAAGCGCAGCGCAAAGGAGCTCTCTAATAACCGTGAGCTCCTACCGTGTAGTTAGTTCCGTACGTATGTGACGGTGTCGCAGTGATGCTGAGCAGTACTTACTGTATAAGTATAGCACAGCACTTGGCAAAGGTGGGTGAGGTAGGTGGGGCTATCCCCCTCACCATCAGCGCTGCAATAAACAAATACCTCTCTATAGATATCGGTCTATGGGGATTTATTTCCAGCCTATCTTTTGGGCATCAAGGACGTGAAATCTACAGCAAAACTTGACACTTTTACAGCTGGTTTCTAAGAGCACTTGCAGCTCCTATGCAGATGAAGCTGTAATAAATATTGTACAAAGAAAGTTAAACTGTATCTAGAGAATTTTAATAAATAAAAAGTTTTTTAAAACTCTCCCTGGATCCGTTGGCTCTTGCTAACTCTTGTTAGTACTAGAAATATGTTTTTGACGTGTATTTTGAATGTTGGCTTATATTCCAAGCCTGTAAAAGCTGACTTTGTGCTGTCCCCCCGACCCTACATGTAGGGAAAAGAAATCAAGAAAACATCTTATTCCAGCATACAAAATCACTGATAAAAGCCTACAGTTCATGAGCATGGGAGGGAAGAATGCTGTGAACTGTGAATAAGAGTGTATAATTTCAAACTTTAGTACTTTTACTCTCTGGGATGAGTGTTGAAAATGAATTTTTGTGGAAGGAATGTAGCAACAAATGAAGGCAACAAAGAAGTGAGAGCCAAGCCTGGATTGATTCAGTTCTTCTCTAAAAGCCTTCTGTTGCATGCAAAATCCTTCTTCCTGAAGTATGTGTGGCACAATTCAGCAGTCTGGCAGAAAAATTTAACCCCAGCTGAAACTGTTATAAAGGAATTTTAACATGAATTTAAAAGATGGGAGAAATCACTAATGTTGCCCTGAAGAATAGAAAGGGAAGAATATTGTTTTGTTCAATGTGAGGAGCAGATGTGCAAGGGTAAGTCAGTAGGAAGAGGCAAACCAAAGCACAGAGATAATAAGATTCAGAACAAGTTGAGACACCAGTCTTACGTAGGTGATCTGGCTGAATATTTGAAAGTATAGCCATATTATGTGTATTGTAAGGTTAATTGGATGTTTTCAGCCATGCTTTTTTGGGAATGTGTGCTTTCTGTTCCTTAAAAAGATGTAGATAGCTTTGAACTACATAAAATTTTGGAGTACAAGATGTACGCTATAAAATCATGCATAGAAAGTGCTAGCTATAAAAACATGTGTATACCTGTGAAGGCGCTGATCAATTTGTGCTATTTAGGAAAGAAAATTCCAAAACAGACCTGGCTGTGAGGAAATGCAAATAATAAAATTCAACTAGAGGTCCTTGAGGCTTCTTAAGCTCTAACCTTGTTATGAGGAATGGGGAAGTCGAACTGCCTAATGCAGATGTCTGTGAGTTACAAAAATAACCAGATGTCCTGATTAGCAGAAGCAAATGTTCTTCCCTTAATCCACATGAAATTATATTCAAAGGCTTTCCGGATGTAATGTGTGTGTAAATAAGGGACCAACAAACATTGGAATAGAAAGGGCCATTGGCCAACTAGCTTTCAAGGCTTGAAAGCTTGAATATTAAAAACAAATTTGCCACTGCTGACTCTCTTAAATTCACAGAACAGAACTGTTAAGCAGGCTGCTTCCTGGGAAACATGGAAAGCCTGTTCTTATTAGCCATATTCTCTCTCTCTTTCTCTCTCTCTCCCTCTCCCTCTTGAAAAATGTGGATGAAGTGAAGCTAGCTTTTTTAAATTCCCCTAAATGACTTGTTCCCAGCATCTGTGGTTGGGGGAGGGGATGTTTTTTAGCTACAACTAGATTTTTGCTGTTCGAAATGCATCTGTTCATCAGTTCTTTGATATTTGTGCTGGGTTTTGGTATTTTAATGTTAAACTGAATTTACTGTTCTAGTAATGCTGACTTCCTACACCATTAAATTACCCTTTATAGCCAACAAGTAATTACTAAGTTAAAGAACATCATTAAGAAGCTTTTCTTTATGTTATGAAATTCTATTATCAAGTCTCGTTGCTTTGAAAATTTATACTTTTCCAGTTATTGATTTGAATAAAAAAATGAAGAAAACCATGAAGGATCCATTCTACAGATGTGAAAACCAGAATCTTGTCCTAGTTGTTGACACTTTTGTTATCATCATCAGTGTTAATATGGACGCAGACCAAATTAGGACTTGTGTGAACATCATGTATGTGTCTGGTCAGAGGTGTAGTGTTGTACTTCCCATTTTCACTGCTGTCAGAGCTTCAGTTTTAAGAATTTAAGTTATAGTAGGTACCTGAGCTGCTTGGGCATGAATTTCAACTTGTAAATTTTCCAGGTGGGGGTGAAGTCTTCATCACTGGGCATTTATAACAAGATAATAGATATAATAAAGAGAATAGACATGTGTATGCCAGTCTGTAAACCAGGCTTTGAACTGGAAGGCCTTTTTAGTTTATTCCCTTTCTTTTTCCGTTACAAGTCAGTGCAAGGCAGGCTGCAGTTTCTCTGCCCTCTCCCTGCGTCATTCTAATGCTCAGCTAAACCCCTTGCAAAAGTAACATTTAACTTTAAACTTGTAAGGGCTGGGAAACTTGTCTGTGCCTTCATTCCAGGCTGAAGTCACCCCCTTGTGCCTACACGTTGCAATTTATGGTGTTCTCTAAAAGGATCTAATCTCGGTGAATGTTCAGAGCAGCAAATGCCGAGGAGGAATGGGGTCTGATACTTATCTCTGCATTTTCATTGCTGTGGATCTCCCTGTGTGTTATAGCTGTCATTTTTGTTTTATCTACTGAACAGCAGAGAATTGCCTTCAAACTTGCGGCTTTCATACTTGTTCTTCTCAGAGAACATTACCAATCCTAAGGACTGGTTTTATATATTGTAGTGACTAGCTAAATAAGTGTGAATTTGAATGTTTTGGGCCTCATGATAGGAGAAAAAGGAGAAACTATCCTTACATGTTTTTAGTGTATCTTAGACACTTATTTTTTTAACAGTAATACTGCTTCAGGCTGACACTGGCTATGCCAGGATTCATCCTAGCACTGTTTGAAATGGCTGAGATATTTATAAACTGACAGACAGCATTTATAAAATGAGGATGCTGACAGTCCCTTAACGATAACAATGGGCTTGGACTCATCTATCACTTACAGAGGTTATTGGAAAGGGAACGTAAGGCTTCTATGTGCCTCTGGTCTTAGACTGGCACTTATTTCCACACATATCTCTCTCTTTTCAGTCCTCTCTGGCTGACATTGGCATTAGGCAATTAGAGCTAATTTGTCTGTACCTTTACCTGATGATGCTTTGTCCTGTTTTCTGCAAGACAACTAACTTTGCAGCATCCTGGAGCAACACCCTCCTTTTTCTAGATTCTCCCCTCCTAAACAAGAGAAACATCCTGACTTCTGGCAGGCTGCTGGCTTGAATTGGAAGAGAAGAACAGTGTGCCCTGATTGACAGACTTAATCCGGGGCTGGGCAGGGGTTAAACAGGCCTTCTGCCTCCTTTTACTTTCATACAGCACCAGTCTGCAGACAGAATGCTGATGTACCTCTTTATTCACTGGCTCCCTCTTGACTGAGAGAGTACCCTTCTGTCCTTGGTGAAGAGGACCAAATGCAGCGCAGGGACACTTCCAGGAACGTGAAAAAGGATGTCAATTTTTTTCAATTTCTGATAAAATGCTGTGTTCATTCAATGCACTTAGGAGCTTGAGGGTCAGGTCATATCAACAGTTTGCACTGGAAAAGGAAAAATGCACTATTTCACTGTTGTGTGCTAAAGCATCTATTTTAATGTGGCAGCAGAAATACTGAGACAGCTATGTCTGGCATCCAGTTTGCCCTTGGAACATTTACTCTACTCTAACTGTTTGCACACTGTGTTCCCACTGTATTATTTGCTTAGAGACCTAAAATACCCAAGTAGATTTCCTACATGCAGTTGGATCTGCTGATACCACTAAAAGCACACTCTGCACACCCAGGCTTCTGTTCGAACTGATGTATACGCACGCAATGGCTGGAGCGAGACTTGATTGGCTTGAGGGGGTCTATTTATCAGGGAACTCGATTAAAATACAGACTGCACATGACATCAAATTTGTAATCATTTTTCCACAGCAAGCAAGCAAGCATTTTCTGTATTGGATGCAGGTGTTTAAAGCAATAGTGTGTTTTAAGGGCCAGTGCAGCACAAATTCTGGCCTTTGGGATAAAGACAAGTGTTTAGCCTGCATAAACAATATATTATTTTTTTCCCCTCCCCGAGGTCCACACACACCTAGTTTCCCTCAAGCTCATCATCTCTGTCAGGTTAATCAATAGGCACCGTATGGCAGAGGGTCAGTAATCAGTGTCATCGTGCCTTTAAATCGTGTTGAAAATTTGCTTAAAGCCTGGGCCAATTAACATCGAGATGATGAATGGATGGGTAGATGGGAAGAGCCTGGCGCTCAGGGGCTTTGTGAGAAGGAGATGCTCAGCTGTTGAGCAGCAGACACCAGCGAATAAAATCAGCCATTCATGTGAGCTCAGTCCACCCACTCTTAATGATAATGTCAATCTAGCAAAATATATACACATTGGAGTTGTCATGAGTTCATAAATCAAAGGAGTTTGTCAAAGGCATTCAGATTAACGAGGCAGCAGCAATAACAAGTCAAATTTGCATAGAGAATTGCCCGAATCTCAGTAAATTATGATCCTGTTTTTCATTTGATTATTTGCTAATGTCTCAAGAGGGAGAATGATTATATTAGCATGCAAAATCTACTCCAGAAGTAGAAATCCGAGGTATAGCAGACCAGCACACGATGACAATTAATCAGTTTCTGCATACTAGCATAAACAGGCAAGGCCCAGAAATGAACTCCTTTTTTATTATTATTTCTCCTTGCTACTGATCCAAATGGTTCAGCTTGACAGAGACTTTATATTGCTTTAACAGTGTTCTGAATTGTGCCTGCAGGCAAGACATAGTTATGCAGCTATAACCAACCTATCCATCTGCCAACCAGATTGGAATTCTCCTATCCAAGGCTTCCATTAACCCCCACTGACAGCTCCAAACAGGATTAAGAATTTGAAAGCATAAAAAATAGTTGTGCTCTTCACATAGACACACGCTTCTCCCCCACCTCCACACACTTGGAAAAAAGGCTGTGTCTGTACTCTTTTTTAATTAGTGCAGGGCAGAAGAGCATCAAAGAAAGCCTCCCCCAGTTGGCAGGGGTTTGATTTCCACCACGAGTGAGGCGGTACTAAAGGTAGCTCTGCCCAATTGGTAGTCCCTGGGAGTGCATTTCTCCATGTATTATATCTCATTCCCAGCAGTGTTTTGCTGGGCTGTGTACACAAAATACTGCATGTCATCTCCTGTCAAATGCTTCAGTCTGGGGATTTCGTATGCATTGTAGCATGTTGTGTTTAGTGGTGGAGGAGGCTTCATGGGGAGAGTTAAATAGTAATAATTTCATAGTGGTCTTTAAGACAACCTGCCATGGAGTTATATTCTCTTAATTACAGGCTGAAGTTTTAAATGCAAATCAGATTTAAAAGGATCTCATTACAGGCAGTAGCCATTTTAGGAAAAATGAGCTATGGAAGGCAGAGCCCCTTTGCAGGATTCTCCTGTTAGAGAGAAATTTTCAAGGTTACAAGAACTCCGAGCTTGGGTTTCCTGACTTCCCTTCTCAGTACTTCTCCTGTCATTGTGTGACCTTGGGCAAAAAAAAAACAAAAAACATTTTTACCTGCCTGTGGGAAGAGGGGGTGCTTTGGAGACTTCAGCATCTAATCTTGCCTGTATTTGTTCAAAAGAAGAGACCCTTGCATGCAAGCACAAACACTTTTAGCCAGCCCAGCTTTAGTCAAGAAGGCTTGCCAGTGGGAAGTAAAAATTTCCCCTGGTCGAAGGGAGTTTGTAAGGCTTTTCAGCTTTCCATGTGCTTTTTTTCCATGTGCTAGTTTTCTTTGCTTCTTTCTCCCTAACAAATTCCATCGTTCCCCTACTATGTATGACGTACATTTGCTGCAGATCTTTAATATTCCCAGTGAGTACACCCAACTTACCGTCTGGATACCAAATGCTTCTTTCCAGGTCTGTGCCTGGGACATGCATTTCAGTAACCACGAGAGGGTGCTCAGAGCGGTTCCTCCCTTTGTCTGCCTCTCCTGTGGCCGAGAGCATCGCTGGAGTCCTGCTGAGACAAACCTTATTCTGACCTCGCACATGTTTATCCCTCCTCCCACCTTGTTCAGCAAGTAGAAATATATAGATGTACCGTTTCAGTCGATTACATTATGCTCTTCCCTTGGCCATGGCTAAGTGTTGCCCTGTCAAGTGAAATTCACTTCCATGCAGCTACAGTTAGTCCTGAAATATGCTGTGTCCTGTACCTGCACCTGGATTGATAGGTTTCCTTTGCCTGAGAAATGAGCGGGAGTTATAAACATCTGTGCTTTTTCTTAAGTGTAATGCTTTCCAGTCATTCTGTCTTCACCAAGCGTAACTTACTTGCCGACAAAAGTGCATGAGCAGCGCTCCTCTTTAATAGTCTGCTATTGGAGCTGCTGTGTTGGTGCTGTAGAATGGTGAGACGCCAAGCTGTGAACCACCATATGCACTTGGCAGTCTTTGTCTGGTCTTTGTTCAGCCAACCTCTTAGCCTTGCCACCTATAAAGATAATGAATGCAGAATGGCCCTCTGCTTGGTCTTAAAATTAGATGCTCAGCTTAAAGAAAAAGTAGATAACTTGATGCTTTGCCGTAACTAGAAATTTCAAAATAAAGGCTAACAGTTCACCAGCAGTTCCTGCTTTTTGATGTTTGTGTGAGGAAGAATCCTTAGCGGCTTTGAAGGGCGAAAAGAATGCAAGATTGCACTGTTGAAGAGAGATTATTTGGAAAGCGAAATGGTTCTGACACTTACTGTAGGGAAGGGGCTGGGTGTTGAAAATGAATCCAGAAGTACTAAACAACCCCTTTTACCCTACAGCCACAACAAAATGCATTTCCTTTAGTAACTCACCTCAGGTTCTTACAGTTTTCACTCTTGACCTTTTTTTTTTTCCCCCCAAAGCACAAAAATTAAAATCCTGTCTTGAATGAACCGCTTACTAAACTAAATTTCATGAGCAGAAAAGAGCAGCTTTAATGTCTGATCTTCCTTTTTGTATATATGCAATTCTAGCTTGTATGTTTTTATGGTCACAGTTCTTTCAAAGCAGGATTTAATGTAATAACTTGATCCTGACTGTGACCTAATACAAAAACTTTTAAAAGCTGCCCTCTTACAGTGATTTATCAGGCCTGTTTAGGATTGATTTCCATTATAAAACCCTGGTTACAGCATCCCAAATGTCATGGTGCCTTACAGATTCTATATATTGTTTAAAAAAAAAGAATTCAAAATCACTAGTTGGTCTGCGAGCCTTGATTTACTCCTGACCAGTTTATGACATCCCAAGTGGGGTTTTACTGTTGTGTTCCTTTCCCTCTACCCCTTCTCTCGCATTTCTCAGCAAACAGCTTCTGTCCCGGCGCTGTCTCCTGGCCGTTCCTTTGCTGGCGTTGCCCAGAGCAGCGAGGCCGCGCTGCCCCGCCGGTGCCGGATCGCTCAGCACTGCAGTGGGCACACGGTCTGCTCTGCTGACGGCTTCCCGCAGCCGCCGTGCCGCGGCTGGCCTTGCGCTGCCACTGCTCGCAGGGCCCCGCTCTTCTGCCAACAGATGCCACTTCTGTCTCCTGAGGTGTTGGGCTGGAAGCTGTCTCTGTGAGAAGCCAGGCGGAGCCATGCTCAGCGAAGGACAGGTTATAATAGGGGACAGGTACAGAATGCAAACTTCTGCTGAAATAGACGCAGTCCTGAGCTTGGCTGCAAGTAACTGGAAAACCACCCTTTTCCTGGCAGAGCTCTCCCTAGGCAGTTTTTTTGTATCTCTTTAAAACCTGTTTAGTTGCTCACTACTGAATGTGCAGGAATGTGGCCTAAGGCTATGAATACTGTGGTGATCAAACTGATTTTAGATGTGTGTGTGGGATTCCCCCAAAGCTGGCTGTCATTTCTCCCTGAGTGCAGTAGCTGAACCTGTGCGAAGGAACAGTGTCTTCCAGCGTAAGCTGACTTTGGCAGTGAGGTCAGGATTCTCCCCACTGTATCCAGCAGTTTTTAACCAAACATTTGCAAGAGACTATTAATGTCCTGATACAGCTATAGTTTGTCTTTAAACCAAGCAATATTTGGTTTTAATCATGACATTAGCAGGACAAAAGTTTCCTGGTTGTATTTTTTATTCATGCTGAAAGCCATTGTATTTCTTGTCTACCTTCTCTTGTCTGACTGATCTTTTTTTTTTTAAAGTGGCAGCTTATATTTTGGAGAATCGGTCTTTCTAGAAATTGTACATTTATGTGGAGTAAGGGGGCAGGAGGGAAAAATACAGCTGTATTATCATACACTACCTACAGAATATTTGGGGGTTTTTTTGGAAGGATTTCCTGACAACCTCTTTTACAAGAATTTTGCTCCACCATAATTTCTCTATGATTTTAGACAGCCAGGCAGACTCAGTGCAATTAGTAACTGTTAGGCAGATTAAAAACATAGGGGCACAAAAAACAACAGTTGCACCCATTAACAACCTCTCATTTTCAACAGGTTCCACTGTTCTAAATGTTTATTCTGGGGTGTTTAGGAGCACCAGTGATGCCATGCTGATTCAACCACCATTTCAGCTTTTGAAAGTGGCTGTTATTGTTAGTTTCAGAATAAATCCCTAAAGCACAGGCTTCTTCAATAGATACCTCCACAGTGGTGCATTGTTGTGTTGAGGAGGAGAAATTCTTTCTCTGCCATAACAAGCTGTTCAGTATAAAAGTACAAGTTAGCCTCCAGTATGTGTATATGTAAAATGCTACAGCTTATGTAGGAAAAATATTCTGTTTCTTTTCTCCTCACAGAGTAATATTAGGGATAAGAACTGAATTAAAGCTTACTTTCTTTCACAGAATTCCTCTGAGAGAGAAGACTGTAATAATGATGAGCCCCCTAGGAAGATCATTCCTGAGAAGAATTCACTTAGACAGGTATGTGATCAGTCTCTTTAAAAATGCGATAAAACTTTTTAGCTATTTGAATCCTTAAATGCTTCTCGAAGCTGAAATCTGGCTTATGCTCATGGAAATCTTTTCTTTTCTTCTTTGAAGTCTGAGCAAGTCACATTGTACCCAGGAAAATCAGACACAGAGATTTAGCTTTCAGGGGAGTTTGATGACTCTGTATGTTTCAGTATAGTTCAGTCAACTGTGACTCTAGTTTTACCTTTCTCCAGTTGGTGTTCATCAAGACCTCTTCAGCCTTTTCTTCTGTAATTGTTCCTGTCTTGTTTATAGTATATTTTGCCTTGCCTCAGATCAAGACTCTCAAAAGGTTGTACAACAATTAAACTTTTTAGTGCCCTTGAAGGTAAATTTTCTTGGAGATGATATCCAGGTTAATAACCTGAAAAATTACCTGTTCTTGTTTCTTTTACATTCATATAAATTAATAATGGGTAAAAAGGAGAAAGGATGGTCTAATAAAACAATATTTCTTTGTCCTTTATATATAGTAAAGCAAATTTTTTACCAGTTCAAAATAATTCCTTTTTTTAATCCCTGTGGCCAACAAAGGGAGTCTGGCATGTGCTTTCTGGGAAATTTAAGTTGGGTTTAGTTATTTCTGATCCATTTTCACCTTGGTCTTTCTCCCCATTGCAAACTTCAGGCAGCAGAAGCAAAATTATGTCCATGCCTTACCTGCCGGAGGTTGCTGCCGGTGTATCAGAGTGAAACCATTGGTGAATGTGACTTAAGTGAATACCCACACATTGCAACAGCTGAGGAATTGTTACATTTCCTTCTGCATCTCAGTCACAGGAGCAGCAGTCTCAGGCAGAGGAATAAGATGGCACAATCTACCCCACATTAGCTATTTCCAGGAGAAGTTGTGGGTCAGAACCATAGTAAAGGAGGAAGTATCTTTTTGATACAGTGCACTTGTGCTCAGAGTTGTTGGTTTTGCATGGTTGGTGTGGGTGGTTTTTTGGGCTTTAATAATGCATTGTTTTAGGAGTGTTTGATTTTGTGAGAGGAGGTGTCATGTGAAGGACTACATACATGTGACTAAGACAGGTCCATCTAACAGGGGTAGTCCATATGAGTCTTTTAGACATGAGGCAATATGCTGGCGTAGTGGCTGAGGTCCCATTTATAGCTGAGAAGGATTACCTGGCAGAATTGGTTAAATATGTTGGATGAAATTTTAACTGTTTCTGGCATTCAGCAACAAGCAAGAGCTGAAGGAAGAGTGCAAACCTACTAGGTCCTTACTGTGTCTCCCCAGGATAGGGAACAAGGTCCCCAGCATGCCAGAAAAACAGGGGGGTTTTATCTTAGAATTATATTAATCCATGGCAAGCCTCTAGGTTCAGCAAGAAGAGGTATATGACTCCCCTCCAAAAGAAGATTCATAGTAAGAGGTGTTAATTAAAAAGGATCATGAATTACTTACTTTGTGTGTCTTCTCATCACACTGAGTCCTTCCTCATGATTATTGATTGAGGAGATAGATATTTACAAACTGTATTATACAGATGAGGAAGGTACAGTTTCTTAAATTTGGTTTCCATTTTGTTATATTTCCATCTGAAGAAGTATTCTTAGTGTCACAGGAAAGCTGTCTTTTCCCTCAGGCCCACAATTCATCATAATCAAGTAGATACCAGGAATAAAACTAAAAAACCACTTGTAGTGTCCCAAGATTTCATATTGGAAAGAATTCAATGGACATTGTTTACACTGAAGATGGTTAGCTGTGTTGCACAATATTGTTGAGACGTTATATCAGTCTCCATCTTTGTGTCCAGTCCTTACAGTGACAGATGCAAGACAAAATCCTTGGATCTTGTATTGCTATCTGGGGCTTTTGTGTTGAGAACAGTCTTTGTAAATAAATCCAAGATGTAGTCTTAGTCTTGAAGCAAGTGCCCTCTTGTCTAGATCATAGGAGGTGGTTGTCCATGATTTTTTGCCTGTAATGGAGTGAATTCTGGTTCTTTACATAGATATGAATAAAGCCATCTGAGCATTTTGAAAGCTCAGATTGCTCCTCTTCTCTATTAGCAATGGACAGGAGCAGTGGAGAGTTTTCCAGAAGTCAGGCACATATTTAGCCACGTGCCTAAATAATCAAAATCAATGAGTAATGCTTACTGGAAAGATCTGGATCTCCTATTGGAAGGTATGTAGAGTGACTGCTATGTCTTATATCTATCCATGCTTTGTAGAACCAAAAACATGTGACCTGCAAATGCTGTCAAAGCAGTAATACACAAAAAATGCCTTCCATTTTAGTGGAAAGATGCTAACTTGGTAAATATTGTGTGAACAGTTTCATATTATCTGTTCCTCCTGTAAGACTCCCTTAATATTTCATTATTGGGGAACATGGAACTACATGCACAGAGAAATCGAGTGTATAGTCTGGTGGTAGAAGAGAAGTCTGTTTATTTAAATGATCTTTCCAGTGAAAGTGTCCTCATATTTAGTACTTTCTGATTAGTCTTAGAAAATTAATGAGATGCATCAGACCACTTCAGGGTAAGTACTGTCTTGACATGTTCAGCTGCTAACAAGTTTAAGTAAAGGTGCATTTCCTTTTCTTGCCTTGTTTGCAGTGCTGTTATGCAGCCTTAGCCATAGTGTTTTCTCAGGTGGGTTTGTGGATCAGACATACCAGAAGGTGGAGGTGTTAAGGAGGTGTAATGCTTACTTACGCATCTGAAGTTGGGTGCAGGGGCTGAAGACACCCATTGCTCAGTGCTGTGGAACTCTTAGTAAGAGAAATATCATTTTGCTGTTGATTAAAATGTTACATGGAGAAGGGTGTCTTCAGAAGTCTCAACAAGTGCGGCTGTGTCCTTGCATTGCTGGAAGTGGAAGGCACGGCCACTGTTGGGTGCATGTGGGGGCAGCAAGGCAGAAGAGACATGGAGATTAGCACTGGAAGACAGAAAAAGGCAGTGAACTTGACACTGTTAGCTGGAACAGTGAAAGGATCTAAGCTATGACAGACTTTGGAATGTGGATGCAGACGTTCAGGTTTTGTCGAGTGCTTGATCTGACAAAATTAAATTTTGAAGGGATAAACTGAAAATCATAGTATGAAAACAGACCAGAAAAAAACAATGACAAGTGGCAAAAGTTTTTGGCAACTTTATTTAAGCTAACAAACGAATTTTCACACTGCAAAGTTATAAATTAATTTTAATAGGCTGATCCAGATGGTCCATTTGGAAAATGGATAGCTTGATCTGTTGAAAATTAAACTAAATTTATCTCTCTCATACTTCAAACTGAAGTAAGCGTGAGAAGAGTGCCCATTAAGTCCAGCTCATACAGATGGACCGGCAGGTCACACATGGGACTAATCTGATTCATTTTAAAAATAAATGCATGAGTTATTGAATCAGGTTCCTGTTTCAAGCCCTGCATGTGAGCGTGTGTGTGTGTGCTGCCCTTTCAAAGGGACTCGCAAATGCTTCAGTGCATTTTTAACCTGTGTGTTTCCATTTTAATTCAACTTCCTTGCCAAAAAACATAATTAGTTTTCAGTGCCTATCATTTAGTGTTAGACCCAAACACTAGATTGATTAGGTCAGCCATTTGTTATTTTAAGGGCTGTGTCTCCATCCTTCATTTATGAAGAACATGAGCTCAATAGTCTTGGGGAGAGAGCCGGCCTTTAGAAACTGGGAAGGGGAAACTCTCTGGGGGCCCCTCCAGCCTTTTCGCTTCTGGGTGTTTTTAACAGAGCCATGAATGCAGATTTGTAAATTTATTGCAGTGCCATCTGGTTTTTTGCAGGAACCGTATTATTGTTGGCTCGTATCTGTCTATTGTGGTGGTCACTCCCCGGGAGCTTGCCCTCATAGTCCTAAGGAAAGTGATGAATAGTGGGGGTCAACATGAATAGGTCACAGGGCAGCTGTCCGGGGCTGCCCTGAACTTGATTACCCTACTGGTTTTTAAAGAAGATGGGCACAATGCTGGTTGTTTAAAACCCTCCCTCCCTTCTCTTCAGTGCAGCAATAATGAAGTGCCTTTTGCTGCTGTGGACGAAGGTGCCTTGTGGGGAAAAGCTGGCAGCAGCAAGGCTGCCACAGTGTACCTCCTGCAAACCTCACATTGGACTCTGCTGTCTTTCTGCAAGCTTCCAGATGGAAGTCCGGGGGAAAAAAATCCCTGTCTGTTACCCCATTCAGACAAGCCCCTTAGCATTTTCAAGAATTCTCCCTCTTATGGTTTTGGCACAGAATATTAACTCAATTCACTCTTACAGACTTGAGATAATTTTCTAAAATTACGTGTAGCACCTAAAACATGCTCTGGGCACTATTTCAAAGTTAAAATAGGCACAGTCTGATCTTAGGAGTTTAAAGCTAGTACTCAAGAAAACTGTGAGAAGCAGAAAGTGGCTGAAGAAGATAGAACAGAGGGAAAACAAGAAGTAGCAATTGTTAGTGGTTTACTTTCAGTTGGCAGCCTTGTCCCACTGCTTAGGGCTCCTCTCTGTGTGTATTTCTCCTCTGCAAAAGTGTTTCTGCCATACAAAATTGAAGCCCTCTTTTTGAATGATGAGGAAGGTTACATGGTGTGGAGGAAGAGAGGGTCCTTCAGCTCCCTCCATCTCTTTGGGGAAGATGCTGCACTTCAGATTTGCCTTCTGTTGGAGAGCTGGCTGAGGCAGGGCTGTCCTAGTCTACACAGTTATCCTGGTTACCTCATCTTTTACACAAGGCTTGGTAATAAGGAGTTGCTGATTGAAAAGCCCCCTGAAATTGCTAGAGGTACACCCTTAGCCTTACTTGCAAGATTATTCTTTCTTTTTAAGATTTTTTCCCTCATTATTCTCAAACAACAACAACAACAAAATAATTTCCATTCCTTTGTGACACTTAGTGTGTGTTAAAAAGCTAGCCAAAGCGGGATGTGCTGGAGTCTAAGTTACAATGGGAATGCTGCCTTGTGGCGGAAAGGCCACTGGGCTCTTTCAGCATTAGTGCTAATAGGAATCTGTCACCCCGCTGCATTGCTGCATTCCTCTGTAATTGAGTAAATTGCAAGTGTTGTCTGCTCCCCCCTGCCCTTTGTGTCCATGTCCACTTACCATCCGAAGAACGTGGGCAGTGATAAATAAAGCGCTGAACAGGACTCCCAGCTCTTTGAAAGCAGCATGTTGCCATCCCCCTAGTTATATTTCTTTAAGTGTTTATGTTTTTCTGTATTCTTTCTCTTGTGTGGCGGGAACCCTGGGGATCCAAAGCCATGAGAGAGGCCAAGAAGCTAACAAAAGTAGCTGTCCCCTTGTTAGCTTGTTCCTTTCTTCTTTAAAAAACAAGATGAAAACCATCTGGCTCAGGGCATTACATTTTCCTCCCCCATGCACCTCTATAGATTAAGAGTTTCACCTGCAGTGAGGGTTTACATTGATTAGGGAGGGAGCAGTAATTCAAGCCTCCATCCACTTCAGTGGTACTTTGCAGTCTTTAAAGGTGCTGACCCATTGAGTTAAACTGTCAAGGGAGGATAAAAAAGGATCTTCATCCCAGGAGGTAACAGCTGCCAGGTTTTCAACACCTTGCACGCTGCTGGAAAAATGTCACAAATTGTCAATGGAAAGAAAAATCACTTGGCTGCCATCTTCCCTTAATGATATGCCTTATAAAATGAAAGATTTAAGGGTTTAAAAATCAGCAAGTAGCTCTTAGGGGAAAAAAAATCCTGGGGGGTTTTGAACAATGGGCCCAACAAGATGTATCCTGAAAGACTGCGAATAATGCATCCGAGTTAGAATAACCGGGTCTGATTGGGATGACCATGGTTATGTCTGCACAGTGGGACCAGAGGGAAGTAAAAGCAGCAGAACAGAAGTCTAACATTACCATGCCTGTATTAAAAAAAAAAAGTAGGAAAAGTAGTCTGATTCATAAGCCAGTGAACTGCGAGAAGACATACTGTATTTCTGCTCTTCTGAGGACAATTTGTTTTCAAGCAGCTACCAGATGGCTAAATACCACGACATTTTCTTTTTCTTTTTTTTTCCCCTTCTTTTCTTTAACAAGAGATCTAGTTTGCCTTGCTCTCTGTTTTTGTTTGTTTTAATGCTTTTTAATGCTTTTACGTAGCTGAACAACCCCGTGGTGTTGGGCATTGTGGCATACTCCTTTTTGTGTTTCTCCCCCTTGAGCATTCATGGATGAGTGAAAAAAAAATCTTCAGCTTTAATGTAATTTCAGGTAACAAGCATATTGGACTAAGGCTTTTTGTTTGCATTGTCTTGAGGTTTTTTGTTTTAGGGGCCTTTTTTTCAGGTTTGTTTTAGGTAAGTCATTTTAATTGTACTGGGTAATTAGAAGGTACACACAGCCAAGGGAGCTTTGTTATGGTAATTGCTGAAGAAAACCCACTCCCCAACTACCATTGCCGTGTGTTAAGACACGTCTTCCCTCTAGTGGCAATATTAAGGACTCTGGCTTTCACAGTCAGCAAGGTGTAATTGCAATATGACAAACTGTGCTTTAGGGAAAATCCTGTAAATGATCTAGTTTTTTGTTTGGCTACTCTTTATTTTGTCTTATGACTTTCTGTGGAGACTGTCCTTCCCAAGGCTGGGCTAAGGATAACAAAAATTTCATCTTAAGAAAATAGCCGAGGCGGATGCTGGGTAATGTCTTACAGCTTGACTTAATTCTACTCTTCTTTTTAATTACCTGTTTATAAAAACGTTTTTAAATTTGTTAAGATTACTTAATTCTTTCAGAAGAAGTACCTCATTTGAAATAAATAAATAAATTGCATTTATTTTAAATAGTCCATGTGAAAGACCTTTAAAGGGTAATTAATGCAAGTCTCCTAAGACTCTAAATAAGATGAAAGCGATCTTTCCAAATCTACTGGAGTGATTTGTTTATATAACTTCCCACTTCTGCTGAATTCTTCTGAGTCTAATAACTTTTTTTCTAACCGTTTGGCAATTTGTGCTTAGCTACAAAAGCCCTTGTTCAAAAAGAACAGTTTAATAATCTTTTCCCTGAAAATGACTTGAAGGGAGGGTATGGGTTTTGTCTTTTTGCTGTGTTTTTATTAGTGTTATCTTTCTCTGATAAATCATGTAATTACTAACTATTGGGGGGGGAAATCTTATTGAACTCCTGGGTTGCAGCTTCTATTAAAAAGTGGAGCTTTGTTCAGGGACTGGGGATTCTTGGAATGAATGGCCAAAGAAATGGATTTCAGTTGGTAGAAAAGCTGCACATACATGGAGTTCTGCCCAGGGTTCGAGGCTTCAGGCTGGTGCTCAGTGTTCATCCAGAGCTACACAGACAAGAGTAGAAATGTTTATGTGTTTATGTCAAAGAGCAGGATCATATTTTCTTTAAAAAGAAAAATGTAACCAAAGACACTTACGGAATGAGATCAGATACAGCTCTATCTTTAGTGAACCATAGTCTAGTGCCTCTGTGGCATTTTAAGCCTTTGGCTGAGAGTGAATACAGCTTTGTGGTTCCCCTGCTTCTGACATGATTTGGTGCTCCCATATATTTGTAGGTTTCTTATTTTGTTTCATTAGAGCTTGTTTGGCTATAGGGCTGCTTAGCACTCTTATCAAACGGCTTTTGCAAGGTTAAAGGAATGCAGCTTGGTAACAAGTTTGTGTCATTTTAAATATATACCTCCCAGTAAATAAGGAGGAGTCTTGCAATCAATCCCTTTTAGTGTGTTATATGTTTCACCTGACAACTAAACCCTCTATTGATTAACCATTACTTTGTTAGATAATCTTGTGTCATTGAAGCCACTGTAAAAATTAAACTCTTTAAAATGTTTTACCCTAGCAGCAGTGCGAAAATTGAAAACTTGTTCAGAATTACAGCCGGCTTCCACAAAGAGAGTAGTTTTCAACAAACTGGTTTATGTTTGCATGCTTTATATGCAATATAAAAACATATTAAAGCACTCCAACGCAAAGCTATCTGCCTGTAGCGTTGAACCAGGCTACCATTTCAGAATACTTTTCCTTGATGAAGAAACCTCTTATTTTGATGAAAGGTGAGGAGAAACTTGAACAGTTTTGGTGCAGATTAGATATGTAAAAGGGTCAAGCTTTAAAGGTGAACTTGAGAAATATCCTTTTCTAAGGCTTAGTTTTGGCTTTGATTTTCCTGCTTTTCTTCCAGGTAAGTCAATGTTCCCATGGGCATTGGAACAAATGAAGGGAGGTACTCTTATGTTGCGGTGTAGCAAGAGACACCATCAAATGTTTCACCTGACATAAAGGGCTCTGCATTAATACTTGATGATATGACATTAATTCTGCTTTCAGAATTCACTAGTCTATTCACTGGACCTATTCACAGTAACCATTAGTGTATGAACAATATCAGATGAAAACAGATCTCCATGTCCAGCAGCCATTTTGTGTCTCTCAGCAGCCAGTAACTGCTACCTGCAAGAAAGCATTTGGAGACTACCATATAGTACTGCCTTGACAATATATTCTCCAAGCTTCTTATGACCTGGCCTCATGAGCCAGATGCAGCTTCTTTGTAACCTTGGCAGTACATTTCTGTTGAGACATATCAAGTAGAGTGACATTACCTCTTTTTCCTCTAGACTTTAAGGGAGAACTAGGTTTTCTGTGTTTTGCTTTCAGTCCTTTAAAACATGTTGTAGAGAGCATGCATGTGAATCTTCTTTGCCCTCTTTATTCATCCCACAAGGCTAGTAAGGCATTCTTCTGTGAGAATGTGACAATAAGGACTTTGTAACTTTGCAAAGACAGTAATGTATGTCAAACTGAAGAGTACTTTATGTTTTATTCTCAAATATGCATACTGATGTGTTGAATCCACAATGTATATACTCTTCTTAATTTTCTCTTTTTCCCTTTTACTTCTGCTGAGAAACAAAGAGCTGCTGAAGGACTAAATGGTCGTCTGGTAATTTGGCACATACATAAATCCTTATGTAATAAAATTACTGTGTAAAAGTTGGCTCTTGCAGTAAAAGCATATTCTTCTCTCCTTCTGTGGTAGAAAAGGTTGGGAAGGAGGAGTTCCTTTGCATGTTGTCAAAGGGCAAAGAGGTATATTGATAGCATGAGAATGCCCAGGTCAGTCAGACCCAGAGTCAGCTCATCCACTGCCAACTTCAGCACTGTCAGTGGAAGGTGCTGTTGAATGAGAGCAAGCAAGTCTGGCCTCTTTTAGTACTCCATTGCCCTCCTGTTCCTGCAGCATCTACTGCTGTTGCACTAGGGATGTCTGGAGGATATCTATGCTGAGTATCTGTGGAGCTGCTGGCCATGAGTTTGTTTAGTCCCTTTTTCCACTTCCGATGATGTTTCTCTGCACTATGTCCCGGGGCAGGAAGCACCAGAAGTTCACTGGCAGCTGTGTGAGGAAGTATTTCATTGTATCTTCCTTAAATTTCTGCTATACTAGTTCCATCAAATGTCAGTAGTCCTGGTATTGTGGGGTTTGATGAACAAGTTATGCTGGAAGTTCAGTTGGCACTGTTCTCAGTGAGATGTAATGTGTGGGTGAAAGTAATCAAAATTAAGCAATATGCTGGAATAATGATTTATATTTGCATTCTGACATGCATGTAACTTTTGATCAGTGCGTAGGGAGCTTCTTTCATTCTCAGAAAATGCTAGCAGGTTTAGCATTTAGTATTTCACATTTTGTGTTTGGATTGTCTACTCTTTCCCATTTGTAAATGTGGAGAAAGCCTGTTGTCAGCCCAGCTTTTAAAAAGCTGGCATACAACCAAGGTTTGTGCATACCTGTCTTGGGAGGAAAAAGACTGACAAGATCTGAGTTCATGGTTTGGTTCACAGAGCCACAGACTTCCTTGTTGCTTTCAGTAAATGTTTTTGTGGCTGAGCTTTTGATCTGCAAAGTGGAGTTAGTTAGTAGTAGCTTTCCTCAAGTCAGGGCTCCTCATAAAACTTACAGTATATAGCAGACAAGTTGTGCAGAAATACTGCATATGGAATTCTAGGAATTAAATTGCAAGTGAAAAAATCACAGATTTACAATAAATGGGTTAAATTACACAAATGTGAAAACTGAACGAAGAATCTTACCAACTCTTCATAGTTTTTCACCTTCACAATCTGGTTGAATTTAACTAATACCATGCCTGTAAAATGAAGTTCACATGGTATTGTCTGAATGTCAGTGCAAAGCAGATGGTATCAACTTTTTGTCTATCAGTTGGGATGCTATATCTAAGCCTCAATTTATAGTAGTTTATACCATTCTGATCTTTCTTCTGAGGAGAAAGTTTTATGCATACCAGGGTAATAGTTTTATGATGTTGGCAAATATTTGCAAGAGGCAATCAGACTTCTGTTTGCTTGTGGCCTAATCCAGTTTGAATCTGAGCCTCTCCTGCTGAAAGATGCACTTTGTTCATCTGCACAGCACCTTGAAAGAATTCGTGTGTTTGAATTTTTCAGTTTCTCCTTCTGGGTCTAGAGTCAGAAATTGCTTGCTGACTGCTAGTCAAAGCAGATGTCAATGTTGTGACATGTAAGGAGAACTGCTGGAGCCAGAATATTCTGCATTCCTGTCTGTCACTGGTTGTTTTCTGTTTAGAGAGCTCACTGAGAAATAAAACGTGAACTGCTAAAGCAGTGGAGAAGATAGGGCTTCTGTGCCCTGTTTTGTTTCTGTTTCACGGTGAACTTTAAAGGGGCTCTGTAAATAGGTAAGGTGGAAAGGACTGTGATTCCCTTAATTTCTCCAAGAATGTTTGTATTGTGCTGGTCCAGTACACATCCACCTAAGCCAGTATACTGATTTCCCAAGGTGTGCAGTAAGGAATGTTTCATGAAGATCATAAGAACTTAGGTGAATGTTAGAAACTGATTGTGAACACTCAGTTCCCATTAGTTGGTGCTTACCTGAGCTGGCGGCTGTTGGGAACACTGGCTTTGTGGACACATCTCCTATCACTCAGCATAAACCCCTTTTAATCTTTTTGCATTCTTGCCTCTGACATCCTTTGCCATGTGCTCCTCTGCCAGTTTTTGTATTGCTGCTGACAACGTTTTGCACAGAGTCAGGCCTCTGGCAGAGGGGCAAGAGAGGGAGATCGTTTTTTGGTGCTTGGCACTGAAGGAATCTGGCTCTGGTGATGGAGCTTTGGGGCAGAGGGAGAAGTTTAGGAGCCATTATCATGCCAGTGTTGTCCACAGATTTTGTAACCTATAGCAGGTTGGGGGATGAAATAATTTCAAATCAAGCAAATGGAAATCGTAGCAAGCCCTGAAAAAAACATCTCCAGAGACTGACAGTGAGTATTACAGGGAGAGAACTGACAGGCAGCTCACTACAAGTCTTTGTGCGTCCTCCCATTAAGGCAATCTTAAATATCATGGATGTTAGTATACTTTACTTAGTGCTCTTGAAAATGTCTTTGTACCAAGTTTCATTTCATTCTTCTTCAGCATTTTTTTTGGGTTTTCCCCACACAACTATTTGAGGTGGCAGCATCTTCTCTGTGGTCTGCTTTCTACTCTTGAAACAAATCAAGTTGGTGCTTGCTTTTGAGCTGCCACTTCTGCATGGGAGCATTTTTCTGTAAATGATGGCAGGTGTATTAGTCCCATACTGAAGCTCTTAGATGCAAAGGTGCTGGGGGGGGGGGGGGGAGGAGGAGAGCCTCCATTACAAGCTCCTGAGTTCTTCAGGCATACTAGTTTAAACAGCCAAGTCAACCAAATTACAGTTTTAAGCCCACTTCGTAAGTATTGTTCATACACTTCCCTCAAAAGGGAGAGGGACAACGAGTGATGTGTTCTGCAAAGACTCTGAAGCCTGCAGTCCCAGCTGGGGGTTACTCGAGCAGGACAGCATTAAAGAAAAAAAGGCATTCTACTTTAAAAAATAAAAAGAGCTTTACATAACTGAGAAGATTAAATGAAATGTGGTCTGCATTTGCTCCCTTCTGATTTCAACCTTCATTGTGTCCCATGTATTTTACATTTTATATTCTGAAAAAGTCAGATGTTTATTCACATTTGATGTACTCTCTGATAACTAGTGTGTAGAAATCACCTTGCTTTAGTTGTTCCATTATGCAGCATTTTGTGAAAGAACGAAAACTGAGATGAGATTTTTTTTTCCATTTTCAAAGGAACAGAGAAGAAAAATCCTTTTCTTTGTATTTCGGTAAAAAAAATTGTACTGTAAAATTGTACGTAGCTTCTCAGAGGACATGCGTGCCCTGAACATAGACTTTTGCTATAAACTAGTTTATTTTAGTTTGAAACATTTACATCTTAGAAAAAGGAAATGTAGTAGAGTAGCAGAGTTAGTGTGGGTTCCTGTGCCAAAAATGTGGTGCCTGAAAGAAAATTGTGTTCTTCTATTCATAACCATTTTAATCTTTCTGCAGACCTACAACAGCTGTGCCAGACTGTGCTTAAACCAGGAAACAGTGTGTCTAGGAAGCACTGCTATGAAGACTGAAAATTGTGTGGCCAAAGTAAGTAAGATAACAGCTTTGGTTTTGAGGGATTTTTAGAAAATTGTTCATTGTTAGTCAATGAAAAGTTCTTGTTAAATATTACAGTTAGGAAAAAATATTTAAACAAAGAATAAGTACTTTGGGTAGGCTTTTCTGTCCTTCAGTGTAGAGATTTTAAACTTGCTGTTTTTCTCTACTGGAAATGATTACTTGAGTCCTGAGCTATGTAGGATTGAAGGGTTCATTCTGCTGTACAAGTAATAGGCTTTTCCAGTGGGATGACCTATGCCGGCCATGTAATTAGCTGTGGCAACTTCAAATGATAGATGTCCAGATACATATTAGAAATACTGCATGAGAGCTCTTTGTATCATGGTTCCCTTTCTTAGCTACCAGAAGTGAGGTGGAAAAAGACTTTTCAATTAAAATACAGTGAACACTGCACTTAAAGGAAAGGGACAAGGGAGCTATTACAGTCAGAATGGTAAGAAAATGAATTTATTAGCATGTCACGGAAAAGTAATTTCTTGACAATTGAGGTAGATGTTATTGGAAAAGATGAGGTGCCATTAGCCAAACTTTTCTTAGAATTCAGCATAACTAGAGTAAAACAATGTACAGCTTGGTCTGTTTGTGAATGGAGGATATTTGAAGCATGATGATTTGTGGAAAGGCTGTGTGAAGGATGCGTTTAGTCTTGTGTAAGCTTTGTATTTCCACTGAAAGGAAGTTTAGAATGGGCATGCAGAACAGATCAGTGCATGCAGCCATCTGTTACTGAAACCAGCTGGCATTTTGTTGCTCCTCTGTCACCACAAACCTGACCACTCAAAAGCCTGTTTTCTCTTTCAGTTATTATTCCTTGATCTTCTTGAAGTCCATTTCTTTCATACTTTGATTGGTTGTTAAAGGTGCCTTGTCCCTTCAGGGGCCACTTTTGTATTGACCTTTAAGATAATTTCCCAGCTAAATCTTTGCTGGGGTTTTGCTGGTGAAATTTGGATGACCCATTACTTTTGACTCTTGTCTGGGAATTGGATACCATAAAAGTTTGTAATGGTGCTTGCAGGTGGCTTAGCACTCATAAACTCTGCTTGACATGCCAGTTACCTTCCACTGGAGCAGCACTTCTGAGAGAAGCTACCAGTTCTGGTACAAAGTCCTGGTACAAAGTTAAATACCAGCACTTCCATTCTTAACATGACTGGTCTTGCACACTGCTTCCTAAGGTGCTTTATGATACAGAGGTGAAGCTCTTTAAGCAGAGCTAGTCTGGCTGAGATGTCTCATCATAGAGCATCGTTCCGATGCTGTAAAGCAGCTCATGGCAGTAAACCCATTCAACCCCATCTGCTCTAGTGTCCTGTTTGACCTGATCACCTCACTAAGGAGCAAGGGTGTGCAGGAAGTACAGCTAATTTGAGCGGTGCCTCTTTTAAATAAAATCACATACTTTAACAACTTCATGGCCTAACTAAGAAGCTCTCCAAAAGTTATGTTTTCAGCAGGTTTGTGGTGAGAGGTGTGGGTAGGGCTCAAGGCAGGAATAGCAAGACTTGTTTCATCCTATTGAGGATGAATTTGAGACATCATCCTGGAGATAAAATGTATGTTTTTGAAGTATCATGTCTCTATATGTTGTAGGGCAATATATGTATATAGTTTCTCTTGGACAGTCTGCCATCATATATATGTATGGAAAACTACATATATAAACACACACACATATATATACATATGCATACATACATACACATACATGTGTGTGTGTATATATATATATATATATGAAATATATATATCTTTCTCAGAAAAACCATAAGGACTTTGGACTTTTCTGGGGATATAATTCCTATAGTACTAGCTTGCCTGGCTGTTGTACTCCTTTCCTTTGCCTTTCTATCTACAAACCAAATGAAGTCAGTTCTAAGAAAGCTTGTCTTTGAAATTCCAGAAGTTTCAAAGCATTTATAAATCCAGTTATCTAAATCAGATGGTTCAGTGATGGCATAGGCAAATGGCACAACTGTTAAATGTTCCCTAGGTGAAGGGCTTAAATGTGATTTAAGGAGTCCAGAAGCCTTCTCCTACCACATGCACACAGCAAGTTCTATCCTCCATGATTGATGTCTTTTATAGCCTTGGACTTTAAAATGTTTTGTCAGGAAGGTGAGTACTGGAAGGTGCTGCAGTTTTCATTATCTGCAGCACTTTTCCAAACATATTGTAGAGGGTTCAATTTTTTTTTTTTAAACTTGCAGTGAACCACAGAAAGGGTTACTTTGGAAATCATGATTTACTTTTTCTGATTCTGTAGTGCAGTATCAGCCCTGACTGCGAGCCACCATCTGCATTATTACCTGCTTGTCAGATGTGTCAGTCAGTCTGCAAGAGACAATGGTTTTTCTGAAAACTAAATTTCTGATTCTGCACCTACTTGCAGAAAAGATAATTGTGCTCTTTTAAGACTGTATTAATGGCATTTACTGATTGTGTGCTTGATATTTCTAAATGTTTGTTAAAAGAATGAAATGCAGTTACCCTTGAGGCCACACATATCAATATTGAGGTATCTTCTCTCAGACTGGAGCACTGTCTGTTTGTTAAACTGTCTTGTGAATGAGTGCTTCTGTACAGGACATCCAGTGTAAACTACCAACCTAGCAACTGTTATTCTTCCTAAAATAGAGGTGGGGGAAAAACAGATACACATATTGAGGTATGGAAAGCAGCATAGGGCCACAGTATTTTGATCACTCAAGGAAGTTGGTGTTTGTTACGAAACCTTGGCTGTCTGGTTTTGTGTACAGTGTCATGCTGACTCCGCAGCCAGGTGCTCAGTGCTTTTTGCAAAACTATGAATTAACTAGCTTTATTCAGACATTTTAAAATAAAGCTAGAGTATAATATTCTTATGAATCTTTGCATCTTGTTCTTAGCCCTTCTTTTCTGGTATCTGTCCTCTGAAACTGCGTTGATAGGACTTGGACACATTTGGGTAAAAGCAAATAAGGAGCATTAGAAATTGTTTCAAGTGTGTGCATGTTTTGACTGAATAGCTGGGATTTAAATTAAAAATTATACATTGTGATGCACAGATTTCACATGTGTGATCTGTAACATCATTTCTCTCCCATGTGCCAGAGTTTTTCTCTTATTTTTTGGCATCTTTTTGCCAGTTGCCTTTGAGTGATCAACAAGTCTGATGTGTATTCAAGCTAACATCTTTCAAAAGGAAGTGCAGTCTCTGTGTTTTCACATGTACGTGTACACGCACAGGCATATGTATAAAAACTCCTTCTTTTTGTTTCTTTAGAAACCAAATAATCTCTGCAAAATCTCTGATACTACTGGTGTGCAACCACAAGTGAACAACTTCCTCAGGAATTGGTGCTAGGTGCTTGAATAAGGTAGAAATGTAGCATGAACCTGGGCTCCAAGGACAGGGTGTTTGATTTTAATGAGGCTTATTGAAATCTGGCCAAATGAGCATCTGTTCCTATTGTTTGTTCCATATTTTGTAAGCCAGTATCTTCAGGCAGATAATGGTGTTGGTGTGTGCTTCATCCTCAATTAGAGAGGGACATAGTTGAAAGTCCCCTGGCATCTGGTATGTCACTAGGATTCTTTTGATGCTCCTGGGTGTGCAGACAAGTTTCTCTTCTGTTCTGTACCCAGGAAGTCTTTCTGTGGTGACCTTCACACTTTCTATTTGATGTGTGGTGAGGGATGCTTTGGTGTGTCTCCAGACTCCTTGGCTGACTCTTTGCTTGGATGGATTATGTACAGTCCTGTTTTCAAACAGGTCTTACCTTTTCACCCTTTCATTATGTGGTGTGTTCGGTCTGAGTTGTGCTGTTTGCTTCGAGTTTGTTAGATTTTGCATTTCCCTGGATTCTGGAAATACCCTTTTGATTCCAAGTGGTCTTTTCTTTCCTGGCAAGAGATTGGTGTATAGCTGATCTCAGAGTTCTGCAGTCAATACCCGTTTCCCCCATTCATTAGATAGGTCTGTTTATTAACTCCTGCAGTTGGTTCCAGTTCATCTGTATCTACTGTACAAAGGAGCATTCTCAGGTTCATTTTGCCCATTGAATTCTTTCCTACTTGTGCCAGACAGGCACCCTATGGCATCCCTGTGAGAGACAGCACTGATGAGACACCTTCAAAATGACATGCAGCATCCCCAGGTTTCTACTTAGTTCTAAACTCAGCAGCAGCAGCTGGGAGAGGTTCCCTGCCTCTGCCTTGATCTAAGCAAAACTGGAAGAAGAAAAATATAGTCACACACACCACCCATGAAAAATCAGACTTCTGTTTCCGACCACTGCTTGCTACTCACATGTGATAACTGGTCTTTTTAAGGTCCTGGCAAACTAAGGGACTTCTCAGGGTCTTTTAAGCATTTTTCCATCTTTTAGGGAATCTTTGCTGTTCATACTTCTGAAGGTGGGATAGACCTCTGTTGTGCTCAATTCTGGAAACACAGAACAGCCTTAGCACTTCCAGCATGCTATGTGAAATTTCCTTTCAAAGATGCATCTTATTACTTAGCTGTAGCTACACATTTTACACTCAAGGGTGATTCAGCTAAAGCAAGGAGTGGTGGAAGTAGCTGGTAATTGAAATCTTCTTTCCTTTGTCAGTTCTTTCTGCATCGCTACTTTCGAATTTTTAGAACAAACATAGTCTGCACAATAATAACATTGAGTCTGGAATTTTTATATGAATTTAAAGGAGAAGCCACGAGCACTCTTTAATAAAGAAGCATTTAGGGTTCCAGGCTGGATGTTCCAGTTGGCAGTAGGACAAATTGATCTGAAGATGTCCCTCTTGTACTCTCAAGTCCCTTTATGTCACAGATTGATGGCTCTTTTTTTCCAGAGACTGTATCTGCATTTACTTTACATGAATAGCACAACCAGCTCAGACTTCTGCTGTGATATACCACTGAGTCAGTACATCTTCAGATAATGCATAGTTTTCTAGTGCTTTTGAACTTTTCTAGCCCCTGAGATTGAAATTAGAGCAATTTAATCATGAACAAATATTATTTGACTAGCAACATTCAGTTTCTGGATATTTGCTCTAGTATTTTAATAAGTATGTTAGCTTAATTTTTAGTATTAAGCTTCTGTGTAATGATGCAGAGGGATTGTCAGTGGACATGCTTCCAGCCCCCAATCCCTCAATAAAGTATCCTCTACTGTGTCTTGGATTTGCCTTTCTTTGGGAGGGACAGCAGTTTTTGAGGTTTTTGCAAACTGGACAAACGCTACCTCAGCCACTGGCTGATAGAGATGTAAGCATGTCATTTTACCCTTCTGTTAGGGTATTCTCTCTGTAATAAGAGGATTGTGTGAATGGCAGGCATTGCAGGGACATTGCTGGGAGTACTTAACATGCTAAAGGTGCTTTGAAAGTGAATTCTCAGACAGCAAAAGTAGAAAATGGCATCAGAGTTTTATCTAAAAGCTTTAACCTGATGATAATCTTTCTGTCACAAATATGACTACTTTTATCTTCATTGCTAGTTCGTCTGTCTTTTTTAGGTCAAGACAATCTTTATGCTTTAGCTTCATCTTGGTCTAATAACCTCTTTGCAAATGATGGAGAAAGAAATGTGATATTCCTGCTCCCCCCACTCCACCCCACCATACACATTCTCCAGATTTTGATAGACTTGTTTTATTTATTTCCAAAATTATATCCGCAGGAAACAAGCTGTTTAAATTCAGATTATGCTGAAGCAAAATGGTCCTGGTATGAGAAGCAACGTGCTGTTTTATGAGCGCAGAGTCCCTTTTCTCATAACTGATTGATAGTAAATATTTTCCTGAAGAATTATTGCCAACCATGAACAGTGCAACTGTTTCACTTTTTTTTTCTGTGCTACTTGCTGTACCAGCCATTGTCTGTAATTAAGATCTACAATTCACAATGCAGACGTTTGCACTTCCTCTGGGTCTGAGCTATTTATAAGGCATTTCAGCTGTTCAGAGTTTCTTTTGAGTGTTAAACTATGTGTAAACAGGCTTCTTTAGTCTTCAGTTACACAAACATTGTGGAGTGGTTGTCATTTCTGCTTCTCTTACCACTCAAAATGACTTTGCATGTCAATGAAACCACAAATTAAAAAAGAATTACACTTAGGGGTTTTTTTTAAATGCAACAGAGACTTTGAAGAAATATCAATATAAAAGCTAACTCATACATTGCTTTGTAGCTGAGGGTCTCTGAAGTGTATTATGGAGATCAGTTCTCGAAGCCCTGCAGTGAGGATGGTCAGGCAGGGGATAGGCAAAATCTTGATGTGAAGAATAATTTTCAAAGTTTGGTCAACTTGATGGAGATGTTTCCACTTTTCGGACTCCATGGTTTAGAATCTTGATAAAGCAAATTGCATTACATTTCAGACTGAGTTCAGTAAATACTGGGAGGTCCCCCCACAGATGTTAGAAACTCCATCTCATGTTTGAGTGGTTTCAAGGAAGAGTTTTCTAGGGGTGATGACAGTCAAGCTGGAGCAGGTTACTCATGGAATCTATGCAGCCTCTGTCCTTGGAGGTTTACAAGACCAGGCTAACTGAAGCCGTGAGCTACCTGATCTGACCTCATAATGCACCCTGTTTTGAGCAAGAGGCCGAGCTGGAGGACTCCATGGGTCTCTTCTAAATGAAATCATCCTGGAATCCTCTCAGCGTGCAGACAGTGAAGATGTAATAGAAGTCTTTTAAAATTTAGAACTTGACCTGGCATCCTTAGTCAAAATTCCCCTGCGACTATATTATGTGTGGTATCACGTGCTGTAGTTCCTTGCTGTGTGTTTGCTGGTTTGGTGATGGATACTCTGCGTAAAGAATTACAGCCTTGAGGCTTTCATTCCAGATCCATCACATTAAGCTTGTAAGGAGTGTTTACCAGGGTAAGTGTAACCACCAAACTGGACTTGCATTTGCAAAGTACTTTAGGATCCTTTGTGCTGGAAATGTGAAACAGTTTGGAATCCAAGTCATCGGTGGCTTTGGTGATAAATGGTGGCAGACATGAAGGGAAGCATTGCTTTTTAAGTAGTCACCTGCAGTGACAGCACCCTCAGATGGTACAGAATACATGACATTAGATGTATTTTCAGTATTTTTCAAATACAATAATTGAAAAAGTTGTCTGAAAGTATGTGCAATTCTTGTGGTAAAGCTTGTGGTATGAAATGCTGTGATAACAGATTCCTAGTGTAGCCTGCTGCAGGGAAGCCACTGATGTGGCCAAGTATCACATTTCAGAAGGCAGAGTGAGTTCTGAGTTCAGCCTAGCAAGACAGCACCCAAAAATGAGGCTGTTTTTGTAGCCTGATGGGGGTTAACATGGGGTGGGCTCCAACATCTTTGCTGTTAGGAGCGGGCAGGGGAGGGGAGGTAGCGAGGAGCGGGTTCATTGTGAGGCGTGCACTGCAGCACTGCCCACTGGTGCATGCCGGATCACCCGCACGCAGAGATCACATGGCTCCTCAAAAGTCAAACGATCAATTCGCCTCGTTTTGGCTCTGTACTTAATGCACAAACAGTGCGATCTGCAGGGCTGTAATTGCATTGTTAGGGCCAAGGAACAAGCCTGTGCCTTTTCAGCAGACAGCTGGCAGGGAAAGAGGCATGTTGTTAGGAAAGAGAGAGGCAAGGCAAATAAAATTACTGCTAACGCTCAGAGATCGGCAGGAGTCCTACTTGCCTAATCTTACCGGTGGGAGCAAGCGGCTGTTGTAATCCAATTATAGCAGCATAAGCAATTTGTTAGACACTCCGCATAATGTAACAATTTCCCAATAAACTCTGACTTGTAATAACGTCGGCAAGAGCCCACATAAATCTGCCCGAATGGTGGGGGCTGGAGTGTTCGGCTGGGGGCTTGTAATTTGTGCCATCAGCACGTTTTGTGGAGTGTGGTGTGGTGCAGTCTTTCAGTGCAGGAATTTTAAGAGGAAAAGCATGGCACGCCCCTCCAAGAGAACACCATTAGCAAGGGTCAAAAGAGATATCAAACAAAGCTAGGAGGTGGCTTTTCTAGGAGGGAGGAAAAATCAACCCCCAAACACAAGGCTCTAGCTGATGAGGATTTAAAAATATTAAAAAGCAATAATGAAAATTTTAGCATTTTAAATTACATCAGGGGAGGAGGGGGAACTAGAATTACATCTGATTTGGAGGGGAAGGGAGGAGAATACCCTCCTTTATATTTAAGCCATTTAAATAGTAAAAAAGAAGCTCAAGTCTTGAAAGGGATGCTCTGTGTTACAAGACAGAGAAACCACAGAACCTGTCCCAAGCAATTAATGATCTACAAAGGAAAAAATTAAACCTTTTCTACTGTCCAGTTACTCTCCCGTTGTCTTTCTTGCAGCTCCTAGCTCGCTTCATGCATATTGGCACAGCATCTTGATGATGCATCTGAGAGATAAAACGTAGGTCCAGAAACATTCACTTTGAGCGTACCCCAGTGAATTTAACTTTTTTGGCACAATGATGAATGTCCCCTCTGGTTCATGCAGATCTACACAAAGAACTAATCTAATTTAGATATTATTTAAAAGTAAAATCAGTCTGCTGTGCTCTGCCTGTCACTCTTGGAGTACATTGCCAGTTAGAGCATCGTAGACACCAGTTAAGGGTTTATGTTTAGCAAGATTTAAGGTATCGTATTTCTATTAATCCCATTAGTTAGCATTTCCCTGTGCTAAGATGCAGATAGGCAGCAGGCAAAATAATGTAGGACCCTTTATATACAACACAGAGACAGTCAGAGGTCCAGAATTTTCAGCGTTTTCTAAACACTGCTGTGGTGTAAAAATGCCTGACTTCATACTGCTAACAATACTTATTCATTTCTTAGCTCTGGGATCCTGTGAGGCTTTAGTGTGGAGTGACATTTCTGATCCTGTTCCCAAGTTGAGGCAGCATAATGCCTTTACGTAGGGTAAAAAATAGTTCCCAGCCATATAAAAGAGTTTCTCTTATTTGGACCTTCTGCTCTGTGTTTTGATGCTGGGCTATGCAGATCCTTTTGCTTAGCCAAAAAAAACCCAAGAGAAAACTAAATCGCTGACCTTGTACATACAGCTCATACAATCATGCCTGTACCATGTCTGCCTTTATGGTAGTACTGTATTTTGTGTGATTATGGGGTGTATTTACATATTCACCTGCCATATTAGTCCTGAGGTGATTTTTATTTAAACTGTAGAAGAGTAGCTGAGACGTGCATGCAGGCTGCCATGCAGATAATGCTGCATATTTTGCCCTTCTTTATGTGGAAGTCAAGCTTCCATTGTTCTTAATCTTTGTTGTCTGCCAGCGTATCAAAATAACAGGCTGAGATAACGAGCATTTCCAAAAGTATCCTAATAAATATTTTCTTGCTACATAAGTACACCTTAAAAACTGTGTTTGAAGAGGACAGGTATTATCTTAGTTTACCGAAGCTGAATCAATAAACTGCAGTGCTTCTAATAAAGCCACTCAGTGTCTGGGTTTAACTAATGGCTGATTTTCACGGCTTTGACAGTGAGCTGTGTGCATTATTTTCTCCTGATATTGTAAAAATAATGAGAGCAAATTAGAACAATCAGTTTACCCCGATAGCTGCTGATTGGAGGTGATGGGCAATATGGCAGCGGGTAATCCATCTTCGGGCTCCTGTCACATTAACTTCAGCAGTGTGGAAAAGATCAGGCGGAGCGAGTGGGAATCCTGCCCAATCAGAAAGCCGAAATTAATGAGAAGAGCATTGTTCTGTGATCAACCTTTTAATTAGCAAGAGTGGAGATGGAGGGAGTGATGAAGCTGGCAGCACAGCTGCACAATGTTGGGCATGTTTTCGGTGAGGGGGAGGAAAAACATGGGTTTTAAATTACCCCTTCTGTGCTCCCTGTACACCAGCAGTGTGTCTTCATTCTAACCCCCTTAAAAGATCTTAATAAACAGCCACATCCAGGTTAATATTGCAAACGTGGCTGTTACTAATGAGTAGTTTCGAAGTAGGTCATTTCTGGGGTCATTTAGGAAAGTGTTGATCACTGTTTACAAAAAAGAGAGAGAGAGAGAGACAGGGTTTGGTGTTAAAGTTTCACTGCATCAAGGAAAGAAGAGGAGGGAGATGGATAAAATTAGAGTAAGGGACTGCCTGTTTTAATACTCCTCTCCTTATTTAGTATATGTTTGAAATAAGATTCCTCAGCATATATTTGAAACAAGACTCCTCAGTTAAAAATACTATGTGTGCCATGTGGCTTTCAGCAGCAAAAAAGAGGAGGCATCAAATACTGGGTTGATTTTCTAATGCTCCCTTTTGTTGGTTTTTTTCCAATGTGTATTTTTTGTGTATTCACTTAACAACAAGAAATTATAATTAAAAATATTTGACTGTTGTAATTGCTAAGATTGACGTGATTTTTTTTCCTGGTGGTTTGAGAAAAACACAGTTTTCTCAAGTACATTCTAAAAAAAGACACTGGAGTTAATGGCTGTCAGTTCTGAATACCAGTCTTCAGAAAATCTTTATTTTTGTAAAGGGAGACAAATAGGGGNGGGGGGGGTGGAAGTGATATTACGGAGCAATTTCTCGAAAGGAAAATAAGAAACGTTAGAAAATAATATTTATGTTTGCAGTGGGAACCCAGCTACTTCTGATTACCACGGTTCCTGTTCTTCCTTCCTTGCTCTCTGTACTGTTGTTTTCAGGCAATTCCTTCCCTGTAATTCCCAAAGAAGTTGTAGTGGTAGAAGAGTGAGGCTCCATCACTCTGTGCACAGCAGCTGTGCTGCTTTCCTTTCATTTTTCCAGTCAGGACACAGGCTCTCTTTACTTTTAGGTATTCCACTTTCTGATGCTGAAAAGTGAATAAACTCTTGGCAGTTTGCAAGAGAAGGCAAAAGCCAGCGCCCTGCACGCAGCAAGCCGCACAGGCTGTTAGTGGGACTTGCGAGCTCACACCCTCCGGCAGCCTCGTGTTGCCTGCCTTAGGTAGGTAGCAGAGTGCTGGGGAGGAAGGCTGCTGTGAGTGAGGTTGGCTCCTTTGGGGTTTAGTTGCAGACAGATCTCACCATCTTTGCTTACTGTAGTGTTTGGAACGTTCCTAGTTTTGTAAGAGTGATGTAATCTCTTTCCTTCTCACCCCTCTTTTTAAAATGAGGGCTTTGTATGAGTTTGGTGGTGTCCACATAGTTTTTATAAGCCAAAAGATGTTAACCTGGTAAAACATAGACTTTTTGTACTATCTAACCAGTTGTATTTCTAACATAATAATGAGTGGGGCTTGCAGTTCTGCTTCTAAAGGTTGATTGTTGTCTTAATATTTTCATTTGTAAGAAACAGTTCCATTTTTTATAACTTTGTCACTATTTAACCCTTCAAAGTAACATTTTATTTCAGCCTCCCACTCCCTGCAGCCTAAGGCAGAAATAAAATTCGGTGTGTGGGAAGAACTGTATTCACTTAACAAACAGCTGTTCAATATTTTATTTTATTTGTATTGCCTGTTCTGTGCCCCAGGCTGTATTTATTGCATGCCTTTCAAGTCCTGGTCAGAATATGGAAATACAGACTTCCTCCTGGGGGTTTCCCCTGCACTTTCAGTGCTTCACAAACCTTAATTAATCCTTCCAGTGTTTCTTGAGGTGTGTGTTAGACTCACAGCATCCCTTTTTTGCAGAGAAGTTCAAAAGTTATTGTAACAACTGAAATTTAGGGAGGAAATAGTTTATTTATAGTAAGCAATGAGGTCTTACAGGAGGAATATTAGATTAGGAACTATGACCCCAGATTTTGAGATATCTTTTGTCTTTGCCATATTCTGTTTTTCTATCTCAGTTCTTTCATCTGTAAAAGGATAATGCTGCTTAACATTTCTTCATTAGGCTTTTGGGAATCTAGAAACATGGTATCAGTTGAAGCATGTTTTGTATTTAAACACTATTTTTGTTTATATCGACCTAATGTTGATTTGGGCTCAGTTGTTGTGGCATCTTCTCTCTCCCCAGCACCATGTACATTTTTAAAGGGCTGTGTTAGACGTGCATCTTGGGAAAGATGCACTTACCAATGGTTGCATTCAGATGGCAGTCAAATATGATCCTTGTGGGAGGCAAGAGGAAAGTCTAGGAGAAAGTGGACAGTTACTAAGCCAAACATTCTTCTTGTTGTGGCATAAAACACCAAAAGCTCTCAAAGCCTTTTGTTCTCCTTTAATAAAACTCAAGACCCAGTAAATTATTCCACAGCTGCTTAAATCAGTTTGTCAGTTTCCAAAGAGATTCTTCTGTGGGTGGAAACCAAGTGGTAAATTCTTGCCCCAACGTAATCATACTGCAGGAGAGTAACTGGAAAGATGCACTGTGTTGCAGAATCCACCTTAAGTATGGAGCTTACCACCGTGACTCTGTAATGGGATGTCCCAATATGGGGTGTAATATCATAAATACTGTAAATATGCCACTTGTGAATTAATAGGCAGCCTTGGTATTGTTAATGTTTACATATATGTTAAAATGAACATAGATCCAATATTAATTCTTTTTTTAACCTAATAAAATAATTTCATTCTAGCTCCTGGGTAGGTTTTTGCAAGTGTATGTTTTTATCAGTGTTGAATTTCTTGGTCGGGTCTATATTTTATTTAATCCAATTATCATTTCTTTCTTTGCTGTCTGAGGGCTAGCAAACTGTCTACTAGCTGTTGACAAGAATATCAGCAACATTTTTAAAAAATTTCTCTCTTTTTTTATTTTCTATAAAAACTATGTTAAACAGAGTTACATTTTTCAGACTCAGTTTAGCCTGACTTTTGCATATTGAAAAGTAATAGCAAATTTTATATATCAAGAAGTTTTGTATGTTTTTTGTAGCTGTATTAGTAATATTCATTTTTATACTCTTTTACATATAGTATGATTCTTCCTCAGAAATCCTTCTTTTATTAATGCAGTAGTATTTATTATAGGTGGAACACTTTAAAATTTGAGATTCAAAATTTTCACTTGATTCTAACTGTCCTTTCTCATATAAGCAGTATGAGTCAACATGTGATACATAGTAATTTTGTTTCTTGGGTAAGGAAACATAGTATCTGTTATATAAAGTGTAAGTTAGTTAAACTCCTTTTGTTAATAACTTTAAAACACAAGGATAACATTTCTTCTAAGACAAATAATTTTGTAAGTTTACTTATTAAGGTTTTTTTGTTAGCTAAACACTTAGTTATAAACTGTTCCAAAATGTAATTTGTCTTTAAAGAGATTATAAAACCTTAGCTGTACTAATGAAATTAATGCATGTTTTAAAGTACTAGTTCCTGTACTTCCCATGAAGGTGGGGTCAGAGAAATGTGAATTTATACATTGCATAGATAAATTATCATCTGGGAAATGGGAGCAGCACTGTTGAGTCTGCAGTCCCGTATCCTGCTTAATAGAGTAAACCAGTTCTCATAGGACAGCCTAATGTCTTGCCCTCAGTTTACTTGCAAATATGTAATTACCTTTATTTCTGGGCACTTATTACCATAGTAACTTCTTTGGATCAAGTACTGACAGGTGGAATCCCTTCTAATATGAAAAACCAGATCAACACGCTTCAGATCCTGCCCTCAGGTGGAGACACATTTTCTTTCAGAGTTTCCTGATACTGCACTAAAGAACTTTTCATCTTATGTGGGACCTCAAGTGACGCAACATAAATAGTTTGTGTGGAGGTCAGACACTTGCCTCCATCTCCTTTCTCTCAAGGTAAATCACTATCAACTGGCAGGACAGGTTTTGATCATGATGGTCGTAAGAGTTGATTTGGAGTCATACTGGGATCCATCTGGCACCTGTTTAAGTTTTTTTGCTCTTTGCAATCCCAGGAGTTTTCAGATAGCCACTGCAGTCTATACCCACATAACTGATCAGTTAAAGGCACAAGACAGCAACAATATTGAAATCAACCGTGTAATTTTTCTTCTAATTGTGGAAACAATAGACATTTGGCCCTGGAGAAGATGGAGTTCATAGTTACAACATCTTGCTGCCCAGCAGATCTCAGCTTGATCTTCCCAGTAAGTGACTTGAAGGCAACTCCTCCCGTAAAAGTGCCTCCATATTAGGGACTTTAAGGTCACTTGCATTACTCACATCTGGATCTTCCTCTGACATCCAGACATCACATGAGTGAAGAACTTAAATGTTTGTCCCAGATCTTGTGAGAGTTTACCTGGAGGCAGTGAAGGTATGAAAAGAGATATTCTCTGTTCCCATGTAAAACATTTATTATAAATGCATCAGACACCATGAGGGATATCCTGTGAAACCAGTGACAAGCACAGGGAATATGGCCTCAGGGCAATCTGAAGTTACCTTGCAGTTTCCTAGAGGCAAGATCAGTGGATAAAACCTCACCAAAATAAGTACTGTTCCTGCATGTCATGTGCAACTCAGCAGTTCAGCACATGGTGGAAAGGTGTAGGTTGTACATTTTATAAATCTCAGATAGGCTCAAGCTCACTGGGCACATGCCAGACTGAAAATTGACAGCTCTTCCAGTCATCCAGAGAGAGGAATGAAGCTCCATCTTTGTGTATTAACAAAGTGGAGTCCACAGTCCCATCAATGTTCTCTACTCATTCAAAGTCAGTTTGCTTAGTTAACAATCAGCAAGTTTGCATCTGTGCCTTTTCAGGTATGCTCTGAGCTGTGAAGTGATGAATGGCTCTTGCAGAACAAGACATTACCAACCTTGTTACACAGGAAGGGCTGGAAGGAGGATCCAGGGAACTGCAGTCACAGCAGTGTAACCTCGGCGCTGGGGAAGGTCATGGAGCAGATCATCTTCAGGACCATCACGGGGCACATATGGGACAAACAGGTGATCAGGCCCAGTCAGCATGGGCTTCTGAGAGGCAGGTCCTGCTTGTCCAGCCTGATCTGTGATAAGGGAAAGGCTGTGAATGTGTCTGCCTAGACTTCAGTAAAGCCTTTGATGTCATGTCCTGCAGCATTCTCCTGGAGAAACTGGCCAAGCCCAAAGAGTGGTGGTGAATGGAGTCAAATGCAGCTGGTCACCAGTTACCAGTAGTGCTCCCCAGGGCTCAGTACTGGGGCCAGTTCTGTTTAGTGTCTTTACTGACAATATGGACAAGAGGATCAAGTGTACCCTCGGTAAATTTACAGACGACACTTAATTGGGTGGAGTGTTGGTCTGCTTGAAGGTAGGAAGGCTCTGCCGAGGGATCTGGACAGGCTGGATCAATGTACCAAGGCCAACTATGAGATTCAGGAAAGTGAAGTGCCAGGTCCTGCACCTGCATCACAACAACCCCACACAGCGCTGCCGGCTGGGGCAGCATGGCTGAAAACTGCCCAGCAGGAAAGGACTGCAGCAGGTGCTGCTTAACAGCAGCTGATCATGAGCCAGCAGTTGCCCAGGTGACCAAGAAGGCCAATGGTATCCTGGCTTGTATCAGAAGTAGTGTGGCCGGCAGGACTGATCATCCCCCTGTACTCAGCACTGGTGAGGCTGCACCTCAAATCCCATGTCCAGTTTTGGACCCCTCACTACAAGAAAAATATTGAGGTGCTGGAGCGAGTCCAGAGAAGGGCAACGGAGCTGGTGAAGGGCCTGGAGCACAAGTCCTGTGAGGAGTGACTGAGGGAGCTGGGGGTGTTTAGCCTCGAGAAAAGGAGTCTCAGGGGCACCTTATTGCTCTCTGCAACTGCCTGAGAGGAGGGTCTAGCAAAATAAGGGTCAGCCTCTTCTCAACAAGCTACAGGACATGAGGAAATGGCCTCAAGTTGTGCAGGGAAGGTTTAGATTGGCTATTATGAAAACTTTTTTCACTGAAAGGTTTATGGAGCATTGGAACAAGCTGCCCAGGGAAGCTGAGTCACAGATCTGTAGTTATTTAAAAGGCTTGTATATGTGACACTTAGTTTAGTGGTGGACTTGGCAGTGTTAACAAATAGACTTGATGATCTTGGAGGTATTTTCCAACCTCCATGCCTCCATGATTCCACCTTCTGGGACCTTGCAGGTCACTGGTTCCAGCCTTTTGTCTCGTAGATACTACTTTGTCCCTTTAGTGAACTTACAAAGTTTCGTCTTACAATCAGTTAAGGTCTGGTCTGCAGTCGTTTTTTCCACTGTTTCCATCAGAAGATTTTTCCAGAACCGAGTTGTTCTAATGACTGGAAATCCCTGGCTAGAGTTTCCAAGCTAGCTTATTCATGGAGAGATTGTACCACTGGTTCTTTGTTTCTTCCTTTTGTTTTAATAGTTCTTGTTCCATTTTTGATCTTTATCCACATATAGTTTTAGAGAGCTGTCATACCCGCTTTGTTTTATTGGGACAAATTGAATGATACTTGGGGAGTTGTATGATTTTAGAAATGGAAGAGAAAAGATGTTTGAGCGTTTGTGGTTGAGGACTTAGTTTTCTAGGAAGAATTTATTTATGTTTACTTTTCTGATCACTCTCTCGTAGGCAGAAGTTTCAAATTATTGCCCTGAACTGTACTTCAGGTATTGACAGTCTTACATACATGTAAAAATTTAATCCTTCTGGCTGATGCAGTGACACAGCCTGCATCCTTCTAAGAGGAAGAGAGAGCTTGGACAAGTCACTGCATCCTCCAGCTTGTTGTTGTCAGGTGTCACGGTCCCTTGATTTTCCTGGAATATTGTTCTGCTCTGTGCAATACTCAGCAAATACTACTGCTTGACTGGAATACAGAATCACCAGTAGTCACTACCACTAATTGGCAGATTTTAAAATTTATAGTTTTCTCGGAGGGAACTTGTAATGGGAAATAACTCACGTTGTGCAGTAAAAGCAACTGTTCCATATTTTCCTTCATGTATATTTAACACAATCTGTAATTTACAAAAATAGATTTGAATTAGTCTGCCTGTGGAAGCTCATACCTAAGATAACTTCAGCAAGGCAGGCAGTCCCTTGTTGCTTGTAACCAATGGCTTAGTTGAGGCTGCAGCTTGGAGGGAGACAGCAGTAGTCACTGTATATATTGCTGAACCTTACTGTTGAGGAAAATTAAAAATGAGCAGCAAAGTAGTTGCACTCACAGTCCTGAAAATATTATTCTAAGTGGCTGCAGTTGCTCATTTTACCATAATAATGAATCTTGACAAGCAAGTAGTCCTTACCTGCTCATGTAACTAGGCTGTGCCCAGCAGGCAAACTTGCCTTCATGATGCTCTGAACTTGTGAAATACAATCCTAAATGTGTGTGCACAGGTTCAGATCCAACTGTCTTGTCATAACATTAAAGTCTGAAAAACTCCTGTTGCTTCTCAACACACAATGAAACCTTTGTAACAGTGATGACAAACTGAGAATTCAGTTAAGACTAAAATATTTCAGCACTGTTTTTTCTGACCTCACTTCTCTCACTTTAAACAACTGCTTTTGTGTTTAGACTAACATTCATTTCGAAGAAAATAAAAGTGAAAACCACTTAACAACTATACTACAAAAAATTAGATGGTTAATTAACTAAGACTTGTAATTTCTCAGCAAAGAAAGCTCCCTCTCTGACAAGTAAACCTTCCTTATAGGTCTTTGATTGTAGGTAATAAAAACATTCTTAATTAATGCCAATTATGTGCATTTGTTGTTTTCTTTCAAGTCACTGTATTTTACAAAATTGTGTAAACTACAGAGCTGATCAGGTTGTTCTCCTGCCATGTTGATTTAGATCTGTCAGCCCTGTTCTGGATCATAATTTGTAATCCCAAATAGTTATGAGGTGGGTTGTAATGGGAGTATTTCAAGGTTTGATTTAGAAGACTGCAGATGATTAGGCTTCACAGGCAGTTAATTAATTGTAAAACCTGAGTTTTGAAACTGGTTCAGGTCATAAGTGAAGATATGTTTGGAATTTAATAATTTGTGGAGAGTATCAGCTGAAGTTCCTAGAGAACACATGCATCATTTAAAAATCAACAGTTTTTGAAAATTTTTAAATAGTTGGACAGATCTAATTTAAAGACAGTATTGGATGTCTGAACAGATGAATACTGCTTGCTCTCAACTTGTAAAGCCAGAAGGTAGGTATATCTGCAGTGCTCTTGAAGAACCTGCTCCTTAGTGGCTGCAAAAAATGAACAGCACAGGCTTGTGAACACCAAGGTTGGAAAATCTTATTAAAAAATAATTCTCTATACAGTGTCTTTTAAAAAGAGTTCCAGATTTTGCTTGTGGTAAATTAAATACATCAACATCAGACAGTTGTAACCATCCAAAAGCCTGTCAAGTGTATATGAACTTTGATAGTGAGGTTAGAAATAGAGTCACTTAGGTTGGAAGAGACTTCAGGAGGTCCAGCCTTCTGCTCACAGTAGAGTGAATATTGAATTCATTATTCCCAAGTAAGTTCCACTCCCAGGTACGTGCTTCTTCTGGGTTTTGCATCTACAGAACATCTACCTACAGTCTGAGGTCTCACACTGCACTGAGAAATGAAGCCAGAACGTGTTTTGCAGAAGAAGGGCTGCATTTTGCCCTAGCTGTTGCCTGCCTTTATCTCCTAAGATAGCACCTAAGTACCACTACAAGTTATGTAGTCTTGAAGTAACAAAGACACAAAACCAGCTACAAGCTGTTTTCCTAAAGGAAGGGAGATATTTTGCTGCTAATATACAGAAGTGATCACAGATCTCAAAAGTTTCAGTACTTGGTCGTGTTTGTGGGGGGAACTGCTGCTGCTGTCTTCTGCAGTGTGGTCAGCACCACCTTTTACCTGTCTCATTCAGACCTAAGCCACAGCTCTATGGAGGTGGGGGGAGAACAGATGGATGGTGGTGTCAGCCCAAGAGACACCCAGCTGAAGGTCACCAGCCCAGCCAACAGATCTGCAACTGCAGAGATCTTGCTTTCACTTGAGATGTCCTTTCACTGCTGCTGGACAGGTCAGATGTCACGCTGTAATCCTTTCCTGCCACATGCAAGAGGTGTGGGGAGAGAGAAGTTGTTGCCAGTGCTTTTCTCCAAGTCCTCTTAAGGGGATAAAAGGAACAGCCTTGGATGCCATCTATAGTGCAGAAGGAAGGTCTGTGTGTCAGGATTTGGGTGCAGCAGCAGGACTGTGTACAGAGTTCGGGCCCAAAATGGCAAGGACAGCTGTCAGATGGGACTGAGGGACATCGGCAGGCGATGTTGGGAAGTTTTGGTCAGGTGCTTCTGTCATCTACTCGGGTCTAGTTACGTCTAGTCTTTCTTATTGGACTTGTCAGAGACATAAAAACGTAGCTGTGGATAGCCTAGCACATCCTACTGTATTTCCTCATCTCTGTCACACACAAATATTAAAATCACAAACTTCTAAACCCAGGCGATGTTCTGAAGTCCCCCGGTGGTTACACGTCAGAATTGCTGTGATGACTAAAGAAACTTGCCTAAAGTGTATCCTCCCTAGGGCACTTACCTTCGGGATGTGAGTTGTTGCCATGTCTGTATTGATTTTGGAGTGGTATCTGGGTGTCTCAGTTTGAGAAAACTCAACATGAAATTTTTTCATAACACACTCGCCTTTTGGTTCTGCTTTGGAAGGCTGTGGAAACAATTAGTACTGCTGCATTTTTTCTAACTGGTGAAGTGAGACCATGCCTTTACTAATGAGTCTGTTTTGTTTAGTTTTTACATGACAGATTTGTTTGCTGACACTTGAGAGGAAGTTTACACTTGCATGGTGTGGTGTCACTTTGTGACATTGCCCTCAACAAGCACCTTTGGTGCAGAGGCTTCATTCCCAGCATTAAGCAGTGCTTTGTCTTTGTGTGAAGTGTGTTGGGATGCATCTGTTTAACTGATAGACTTGAAATGGAGCGACTTGCCTATGGCAGCACAGGAAGGGAGAGGGAGAGTTAGGAGTAAAACTCGAAAGACTTGGCTCCCATTTCCCTTTCTCATTTTTGCATTTGTACTGCCAGCTTTCAGTTTATCAAGAATTAGCAATAACCTGTGATTGAAAAGGCCTGATGCTCTTTCTGTCATGAGGTGTTTCTCTGTCTTCAGCATTGTGCAGAATTCAGCGGTGTTGCACCTTTTTAGTTTTACTTAAGTGGCATTACTCAGTATTTAATATGAAATAGAAACACATAATTCACAACTGCAGTCAGCTGCATGGGGATATTTGTCAGGCAAAAGGGGGGTGAGGTAGCAAGGCTTTTTTATGCCATAAAAATTGAGAATTTTCAACAACTTTTTAATTTAGTTTCTTGCTACATTTCACATTGTACACACAGCTGACATGATAATCCTTCAGCTTGTCCTAAATTACATTTTAAAATAGAGATCAGTTAATTATCGCAATCTGAGTATTTTTAATCAGTTATAGAGGGAATTTCTAATGACACTTTTTTCTCTTGAATTTCAGATAAACTAGTGGATGTGTTCTGAATTATGCATGTGACAAAAGAAAAGTAAATCAAGTAAACATTACAAACAACACTACCCAAGACTGCTTGGAGTGAGATCTGATAGTCAGAGCTATGGCTCTTCTGTTTGGAGAGTGCTAGAGGGAGCTCTAACCCCTCGATCGAGGAACTGAGGCTGTCAGTGGTGCATCTCAGAGTTTGGGCTGTGGTAGGAAAGGCTGACTTTTTTTGACATTTTAATTTTATTTTGTAGCAGGAGGTTGCATATGGTTTTTCCAGGCATGAGCCCAAATTGCTCTTCCTAGATGAGAAGATGCAAATAGTATGTTTGTGAGTGTACTATTATTGGATTTAATACAGGCTATTGTGAGCTACCTGAAAATACAGAAACAAGTGAGAGATATCACTGAGATGTTTAGCAAATAGTGAGTGCTAAAGTCTAATAGTCTTTTCCTTTCACAAAGGAGAAAAATTCTCACCATAGAAGACCTAATGGTATTTAAAAGAGAATACATTTTAAACTGTTGGAAGTAGAAGCTACTTTACTCAGCATGTAATAGGTTCTTAGATGTTTAGCCAATTATTATAGTACAAGTTATAGAAAGCGTTGGTTGTTAGATAAATTTACAAATGGGATGCATCAGTGCATGAGGATGGGAGAGATTTCTCACATCATATGCTCCACACTGATAACATTCTTGATATGACAGGAAAGTAACTCTCAGAAATGGGATGAAAAAAGAAAACTTGGTTTTTTATTTATAGGAAAGGGAAGTATAGGTAAATTGATGCTATTTTCATTGTTTATTAACGAACTTCCTAAAAGGAATAGCAGAATGATGGCTTTGTGTGGAGGAACATTATGTGGAAAATACAATATGTTGAAGGACCAGGTGAGGCTAGCAGTTCTATTTTGCCACAATTTACTGGGGGATTTATATTGTTTATATGCTACAGTCAAACGCGTCCACTTTGACTGAGTCTGCTCTAGAGAGAAGAATAATGGAAAGCTCCCTCCCTCCTTTAGATTGAGGTATTTTTCTGAAAGATGATTGGCAACTAAACACTGAGCCAAGGAGGCGTCCCTAGTGGAACAGTCTGTGACTTGAGCTTCTGAGTTATGCAATTTGAGTGTCAACTGATAGGGATAAAGTCTGCTCAGCTGTGGAGCTGCATATGCTTTCCTGAAAGTGCTGTTACGGTTAGACCTGGTCACTTGCTGTAGCAGAGGGTACTGGTTTCTGCCTTTCTTCTGTCATGTGCTTTCACATAGCAGCAGCAATTGGCCTAACCCAACTTAATGCCATTTCTGAAGATAAAGAATTCATTGTCCTTAGCATGTGTTTTTGGAGTCTGTTCCTCAGGTCATGAGTCTTTTGCCAGGTACCAATGAAAGAATAGACCAACACAATCTTAAGATATAAAGTCAAAGAAAACTTCAAGGTAGGATGGACCTCTGGAGGTCTGCAGTTCAGCTGCCTGTTCAGAGGTGGATTACTTCACAACCAGTTCATTTTGCTTGGAACTTTGTCCACTCATATTTTGAATGTCTTCCTTTTAATGTCCAGAGCTTTGCTTGCTACAGCCTGCTGCTGTTGCCCCTCTTCCTGTTGGTACAAACTTCTGAAAAGATTCTGTCTCTCTTTCCTCTGAACCTCCCTTTAGGTAGTGTAAGGCTGGCGGATAACCCCCAGTCTTCTCCAGGTGAAACACATCCATCTTCTTAGCAATCCTAGGGGTCCTCCATGGGAATTACCCCAGTTTGCCAGGAAGGTAATGTTTGACTGAAAGTTTAGCAGAACAGCTCATCTCGAGAAGACAATGTTCATTAGCGAGAGAGGGTTATTGGATGACCTTTTAGGGGTTATAGGAGGCTACAAGGCAAAATCCCAAGATTTTGGCTGCAGACCACTGACCAGCTTTAACATAGCACTGTACGAGAATACTTAATGGATTTGTCCTCTTACAGCTGCCTCTGTGATAGCAGCAGTATTGGTGTCAGCCAGTGTGAGTTGCTGAGATGTCCTCTTCTAGATCTGGCTGCACTGATGGAAAAGAATACCATGCAGCTTTTGCCTGGCTGCTGCAAGTTGCTGCCCTCCAGGATCTGTCAGCAAAACTGCAAACCTGCTCTCAGTTAAGATGAGGTGTTTTAGCGTAGACAGTTTAAATAGCAGGTCTCTGCTAACAAGCTTATTTTGACTGAAATAGGTTAGGGAGTGCTCATGTAGCCAACTCCTCCAGCAGATCCAAGGAGTACATTAGCAATGGGAGCAAGCACATACATGAATCTTGTGCTTCTTCAGAATGCTGCTGGGTTTTTGTTTGTTACCTCCCTCCAGTATAACTGGAAATATGTATACTCCTGTAGCTGGGAAATATTACATGATACCCAGCATGCATATTCCTGACTTCCAGTTCTGAGTCTTTCACATTGCCTTGGCCAAATAGTTTGGTGCACGTGTGCCCTCTTTGTTGTTGGTAACAAAATGCATCTCAAAGGAAAAAACTCATGGAAAATACTACTGAGTAAGCCATTGTGGAGGGTTTTTGGTTCTTGGTGCTAAAAGCTTTACATAGGCAGAACCAAGTGGTTTGAAAATCTCAGTAGTGTTATTGAGAGCAGATAACAGGTTTTTATGACCATTCTCTTTTTCTTTGTGTTGTTCACAGTGGTATCAGTCTTCACTGATACTTCAGCCATGTTTTGAATGACTTGAGTCCATCTACCTGTTCCTGGCTGCCTTTCTCTCTCAGTTAAGGGAGCACTTGAAGCAAGAAGGAAATCAACAGTAACACCCATAAAGAGTAACTTCACTCAGGCAGTAGATCATGCTTGAGTGTTTTAAAAACAGAAGCAACTGTTCCAAAAAACTGTGAAACTGCTGCTTAAAACATTTTGCTGCTTTGCTGCTACTGGCCATTACCTGATGACTTTAGTAGACTGATTCTCCAAGTCATAATGTGCATATTCCTTCCCTCCATTAACAGTAATAACACATAATGGTCCCAAGCAGTTCAACTCTGGTCCTGGTAACCATGCCAAGGAAGAAAGCATTTCCTTTGGTGGTTTCCACTGGAAGAGATTTGGTGTTACTGGAGTGTCTGCTTAGAAATTTGTGTATGATCACTTTACAGCTAGTAAAAGGTGTGCTCTGAAATTTATCTCTTTAAGAGTGATGGTGCCTGCCCTTCCCCCCATATGTCTAGATATGCATTTGGTCAGGGATCATAGTTTGGGAAAGTAACATATGCCAGTGCTGTGCTGATGCAAGCAGATTTCTCATCAGTGCTTGTTATTTGCGAAGACAACTTGGAGATGAGGAGGAGGAGAGGGACTCCCAATTCACATCCATTGCTGGCATCAGAGAAATTTTATTTTGGAGGTTTTTGTCAACACTTAAAATCTAGGTGGGAGACCTATATAGAAGGAAAGTTTACAGTAAGAGCGATGAGATTCCAGACAATTAAACTTTATTAGCCTGTCTGAAACATTAAGTATTGGCTTAAAAGAATAGTTTTTTAATCTCCTCTCCCTGTTGCTGTTTACTGTGTAGCAGTGTGGGAGGGGAGCATCTTGTCCAGCAAGGTATTACTGCTGCTCTTTGTATAGCCTATGTGCCAAGTGCCCATGGCTCAGTCCTGTCTCCCCAGTCCCGAGAGAGACTCCCCATGTTTCTTCTCTGGTGCCTGCAGCTTTTCCTGGCCCTGAACAAAATCAGCCTTTCCCCTGTCTTCTGTATCTGAGGTAATATCCGTAGCCAGGTGCCCTCCAGGCTGACACTGTATCATAGGTACTGAGGTGGTACCTCTGAAAACTGTTGCCCTCCCAGGATTTCAGAAAGGGCAGCAGGTTGGGCTGCTGTGTCCAGCGTAATTCCGGTGACCTTTCATCTAGATGTATCCTTTCTTAAAAAGCTTTTCTGCAGTGTGATTAGAAACCAGATGTGGACAAGCAGCCTAAAGCTCCAGAGAAGCAAAATTGCTAGTTCCTTGGGTGCTGTTAATTTCAGTATGTGTGTTTTGAATTTTCTCTTGAAAATAAACAGTAGAGATGCTGTAGTTTCTTTCATGGTGCTTTCTTTTTGACTCTCAGATGTGATTGATGATCATCTACTTCTGGGTTATGTTCGTTTTTCAGAATGTTTCAGTGAGCTTTGCAGCGTGGAAAGTAATTCAGTACTGAGCGAGTAAGTCCATATATGAGCTAAACCCATGGTTAACCTCACAGAGGCTGTTATGTGAGATGGAGGCAGGCAGAAATGGGTAGATTCTAAACTGAGCTTTTAAAATAAAAGTAAATGGAGTGAGTTGTTTAATGACCTAGCATTGTAGCCTTGCTGTCAACTCAAACACTGGAAAAGCAGGTTCATCCTGCAAAGGAGAAAAATGAGGAGCTGGCTGCCCTACTCATGTCTCTCAGGTGCTATGGCTCATGAGATCGTGTTTTTTATGGTGAGACAATCCCCTCACCACCCCCCAGTTCTCAAAGCAAAGGAGGTCTTTTATTGGAAGCTGCCAGTGAGGAGCTGCAAAGGAACTTCTTTCCTCTTTGCTTAGCCTTGGCAGTCAGGGAATCAGTTCTGCAGCATTTGGTAATTGCAAGCCTAAAGAAGAAGAAGCTGGCCATTGAAATTGAACCTGTATCCTCTTAATTATGGTGTTACTGCCTTTAGGCCCTGCAAAAAACACCCTTTGAACTGGATTCTCAAATAACTGTCTCTGCCTTTAGCATGGAGGGCTGGAGGTACCTCAGCTCCGTTTCACCATATTTGTTACATTGCTGTGGTTACATTGTTGTGGCATGGAGCGCTACTTCATCATGGGCAGTAGCAAGCAATTCCATGGCCACATAAGTAACTTTGGGAAAGCCAGCTGGGCTGAGGTTCTCTGGCTAAGAGCACCTTTTCAGGCATCAAACCAAATCGTCCCGTGGCCATGCTGGTACTTTTTAATCCCTCTGCTTTTCCCACATGCTTCTAACTTGATCCAGAATTCCTGAGCTTTTGCTGCTGGTGAAAATAGTTTCATGTTTGGATTCACAGTTGTGGGCATTTTTAATGTGGTCAGTCTTGAAGAATATTCAGGATATAGAGGCAAGCATGGCTTTGCTTTCATTGTGAAGTTCCTGTCTTTCCCCGCCTTCCTTGGCCCCTGGACATACACCTCCGTGGTTCCTTTCTTTGTCATTCCATTGCTTGGGTTTTTTCCCCCAGTGTCTTTTATCTTGTGAATAAAGTTTGAACAGTACGCAGAAAGTTAACTGCCTGGAGTCTTTTAAATATAAGTAACACGCACCCAGTAATAAGCTGTCGGTTGTTTTTTTGCTGCCTGCAAAGAAACATAAACACAGCGCTCATTTCTGGCAGGTTTTTACTGTCAGAGTTTCTCCTATTATATTTATCTTACAATTTGCCAGGGGGTGAAGTTATTAAGTTTTAGCAGCAGCCATCGATCAAGTTCACAAGTTAACACGATAAAGGCTCTGTGCCGCTCCGATCCGGGAAAATGATGATCCTCACTCGGTAATTAACTAAATGAGAAAGTTAAATCTTACTTGAGAGCTGGGAGAGATGAAAGAGAGGTGTTTGTCAGTTTCTCAGTGGAAATTAGAAGCAGTTTTCTGCAATTCCCTAAGCTGCTGCTCTGTCATATTTTACATAAGCACTGGGAAAACGTCTTGTAATTAGTGCTGTCATGGAGGATTTTTTTTGCTGAAGGATGTTGGAATAATTCATTAGATTATCAAGAAAGGCTTGTGTCCTGAAATGATTAGCACAGTGAAATTTAAACCATTAACGATAACAAGTTTAGAGCTTGCTGCAGTGCAGAGGCACCCGGGGTATGTCTGTGCCTATTTCAATCATTTCTTATAATTAAACATTATGTCCTCTTTTTTCCTCCCCTTCACTAAGACCCATCCAAAATTCCTGTTAAGGTGGCTCTGTCTAGATCAGTGATTCAACCACAACGGGCGGTGCAAGCAATTGGAGGTGAAATGCTGCAGTTGCAGAGAAGCAGTAAAGGACATTTGTCTGTGTCAGAGCCTGTAGTCCCAGTGAGTCCAGGAAGGAGAGAAGAAGCCTAGTATGACCTGTTGGTACTGGAACGTGGAAGAGAAGACCTTTCCTTTTATCTAGGGAGAAACTGAAATTTGCAGTGGTGGTCTAAGCTCTCAGTATTTTCAGTGCTTCAGTGTGAAGATGTCTTGAAGGTTCAGAAGGTCCCAAACGTTGCTGGGATCATTTAAGCCATTCTTAATATTCTAGGAGGCAGTTTCTCTTTGACTTGAAGAGATGTCTTCTTGCACTGAGAAACACAAAACCTGAATTCATCTACCCTATGAAAGGTGTCTGAACTAAGTCCTCTGCAATGACTAGAGAATGTAATTTTTTTAAAAAAACATATAAAAGTTGTGGCCACTCATACCTGTGGGTAAACACTATCGCTCTACTACAGTCAGGGAAGTGGCATGGTTTTGGTTTTTTTCTGTGCTTTAGGAGTCTCCTTGGTCCCCTGTACTGAACAAAACCTAAGGTAACCTTAGTTGTCATATGTGGGTTACAGCTGTGATTTACCATTGCTGGTTTGTTTTATATGCAAAGCAGTAGATTTATCCAGTCTTTATTTATCCGTGTTGAAATATTGCACCTTCCTACAGTTGCAAGCCATTATTTAGATTAAAGTCCTTTCATATATTAGTCCTCTTCTACTTCACTGGGCATACAAATGTGCTTTGTGTTAAATGTAGCCATTTGGAGAAATGGTCTTGTAATTACGGGCTGCACTGGAGCATAGTACGTAGATCCCTGAGCTAGTACCAACCTGAGGCACTCAATCCCCTGGGTTTCCTGGCACAGCTTATGAGCTCAGGCTCAGCATTGTTGGAGGACACCTCTGCCATTCCTGCAGATGAGTCAAGGCGCCCAGAGCCAGCTGGGGCACCTCTCAGCCCTCTCAGGGCTTTGTGAAAAGGGAGTTGGTAAAGCTTCATCTGTTCCAACTTAGTAGTTTGCTCTGTTCTACCCAAATTTCCTCCCAGATGATGAACTACCAGTGCTCATTCTTCTTTGCCATTTTTGGAAGTAAAGCTTTTAAAAAGATGTGATTGTATACAGTGCATTTGGATGGATATTTACCCTAGCGGTGTGGGTGGCAAGTGGAACAGGTTTTTCTTTTTCAGGTGAGGCCTGATTATTGTATCAGGAGAGGAGGAGGCTGTAGATGATTCAATAATATAAATGCTTGATGATGTTGTTTTGTTGATGCTTTTTTTTAGTAATAGGCCTTTTTCACTGAACTGCCAGTGGATTTTTCAGGAATCTTTAAATTAAAATTCTGGAACTTTTGTTCTAAACTGTAGTTTGAATGATTTGAAAGCCCTGTCAGTTTACCTGTCTCTACTCTGCAGAACTGGTGTGTTCATGGCATGTCCTGTCCCCTTGGTCCCCTGCTTGCACAAACCGTAGGACCTGCTGGGCACACCTCTGGGCTTATGCTCGCTCCTTTTGGTGGGAAACCAGAGCAGGCAAGGGTGCAAACCAGGTCTCAAACTGACATTACAAGAATGCAACTGAAGTATGAACCTAAAAAATATGGTGTCCTCGTGTCCACTAATTTGGACATAAACACTGTAACATGCTTTTCTTAGCAGAACCATTTTATAAATCTGGTGTTTCACTTCCAGAGCTGTTAAAAATGGATTCTTTAATTTACTCGTTATTCCTATCCAAGAAGCCTGAGTTCAGGCAGAATGATCTGTTTTGTCCCATCTAAGCCATCTATTTGTACACACATAAGCCATGACTTGTATTTGCAGATGTTGCAACTTCTGTTTGATACCACAAACCAATGTTTTAGAAGTAACTGGGGAGTTGAGGGCTGCTGAGAGAAGGGTGTTCAGAAGGGAAGGAAAGGCCAGAACATGGTGCCACCCTGTAAAAGGAGCTGCACCTTCATCGGCTTTGCATATCAGCTGTACACTCCACTCAAACTCAGCATATTAGGCAGACTTCAGAGTCTCTCAAATTAAAAGACAGTTGGATAGGTTTTTAGAAAATGCTTTGTATAGACAACCTGTTCTGTAAGATGCACAGCAAATAAAATCAGAAATTAAATGAGATTTAGCTTGTAGGTTATAACATCTCTCCACTGTCTCAATCCAGCATTTTTACTGGAATGCCTGTATTGCAGGCAGTTGAAATGCTGCAAAAATTACCAGAATCCCTTAACACAGGTGTTCAGTCCACTCCACTGCTAATAGTCTTTTGCCAGGCCCTTAACTACTGTGGACTTTGCTAGAAGCTTTCACACACAGGACTTGATGCCCACAGTCTCTTTAGTGATTTCTCTTGGCCCAAGAGAGAGTTTTTCTTCCCTGCTGCCTAGCACTGGCTCTGTGACTTGCTTGCAGTCAGTGCTGTCCTCAGGAGGATTGAATGAAATCGTAACTTGCTGTCCTTGTCTTGCATGATCCTGCTGGACACAGCCACACACAGCCACAGCCTCACATTTGCAGGGAGGAGCAGGGGTAAACTTGAAAACACTGAGCAGCAGAATGGAGCACCGATGGTGTGATCACCATGTTCTGTGGTCTCAAAGAAACTTAAGTCAAACTATAATCCAGAAATAGAAAAGGCTGCTTGTTAAAAATCACAGCTGTTTACTGTCTTTTTCTAGTGAAGGAAGCTCCAGCTCTCCAGAAATGTTGAAAAGAGTACTTAGGTGCATTATCTCCAAGAAAATGAAATGTATGTGGTGATAAGTTACGTGGATTTTCAAATTACGAGATTTTGGTGTTCCAAAGTCAGGATTCCTATTGGGATTGGGAGGTTTTGAAGGTCAGGAATTATTTATTCCCGAGCAATGAAAAACTTCTGCATTCCAAATCTAGTACTGGTAACTAAATTTTGTGGTCTCTAAATAGCCTGCTGTTTTGGCACTTGCTGAAAAGAGGTTTTTTTGTTGATTTTCCTTTTCCTGTAAAATCAGTTAATTGTTGCATTTCTTTTAGTTCATTAGATATCTTTGCAGAGAGATTTAGGGATTCATTTTTTTCCTTTAAATTTGATAAGGTCCCCTGGCAAGGTTGCTGCTTGGAATTATCATCATAGAACAAAAATATGGCATCCCTTCCTCAGTGTTTTATGTGTTTTTATATCTGTAAGTTAGTTTTAATTATTTGATAATTAATGAAGAACCACTGCGTGTATTTTGACAACAAAAATGATTTAATAATATTGACTGTTACTATAATGCTGTCTGGTGTTAAACTGTTGCAATGGAAGAGAGAAAATCATATGTTTTCAGCAGGAAATAGAGACCATTTGACCAGCATAAGAAAAAATAATTTCCCAGCAAACGGTTAATCTTACTTTGACAAAGGATACCCTTGCAATGCAAAATGTGCATTTTTTTCTTCCAGTTAAATCATTTAGAAAGTAGAATTTATATCTTACTATCAAGTAGTAAATTGAAATGTCAGTGTTCTGTTTTGTCCCTGAAACTCTTCTTTGAGCTGACTCCTTCTGACAAGATATTAACAGTGCTCAGAAAGTTGAAAATACTTTATTCTGTGAAAGAAGTATTTACCAAATGTCAGGGTGTATTTTAGCTGGCTTTGCTCTCGAGGTATAATTCAATTTTTTTCATCCATTTCATGCATTCCCTGTGAATTTCAGCAGCAATCCATTCTTTAATAGAAAAAAACAAACCAGAGTACAAATGCAGTTTGCTGTAGGTGCATTGAAGTAACTGGCACATGTACATTAGGAATCCAAATGCATTTTACTGCCTACATGTTAAATACAGCTGTGTTTATGTTAAACTGTCGCTGAAGGTTTCCCATCTGACCAGAGTCCTTTGTGTGCAGCTCTGGCACGAGCCAGTGCATTGTCCTGCAGGCTGCGCCGGGGCTGACGGCACGGGCTGGGATACGTGGTCTCAGACAGCTTTCATGTGTCAGAGTGCTTCTTGCCTTCCATTGTCTACCCCCTAAAAGAAATTGTACAACTGCTTGTGTTTCTTCTCATATGTGTTATTTGGGTTGTTCCTCTCCTTCCTGTTTACAGACAAAACTTGCCAATGGCACTTCCAGTATGATTGTGCCCAAGCAAAGAAAACTGTCTGCAAGCTATGAGAAGGAGAAGGAGCTCTGCGTCAAGTACTTTGAACAGTGGTCCGAGTCTGACCAGGTGGAGTTTGTGGAGCACCTCATCTCCCAGATGTGTCACTACCAGCATGGACACATAAACTCATACCTCAAACCCATGTTACAGCGGGACTTCATCACTGCACTGCCAGGTATTTCTGCAGGCAGAGGGAGCTTGCTCCCTGTCTTTCAAGAAACTATTCCATTCCACCCTACCCTGCTGGAGAGGTCTCTTGGAGGGTCAGTTTGCAAAACAGATAATAGATTTTGAATTAAAAGCTCTATACCAGTATGAAATAATATTTTATTGTGATATTTTGTGTTCCTACTGTATGTCAAGGCATGATCTAACAGCGCCGTGGTTTGTCTAGGAGTAAATGATAGCTAATCTATGTGTTGTAAGGATAGTTATCCCAAGCCACAGGGCAGGTAGTTGTGTTCTTAATGCCCACAACGATGCAGGAATAACGAAAATTTTTTAAATTAAAGCTACTACTCTTTCTGGTTGCTCAGCTGAGGTTTTCCCTTTTCTTATTTAGATATTTGTCTCTCTTTCCTACTGAAATAACTTCCTGAAGCCATTGCTTTGATTATGTGTTTATTGCTAATAGGAAGTGGAGGGCATAAGAGCAAAAGATGGAAATGTTCTGGTTTTTACACCTTTGTAGTGCCTTCCATTGAAAATATTATCCCAGGTATTCTCAGATGTGGCACTGGGTGGATCTCACAGAATGCACACATCAAGTAGTGTACATGCAGTTTTATATTGGCCCCGTCTTACAGATGGGAAAACTAAGGTGGTGGGAGATCAGATATATGCAGCAATAGAGTTCAGAACCAAACAGAAATTCCTGGCTCTTTCACTCATATTTTTTCAGACCATTAGATCATACCTCTGTAGATAGATAAATAAATAAATAGATAGTTAATAGATTAGCATTCCCATGCCATAGGTCTTTAGTTTGAGAAGAACCTGAGCGAGGAGTGGTACAGGTGTTGTCTCTAAACAGCCAGTTGAAGAGAGGTGTTTCTTGCCAAAAGCTTATTCTGTGGGTACATTTTGAGAAGTGCTGAAGTTTTGGCAATTTGATCAATCCAGTCATTTGATCATTCTTTAGAAGGGAGTTCTCAACATGGAATATAAATTCTAGCCTTAAAAAATGGAAAAAACTGTGTTTAACTGTGAATTGTATAAAGCATAAAGGCACTGCAGGAGTTTTGCTATGAAGTTAAATAGGTAGACTCATTGGATTTTAAGTTCATTGTGCCCAGTAATCAAATGGCTGTTGTAGCATTAAAAAAAAATCTTAGTTATGCTAAGTACCTGCTTTATGTTAGTTTTTAGTAGTCCAATGGCAATAATCTTCTTGTACTTAGAGCAGCATTATAACTTGTGGAGCTGCTCTGTTTCAGAAAAACAGGAAGTGCTTGGAAACTGCATTGGTTTCCCCACTTTTAAAGTGGAAGTATTCATGTAGTTACATACACATTTTTTCCAGGTCTTTCTACATGGAACCCCATGAAAGTACCCCATGAAATCAACACATCTCACTGCACTTGGTTAATTTCTTTGTACAGGGCTTTTTCTGAGAATTTTGGGCAGGTGCTATAAATACTTCTAGAGACATTCAAAATTTCCTAGCCATACCATATTTGTTACTGGTCTATTCACAGTTGCCCAGCAAGCAGCTGATTTTACTCTATCAGAATGCAGAATAAATAGGAATCAAGCAGCTAATATGGGAGTATTTTAATAGTTGGGGGAAATGTGTGCATAAATAATGTATGTGCATCAATTTGCATATTTGCAAAGTGCAAATGTCCCAGTGAATATATAGCTCTAAGGGAGAAAATTAATGGCAAGGAATTACACTGGTGCAGACTCTGCAGTCTGTGCAGGATGTCCTGCGTATAAGCAGGTTCTAATGAGGGGAATGGGAAGGGAGGAAGGTAAGAAACTGCCTAGGAAAAAGTGATGAACCTAAAATTCTAAATTAAGTCATATAGTGGAAAAAAAAAAAAAACCTAAACTCTGTAAATATTTTTTAGCTTTCTGAAATTCTCAAGTGTTCAGTACTCTGGTTTCATTTTTACTACTTCATTCTCTCTCCTGCTCTCCCCCTTGATTGAATAAAACAATAAAGCTACTTCAAAATCATGAGGCATCTTATCTCTGTCCTCCTAGCACGGTCCCAAAGAATGACCAGAATTAAAGGTAATTTTAGATCATGGGTATGTTTTACTAATATAGAGTGAAGTTGGCTCAGATTATTTTCCCAGTGCTTCAAACAGAATTAAGGTTGTTTGAAAAATACAGCTTAACTGTGTACTTAACGAAGTTTGTTCAGTTTCTGAAAAATAAGGCTTCTGCTTAGCATTTTCAAGCTGTTTAACATTTTTTATGAGGAAAGTCATTTTGATAAGGATTTCATGTGTGAAATAACTGAAACATTCTTGTTGGTTCAGAGGGCTGAAGGGCTAATCGTGTTTCACATCCATTTAGCAAAATCTTCTGTGCGCAGAGTTTTCTCTTTTTAAGGAAGCAATGCTTTCTTAGGTACGTGCCTCAGTGAGTTGTGCTGTTCTTAAGAAACAAAACAATAAAATTGAGTTTGCAACCAGGCCTGAATGGCTCTGCCCATCCACTTATCATAAATGTGAGGAGGAGAGGCCAAAACGTTAGTATCCTTTTGCTGCAAAGGGTCTAGTATCAATGGCAAAGGATGACTTAAGGACATGGCAGTAGTTACAGCACCTTATTTTAGCCAAGATCTAAAGTGCAACTCCTGATGAAATAGAAAAGGCACGTGGGTGAAGATTACTGGTGCCCAGGTGTTGCAGTGTAGCCCTGATTCCTAAAGCCACCAGTCGTTCCCCTTATATAAAATTAATTTGTCCTGTGACGCTGCTGACTTAAAGCCACCTGTAAGGATACTATAGAGGGAGGCATTTGTAAGTGTCCTGGTGGGCCTGTGAATGTCTGTGAGCCCGCTGGAAGCACCACAGACTGGAAAATCTGCCATTTCCAAGCAAAGCTTCAGGAAAAGGGCAACAGGATGTCCATCTACCCTGCCAGTTGTGGAATTCCTGCAAATTCCAGTTCACATTCACTAAACTGTTGTCTCCCTCTTTCCAGAATTTGCTGTGGAGTCAATCTAAATTTACAAACACTTTTTTGTTTTTTTAATAGTGGTTGTACATGTCTTTTCAGATTAAATAGTTAATAAAGGCTGATGATGCTTGCATTTTACAGGTGGACATCTAATTTTGCGTCTCTAAAGATAAGAAATGTCAGACCTCTTTCTCCACTCTCTGGTTGTGCCTGATATCATTTACATGCTTTTTCTAGATGAAGATTGAAGCATAAAATGCTGAGCAGAATGTCTGACCCAAAGTGTCTTCTAAGTTTAGTATATTTGAAAGCAGCAGGAGGAGGCATGCTGAACTGCCTCATTTTCATGCAGTGGGAGATACTTCTGAGATCTTTTTGTTAAGGGAAAAAAGGTTGGACCATTTGTGTGTCGTGAGCCCTAATCAAAGTCAGCTGGTTGCACCCAGTTTGGGTTTGCAGAAGTCCAGACGTGTGACTGTAAAAATGTACTTACTGCCTTTTGTTTCCCTCTCACAAGCAGGGCCTGGTCTTTGAGGCTGTTGTTTTAAAAACAAGAAAACACGTATTTAACTTTGTCCCAAATGTGAACCAGAGGGAAGATGCATGTAATACCAATTTGCTATGCTTCATTTTTGCTTGGACTGAACATTATGCCTGAGGGATGATGTGGTCTAAACTTCCACAAAGAGTATGAAATTTAACCTGTGAAGTGAGATAATCTCTTGGTGGTGTGTCTCACTTGTGAGTTAAACAGCCTTCAAGAGAAGCTGTATTTGCACAACTTCTCATTTAAAAGGCATCTTGTTTTCCTGAAGTCTTGATTGTGATTAAATTTGAGTTGGTAAGGGCACATTTTTACTGACTACATCCATCCGGTTAAGAAACGTAGCCTAACCTTCCCTATGTAGACAATACATTGAGCTGCTTGGTGCTAACCAGGCAATTGCTTTACATTTCACTCCAGTCATGTTGAAGTAAAGCCAGTCCTGGTATTCACACTGGGAAATACTTGCAAATGATATTTTTTTGGTGCATATTCTTCCTTCACCCACTAAAATAAATGAAATTAGCAAACCTGCTTCACTTTCTCCTTACATGGCCTCTCCTTCCCTCTTGATGTCCCTGTGCATCTGCATATCCTTCCCTCCCCCCTGTCTAAAGGTACCACTACCCTTCAGGGCACACATTGGGAATATATATTTTTTTCTTCATTACATTTAAAAGCTACTGCTTTAGCAAAAACAGCTTTTGAGCCGTTGCAACATGAGAACAGCTGTAGCAGTGAGATGAGAAATGGTCCTAATATAGAGAGATTTTGGGGGCTGCATTGCTGAGTTGGAAATGCCATCCATAGAATATCCCCCTAGTGCTAAAACCCATCGAAATAGATTGGAATGACTTCTTGGATTCTTTATTATTTTTAATGACTTGTTGTGCTATATCCAAAGGAAGTTGGAGAACACTGCTCACTCCTGAACTTAGCCTCAAATGCTCTTCTGTGCATTTGGTCCTGCTCTGCATGCGGAAGAGGAGATGGAAGGAGAGTGTATCTTTGTACTAGCAGGGGGAGTTGTTTTAAACTCCGTGTCTGTCCAGCAAATAATGTTTTTCTGTGTTGTTGTTGTTCTCCCCTAGCTCGGGGATTGGATCACATTGCTGAGAACATTCTGTCATACCTGGATGCCAAATCTTTGTGTGCTGCTGAGCTGGTGTGCAAGGAGTGGTACCGGGTGACGTCGGATGGGATGCTGTGGAAGAAGCTCATTGAGAGAATGGTCAGGACAGACTCTCTGTGGAGGGGTTTGTCAGAGAGGAGAGGATGGTAAGGAAACTGAATCTTCACCTCTTTTGCCCCCATTCAGAACAGCAGAGGTTGTGTGTTTCAAACCGTATCTGAAGAGGGTTATTCAGCACTGAAACATCATGTTGGTTCCAAACCTGACAGTTGCTTACACCAAAAATCTGGGGTTGGGGAGTTAGGGCATCATTTGGCCATGTGGCAACATGGGGGATTTTTTCCTCAACTTCCTCATCTGATCATGCTCTTACCCCACTGTGACAAGTGAGATATACAGACTGAGATTTTTACACCCAGCTGTCTTTCAGTTCAAATTAAGAAGCTGTGTGTGCCTCAGGGGAACCCTAAACCGGTCAGCAGTTCAGAGCAGAAGAGCTTTTTCAGGAGTGGCAGTGGGGGAGCATGTGCTATGAATTAGTTCTTTCCTGATAGGTCTGTTTGTTTTCCTCAGCAGATTTTCACTATTAGATATCTGTTTAATTTTCAAACTGGAAGCTGAGGGTAGGTACCATGGAGAATAGGGGACTTTAGAAATGCAGATAGATTAGTTAATAATCATCTGGAATAGCCTTACTACAATGTAGGTCTCACTCAAGTTTGAAGCTGCTCTGCTAACATTTCATTAGAACTTTCTCTCTCAGGGGTACACCCTTTAATACATAATTTTCTTTTCCAAGGGTGTCCCTAGGATGTTGGCAGAAGGGAAACTGGGTATGAATATTTCATAAACAAGATAAAAGTGACAGCTCAGGCATTTTGGTTGCTATTAAAAAGAAAAAGATACAGAGTTGCAAACAAAGACTCCTGGTTTATGGTTAATTTTGTTATACTGCTTGTCTCAGGAAGTAAAGGCAAGTAAATCAGGATTATGAGACATTCTTTAAAAATAAATACTGCTTTGATCTGCTTCCAATAGTGCAGTGTTTCTAAAGAGTGTAAAATAAACATAAGCATGGCAGTGGTAACTTTTGCATTTCTTTTAGTGCCTTATTCTTTCCAGGACTTCCATTTTTTCTCCCTACTGTTGAGGTCACAGTAAGTCCTAAGAGGGGCTTGAGAAGTCATTTAGTCCTTTTTGTTTCCCATAGGAAGAGACAGGTTTTTCTTTAGTCATCCCAAATCTTTGTCTTACTTGTTCTTAAAATCCTCTACTGATGGAGATTGCCCAGGCAATGCCTGGAAAAGGAATTTGATGGTTTCAGTTTTTTACTCTTTCTAACTTCAGTGTTTGAGAGGTTTTTCTGATATCTAGGCTGTCTTCCTAGCCACATTTTGACTTGTTACATTTTACCTGCGCCGATAAACAGGACAGTTTCTCGTTCTCCTTTTTGCAGATCTTTCCCGTGTTGGAAGATGACCATGTTTTCTCTGTTTAGACCCTTCCCAATTACTCTACTCCATTCTTGGAGTATGGTGTAATCAGCTGAGTGTCTTCTGCTGAGGCATCACTGGGGTTTGCTCCCTCCACTCTTTAGAAATAACATTAGCACCAAAAACTAGCCATACAGACACATGACATTTCTATAAGACAAATGCAAAATTTTGCTTCTCATCTCAAGGGCAATCACCCTGTTACTGCACCTGTTCTTCAGGTTTGTGCTATGTGCTGGAGGTTGCTTTGACACAAGAGCAAGTTGTGCCCAAGTCTTTCAGATTGCCCTCTGGTTATCTCTGTGATGAACAGATAGAACTGTGTGGTTAGGAGATGCAGACAGGAAATATCCAGTGCAATTGCATCTCTACCATATAGAACATTGTAACTTGTAATCAGTGCTAGCTCTGTGCATGGCACAGGGAGATTACTAACTGGACAGTTCAGAATGATGGATGACTGGTGTTATTTGGTTACAGCTCCTCAATTTGCACATGAGCTGCCTGATTTCAGCATTTGCAGCTCGTGCTTTGCAACAGAATCCCCCCCATTCTGCAGCACGGCAGCCTTCGCTGGCAGATTGTCAGGGAGCAGCAAGGGTTACACAGATTTAGAGAAATACAAAACAGAAGCCCAAAATCTGGGCACGCTTGTGTCCATCTGATTGAATTGGCTGGTCATCAAAACCTGCAAACAATAGTTCCTTTTATCCCAGAGCCACAGCACAACAACTACTGGGATGCCATGGAAATTCCAAGCAATCCTTCAGCTGAACAGTAAACAACTGACTCTACATGCAGCAGGGCACGACTTACAGGTAGCAACCAGACTTTTTGTTACATTAGCTAGTAAAGTTAGAAAGAATAAAAAGGTTTTTAGGCACACAGGCTTGTACACAGGTTTTTCTAGACCTGCCCCAAGTCTTCCAGGATGTCTCCAAGGTATTCTGTGCATCTCCAAAGAGGTTTTTGTCTTCCTTGGCCAATAATATTAATTTTCATGAATGCACTTTCAGACTGGATCACAGTAAATAGGCATCTGTCTAGTTAGTGGTTTGTCTGCATCCATGTGTGCCATCTTCATGTGTTTGTTCCCATATGCATGTCTGCTGGTCATTGTATTTGAAGAAGCAGGTAATTCCTCTGTCTAAACATGAAAGCACCTTTCTCTTGAGTTGTAGTTAGAATACTTGATTTAAAGAAGTATCAAAAGTTCTTTTCCTGAGTATTTGTCATTTTTTTTGTCCAGTCCTATAGTTTGGTATTGCCTTACAACCCAAAGATTTTGGTTCATTGTTGTGATCTCTCTAGTTCAAGTGCATCAGGGCAGCTAATGTACAGTCTCTGAAATGAGTTTTGAGGTGTACTGTGTGGAAAGGACGGGAAGGAAATGTGCAAGGAAGCATTGAACAATTAATTATGCTGTAATGGAGCAAGGGAGGGAGAAGTGGAGAGCTGGCCCAGTGTAAACTCCGTGCCTCTGATGCCAGGATTACACTCAGAGGCGTTTGTGCCTCTCTCCATTTTGTGAGGCATGTTGCCAGGCAGAGCAGCAGTTAGTACACCCATGGTGGGGTTTACTAGCTTCCACACCGTGTTTGGTGGGTTCTTAACTTCAGGATGAGGAATTAAAGTTTTTTACACAGCAGGCAGTGATTGCCGTTTACAGATTTTTTGGTAACAAAACTCTAGCTTGGGATATGAGTATTCCAAATCAGTGTTAAGATGAGGGAGGCACCACAGATGAGGTATTGCTTACCAGCACAGAGTAGTAGCAGTAAAATGTCCGTGTACCCAAACTGATACAGTCCTGCTAATGTGGATAAAAGCTAGCCTTGGATGCGTAGTGAATTTGAGGGTTCCTTGGCATCTTTCATTTACTTTGCATGCTTTATTTTAAAAGTGACCTCTGATAATGTGTGTGAGTATTGCAAGCATGAACCATTGTCAACCCTTACTGAGCTGAATGGGTCCATGTCCATAACAGAGAATTTATTTCACTTCCTGAAGTTACTAGACACAGGTTTTTCTTGGGTATTTCAGTGTTAAAATGCAACACTGACATGTTGCAGGGCAAACAAAAGAGGAACCATCCCATCTTAGTAAATGAAATTTGACTATGAATCTGTCAGCAATGGTTACCCATTTGTAAAATGCCAGGAGGACCTTTCTCCAAAATGCTGAAACATGATTTGTGTTCAATGGAAATATTTTTTGTTTCCCAGGGGGCAATATCTATTTAAAAATAAACCTCCTGATGGAACTGCACCACCCAACTCCTTCTACAGAGCACTTTACCCCAAAATTATACAGGACATAGAGGTAAGAAACAGCTGCCAGATGTGGTGGTGTTTCGCTGTTGGTTTTTTAGTTTTGTTTTCTTCAAATGTTCTGATTTATTCATGATGCTGAAATTCTGGGGATATTTAATTGCACCATAATATTTCATTAAATCTGACATGTCTGTGTTTGTCTGGAGTTTGTAGATCTGGAATAGTTTTAAAAAATCCTGCTGCTCCTTTAGACAGAGGATGAGTTGGATTGTCCAGTGAGCTGTTTGCAGGTGGAGTCTCCACACTTTGCAGATCAGATATCACAGCAGCATCGCAACATCTTGATTTTCTCTGTTCCACAGAACTTTGCTCCTCCTTGTGCAATGAGACCTAATAGGCTGTTACAGGAAGATATCAAGAACTGAGGCAGGGAGAAAGTGCATCTCTAAAGTCTGCAATCCTAAGACTCAGGGAAACAGGAGGCAGCTGAGCATGTTTGCCTTGCATTTAGTGTGAGCAAAATGGCATGTTCTGGTTGTTTCCTAACGGCAGAAGCAATGCCCTGGCACTGTTGTGACAAGCTTGTAAAAGCATTTAGAGCTCAACTGAGACTTTCTCTTCAGTTATTCAGCCGTTGAGTCACAAGGGGCTAAAGGTTGAAGACAGAAAAAGGCTTTTAGGTTACTTCTTCCTCACTATTCCCAACAACACAGACCAGTTTAGGCACGATATGTTTTCCAAGCATTTTTTTGTTTAATTGATTTTAATACATGTATTCTAGAAAGCAGTTATGTCATTGTATGGGCCTGATTGCAGGAAAAAGCATAAAGAAAAGTGTCTGCTGCCTACTCAACCAAACAAAAAAAAGGGAAGATAGTGCCATGTATTTTTTTTCCCTACATCTCGTTTGTCTCCTGTCTCTCCTCAAGACAATAGAGTCAAACTGGCGGTGTGGAAGGCACAGTTTACAGAGGATCCACTGCCGAAGTGAGACAAGCAAAGGGGTTTATTGTTTACAGTATGATGATCAGAAGATAGTAAGCGGCCTACGAGACAATACTATTAAGGTGAGAATGCTCCATCGTGGCATACTAATGGCTTGGAGTGCCTATGCCATAAATAATAGTGTCCTAATTTCAGTGACACCTACCCAGTCTCTTGTTAGTAACCTAGCCTTCTCCTTCCCCTTCCCCCATCTCCCACCTGCACAGCAGCTACGCCTCTTTTATTTGGCTAGAGAGACCCTGTTTTCAGACAGGCAGGCTTCGCCAGCAGAGTTTCTGTCCAGCACTAATTACAGGCGATGTAATTACTGGGCCCTGTACCCTAATGAGAAGGGTAAAACCAATATTCGTAGTAAAGCCAGTAATATCAAAGATGTCAATGTATTGCACCAAAGAGCCTGAAGAAGACTCTGCAGATGCCACTGAAGGTGTTCTAAGTGCACTGTGGAAGATGTGCTGTAGTAAAAAACAGTCTAGTCAAATCAGTAAGTGCTGAAAGATGAAAACCTTATTGAACTTCGAATGTTTGCTGTCTTAGATCTGGGATAAGAATACATTGGAATGCAAGCGAATTCTCACCGGACACACGGGTTCTGTCCTGTGCCTCCAGTATGATGAACGGGTGATCATTACTGGATCTTCAGACTCAACAGTCAGGTGTGTGCTCATGATTTGGACCTTTCTATTTGCTTCTTAAGATTTTAGCTTTGCAAGCTGCTGAAATTATCTCTTCTTAAATGTGTGCTGTTCAAGCAATTCCATGAAGTAGTTCAGCATATTTGTTCAGCACTGTGCTGTCCTTGTTTATCAGATGTCCATGCAAATCGCTGTCAAGGAGAAATTAAAATCTAAGCCAAGGCCAGTCAAGATGACTTAGGAAGGCCATCTGGCATTTCACCAAGGTTTTGCATGTTTTGACACTCCCTGAGAATGTTATAAATTCTCTTTGAGAATAACTTTTTAAAAGTTGAAGTTTTCAAAGCAAGTTTGAAGGTTTAGTCATCCATTGTTGTTTAATTTTAACAAAATATGTATGACTAGATATCCTATGACTTTAAATTAAATTTCAGCATGATGTTTCTTTTCATTCAATCTTTCTAACCTTGCTTTTCTTCAAGTCTCCAGTAAAAGGCTGGCCACCTCAAGGTAGCACTTGTGGTGCATACTGTGCATTTGTGAAGTCCACTGGTCATATTAGAGGATACGAGAGAGTGTGAGGCCTGTAGTGTAAATAGAGGCACATGTGAGTTAATGAATTGCAATATGAACTTGGATGTGAAGGGGCACGTTTGACTTCTCCATGTTGTTAGATACTCCCTTCTTGTCAGAGTACAAGCAATTCACGTGTAGTGAAGCTAGACAGCAAAAAGCTGCATTGGTGGCCTTTTCTGGAACTATTAGCATGTGCTCCTATGGCTGCAAGCTCCTCTGTGCTTGTGTAGACTACTACTGTTAAGCTAATAACGATTAAATTGAATTCCTTACATGTGATGCATACAGTCTTGCAGTTATGCTAGGTTTTGGGATCCTGTCTTTCATAGGAATCCAGAATTTCAGCAACACTGCCTGCCTGGAGGTGATGTGGAAACTGCACTGGGCTAAACAGATCACAAAAGGAGAGGCTGATTTCTGTAACAAGCACTGTCATTTTCCATATCAGGCCAGGCAGGCCAAATTGCAGACTGGCTACTTGCCCAGGAATACTTTGTCTCCCACTGTATCTATAAATGTTGTGCAGACCCCAGAGGCACATAGGATGCATCACTTTTATCCTTGGGTCTCCTCAGGAAGAGAGGCTTCATCCAATAGACAGTACAGATGGGCTCTTAATGCTTCTGAGATCTCAGGGATGCACTTGTCCAAAGAAGTCAGTGGGTCTCCAGCTCCTGTTCAGTTTGGCAGCCCTGTCTGCAAACTGTTCGTATGTTAATGGCTCAGATCTTTAGTTTTTCTCCTTTGCATTTTCTAATTGGAATGTGGTTTTCTTTCTCATTTAGAGTTTATAAGTTGATGCACTTTAGTTTCTATAAGTTAGAAAATAAGACATTAGAAGTCTTTCTCACATCTTGCCTTTTCTTACTGCTTGCTTTATTGGCAGCAGGAAGTTTTAACTTCTGCAGGGTCTGTTGTGCCTGATGATACAGCCATTTTCTGCTTTCATATAGTGTATCTGAGATACAGGTGTGATAGTGCCAAAAGAAATCTCTTTATGGAGGGCAAAAGAAGTTTGCCAACAGAATAGCCCAAAAGAAATACTTTTAAGGCTTAAAATCCTAATTTCAAGTACTAGAAGTTCTGTGTGAAGCTTTTGTCTAACTTGCATCTTAAATTATCTTTCAGTTGAAACAGTTTGTTCCAATAACATTAAATTGACATAAATGCTATGTCTTAATTTGGGTATTCAGCACATTCCTGGAATGCTGTGCACCAGATGCACTGCAGGGTAAATGCAAATCATGGTGCAACTTGTGGCAATTACTTGTATTTGTTTGAAAAGAATTGTCTTGTCTTCAGCTTCTGTACAAATTACCACTTGAGCTGATAGTCCTGTGAGAGAGGTCAAAAATGAAGTCTGTCAGGGAACTTGCTTCTCCACAGTGACTGGAAATGAAGTGTATAATAGGCTGGCACAACCAGGAAACACCAGTCTTTAAGGCCATCAGTCTTCTACCTTTCCCCAGCATTAAATTCCCTTAATTAAAGAATGCTTTTTTCCTGGGTGCATTATTTTTATGGTGTTAACTGCATTGCAGGGTTTTTGGCTGCTGGACTGTCTCAATGTACACACAATCAACGGGTTTATCTAATACATTTTTTAATGAACTATTTAATAGATGCAGATATAGCTTGTGGTGTTTCCTTCTCTAATATTGCTAGAGAGTCAATTACCTCTCCCTGTCCCTCTCTCGCTCTGCAGAAAATTCACTGTGCAGGTTTTTAACTCTCTTCTCTCTGGTTTGAAATCTGAACCTGCAGAGTGTGGGACGTGAATGCAGGCGAGATGCTGAATACGCTGATCCACCACTGCGAAGCTGTGCTGCACCTCCGCTTCAACAACGGCATGATGGTGACGTGTTCCAAGGACCGCTCCATCGCCGTGTGGGACATGGCCTCCCCAACAGACATCACCCTGAGGAGGGTGCTCGTAGGGCACCGAGCTGCCGTCAACGTTGTGGACTTTGATGACAAGTACATTGTATCGGCATCAGGTGACAGAACTATAAAGGTGAGGTGTTCAGAGGCTTTTTATTTGCAGCACTGGGGTATTTGTTAACAAAGAACAGCGACCAGACAGGGAAGATGGCCCCTGGCAGGATCTTCCTTTAGAAGCAGTGTTCTTCCTCCTGCTCATTTGCACTTGTCCCTCCTCAGTTGAGCTGGCACAACTCATTTACAGAACCTAGGGCAAATCAGTTCCAGGTACAGATGCAGTTAAAAAAAAACATTTTTTCTGTGTTCTTTTTCAACTTGACCACTTCCATAACCTGTTCAGTCATTTAAACAGTTGTTAGAGGGCAGCATGGGGACAAAAGTAAAGGTGAGTGGATAGGAGACACTAAAGTGTTACTGCTATGATCCCAGTCTGCAGCATTAAACCTCAGGAGAATCTATATCGTGTGTAAACGAAATCATAGCCCAAGAATGCTAAACCTGGAAGCTAATTTGATACTGTGTGGCAAAAATCTTCTGTGTACAGTGACCCAACCTGCTACCGGTTGCAGACTATAATCACAGCTCATCAGAGTGGTGATTTTCCCAGTCTTAATGATAGCGTCTTCATTAAGAGCATTCTGGATGCATCTATATATCATACAGACACCATCTTTTGTTAGTCTCTTCGTAATGATTTTGTCTCTGTGTGGTTCCTTCCCCCCTTCCTGTCACAGGTATGGAACACTAGTACCTGCGAATTTGTGCGCACCTTAAATGGCCACAAACGAGGCATTGCATGTCTGCAGTACAGAGACAGGCTAGTAGTGAGCGGCTCTTCAGATAATACCATCAGGTGAGAGACAAACTCCCCATCGCAGGGTTCTGTGCGAGCACGCTGTCTCTGGTGCCCTGGGACATGCAGAGGTTAGGCAACTGAAGTGCTCTGTACCCTTGTCAACTTTGAAATATGCTTTCTTTGGTATAGAACATTGGGAACTACTGGAAAAAGATATTAGAAGCCTGTTTTACTGTGTTGTCTTTCATCCTCTACATCTCCAGAGTCCTATAGTCATCAACAAGTTGCATTTGCTCTGACAGTTCTGGTGTATGAAAGAGCTGGCAGGTACCACTTTCTATGATGTCCTCTTGTAATATTTTAATTGGACTATGTGTCTAGTTAAAGGGGTCAGATTTGCAGTAAGAGGCATTTAATCCTCTGCAGAAATCCTCCTGGGCTCTCGCCAAACTCTTCTTGTGGTACTTGGCACCTGGTTAAGTTTGGAACAGCTGGTTTAGAGCATGAAGTTCAGTTTGCTGCCTTTTGCACTTCTCCAGCTGCCCTGGTTGCAGTCTGAGATTTAACTCTTTCTGATATCACAAGCTAGAATTTCTCCCTATGTCCTGCAGCTGCTGGCAGAGGAATGTCCCACTAATTTCAGGATGTATGAAACAAGCTTGAATATTAGTTTACATGATAAAGAAAAATGGCTCTGTCATGGAAATGGGAGTAACAGCAACTTCCCTTTCCCTTTGTACTTTTTTTAAGTAATTGTCTGCCTTTTGATGAAACTTGAAAGCTGGACAGTGTAAGCAGGAACCTTCACTTCACATGTCAGTAATAATTTTTCCTCAGTGAGAATGATCCGTGCTATTGTTTGCCTGTGGACTTGGTTTGCAACATGCTGCCTCTCCCTGCTCTGCTTTCTGTAGAAAAACAGTGGTCCTTTGGTTGACATCACCAGGTCACTGTTCCAGATTTTGGTACAGGGCTGTCTGAGTGCATGACCAGGAGAGCTAAAACTTCCATCTCTTCATCGAGGGAAGAGGTATTACAGGCATTGTGTAAGAGCAGCACCACTTGGAGAGAACTGCACTTCCAATAGAAAAAATAAGCTCTGCAGTTGTACTATGAAACTTGGCCACAGAAGTAGAGCAAGAAATAGTTAAATACTACAGCAGTTAGGGAAGGATCTAAAATATGCAATGCTAATAAAAATAAATGGCAAGATAGTGATAATGCCAAACAGGAATACAGTTACTTTTATGCTTGCATTGGACAAAATCCCTACTTAACAGATAAATTGTGCTAGAATTTCAGGAATGTCAACAGTGAACCTTAATGGAAGTCAAGTTTAGCAGCAGTGTGAGCAAGACAAAAGATTTACCCAATGCAAAAAGACAGTTTTCTCCCAGCCATTAGCAGAGGGCACAAGTCAGTGGAAGGATGATTAAGAAAAAGGTTCATAAGTCATCTTTGCGGATGGCTTGGTGCTTTGTAGGTTTGATTTTAATCCACTGCCAGATGTTGTGTGCTGGACTTCAGCAGAGGCTGATACAGAACTTAAAAGCCCATTATTCTTCAGTTGCAGGGAAACCTTTTTCCAGAAGATGACTTTGTGATTTCTAGTTTTGCAGCTGCAAACATTAAGGACATGTGAAGTGGCTGAGACACAGGAAGATTATTTAGGTTTTGATTTAGGCCAGAAATTTCACCTGTGTAAGAGGACACAGCTACATAGACATCACTATCATTGTGCTAATTTTCATCTAGCAGACACTGGTCCATCAAGTTTAATCCAATCACTTCAGTATCTTAGCTTCTAGGGCCAAAGTTCTTAATTGCTACAGACAAATATGGTGTAGAAAAACAGGAACCAGGGAATTTAGGGCAAGAAAATAAAATTAAACAATATCATCTTGGGTTCAGTTTTTAATGAGTGGTTGGTCTTCATGTGTCTATTTCTAGGGTGTACACACATAAGGATCTGATACCAATCTGTTTAGACAACAGCATTCTCTCTAAGAGGTGGGGATTCAGACTCACCTGCCTTCTGTACATCTCCCCGCTCTGCTTTCAAGTGAATTAAAGGCTGAGATAATTGCAGACCTCCCTCTACTTCCAGAAGTTCTATCAAAGTTACAGGAAGGAGCAGTGGCAGTGTTTTTGACTCTGTACATGATTGTAGTGGTTCTTTTTTGTTAGTTCTCAAGCCTGAAGTTTAGTTCTTTTACTGTTTGATCCTTTGAATATTTAAAGAAGTAGAAGTTAGAGCAACTTATCAAGTCTGAGAAGGACCCTTGGCACCAACTCTGCTAAGAGACTGTACTCTTAATAGCAGTTATCCCCTTTGTACATGAAAGTCCATTTGCCATGTGACAAGGGACATGATCACCTCTTGTAATCCCATTCAGATTCAGGTAAAGCCTCAGACTGGGACCTGAAAATGCAGGCCTGAGTTAGTGTGATGCAGCCTCCCGGAGCTTCTGGCGATTTCAGGATCAATGGCAAGGAATGGAAACACATGGCACAAAAGTTCCTGGCACAAGACTGCTCTTCAAACCTTTCTGCACCAGTTAATCTCTGGCATTGTCCATCCTGTTTACAGTCCTTGAGAGGTGTAATGCTCTCTGGCCAGCCAGAGTGCCTTTGGCTGACCTTTGCCATGGAGTTGCTTGCTCTGACCTTGACTGGTGTGCTGTACTCAAGTAAAAACTGTTGGGCCCTTCACAGATGCCTGAAAGATCACAGATTGAAGAATCACTATGTGCTCCTTCTTGGCTTCAAACATGTGCATGGACATATCCTTTCTCAGTTCTACAGAGACAAAAGCGTTTTGTTCATTCCTTTGTTGTCCAAAGTGAGAGCAACTTGTTGTGGCAAGACAGCTGCAATCAATATCCACCAGCCTTGGGCACACATCAACTGGATCTGGATTATTCCCTGGGGAACCTCAGGAATAAAATGTGGGGATGGCTTATCTCTTTCTTTGTCTCTCAAGCAAAAGTGACCTGACCTCTCAGCAGCTGTGCTGCTGCAAGATGTGTCACCCAGAGAAATTCCACAAATCCCCCATATTTCTCACTACTGTGAAGTTCATGCCAGACAGAGCACTTGCTGAATGAGCATTTGAGAACATTTGTGGCCACTTTCTTTCTGCTGTGTGTCAGGGAGTCAGAGCAGGTACTGCTATTACAAGACTGCTGTATGAGCAGAGCATCTCTCAGCCAGAGATTGAACACCTCTAGACAATACATGTCAAAGAATTTCAGTTCTTGTAGGCAAAAAATCTTTCTTTATCCATGGTAGTTGGGAGTCATGTCAAAGAGCTGGCAAAAGTATGGAAAACAAATAGACTTACTTCATAACTGTTTGAAGCATTTAACTATTTTTCAAGGTAATGTGCAAGTGTAAAAATTATGTATTTTAATTTATTCTCCATGCTGAAAATCCATCACAAAAGCCAAAACTCTGGGATAGTTACAGTTCAGAGAATAATGTGTTGCTGGGCCTCTTACTGTATATTGGTTTGGGTGCCAGAACTTTTAAAAAATACTTATTATTAGAAACAGTTCACATAGAGCCACAGGAGTTATTTGAGAGCAAGAAAAAATGCATTTCAAAATAAAACACATTTCAAAATTCAAAAACATTTCAAAAATAAACACAGAGCATCCATTTTGGCTTATGCATAAGGTGCCTGGATTACAGGCTAAACATACCTTCAGGGGGAGAAACGACAAAGGAAAAAGGTCTTGTTAATTCTTGTACCTCTCACCACTATATTGATAACTTAATTTGTCTGATGGTAGTCTCCAAATCAGAAATGGGCATGTAGGGGAACAGAAAGGGGCACATGCCCTGTGAAGGTGATCATATCAATTGAAACAAGCTGCCTAGGGGATTGGTAAGTCTCCCTCTCTTAATATCTTAAAACCAAGGCACAACACTTTTATGAACGATAAACCTCAGTAAAATAAAGTGAGGCTCACTGTGAAGATTTCAGCTCTTTGTTACTAGAGCTGTAGATACTAGACACAACTGGTTTGTGACTCCTCTCCTGTGTGTTACTGTAACATCATAGGGTCATGTGGAAAATCTTGTATCCATTTAACTGTGGGAAAAGGAGTGATGACTGTAGTTTGTTTCTTCTTTGTTGTTCCATCTTAATCAATCACTTGTATTTCCAAGTTTCCATTAACTACAAGGAAAGACCAAATGTTTCATTGCAATGCTAAGGTATTTAAAAATTCTTAATGCTTCTTTGTACTCTCTTCCAGGCTGTGGGATATTGAGTGTGGGGCATGTTTACGAGTCCTGGAAGGCCATGAAGAGTTGGTGAGATGCATACGCTTTGATAACAAGAGGATAGTCAGTGGGGCATATGATGGGTGAGGTTATCAGTGCAGTCAATGCTTTGCATCTTCCCGTCTGTCTCAGTGTCTCCCATCCCACTTTGTGCATCTTCTGTATAAATATCAGACTCTCTGTCTGTCATACTAAGAGGACTTTTCGTGCCAGTAAATGAGGACCATGCTACAGAGCATAGCTTTCGTTCTTCTTTTGAACTAAGTCCATGTGATTTGATGTGTCTGGTCCAGTTCTTGTGCTTGGTAAGAATATCTGACTGACTCAACCTGAAACTTCTTCCAGCTCAACCACTTGTAAGAACAATCTTTCCCATCTGTGGTTGTCTGCAGGACCATTTGCCATTACAGACTAGTTGTTTGCACTCCCATGTGTTTCTGTTAGTTATTACCACCTGCTTTTTATGTGTTTTACTTTATTGACAGCATATTTTTACCTCCCATTAAGTTCTGTAAGCTGTACAAAGGGGAAATGCAAGAACCGGGTCTCAAGAGCAGAAGGATTGCTGTAATTTTTCTTAAACTGGTGTATTAGCTAAGCTGTACTAACAGTTGTTTTTGTTTTTTTCTGTGAGTACATGCTCTCTTCTCTTTAACAGAGCCATGGTGTTTGTCTGTTTTTTCACCACTAGGAAAATTAAAGTATGGGATCTTGTGGCTGCTTTGGATCCCCGTGCTCCAGCAGGGACCCTCTGCTTGCGAACCCTTGTGGTAAGAGCTTTAGATAGAGCTGTTGAAGAAAGTGTGCTTGTTCAGAGCTATCTTGAGCTGTGAAAACTCAAGTCAGTTTAGCCCCAGTCTGCAGGATCTTGAAATAATTTTTAGGGGTCTGATTTTTTTGGATGTCAAACTTCATTTAATTTTGCAAGCTATTAATTGCAAGCATTAAAAGTTAGAATCTCTGGCCTTTTCACTCCACTCTGGACTTTTCAACAGTTCTATTCTGTGATTTGAAGTTAATAACTAAATCCATTTTTTAACTCATCCTTGGAATCCATATGCTAGTGGGTTTACATTAATCTGTGTGTACCTGATGAGGTAGTAGTAAGTTCTCTGAATTGTTGGCATGAAATTTCTTAAAAATAGTACATTCTAAATTTGAGGAACAGGAACAAAAACACACTTGGGATTGCTTTTAATTGCCTTTTGGGTGTTTAAAGAAAAAGCTGGACTGAAACAGACAGTGAAATCTCCTTATGCTTAAACAGCAACTACTCTTTTCATGCTCTCCACTGGTTTCTAGTGCAGGTCAATGCTGGTGTGGTTAAAATGTCATTATGTGAGTGTTAACAACATTCACAGTCATGTTTAACAATGGCTCTGCTTGGTCTTAGAATAATGTGGGAAAGTTGTGAGAAAAATGCCAGGACAGCCAAGGCCTTGGGGTGGTTCTGTAAGTGTTCCACCACCACATTCAACCCAAAAAACCAACACTGTTGCTGAGGATAAAGCAAGATTAAAACCAGTACAAAAATCTCATTGGAAAATAAGTACTGTATGTTTTTATTTCTTAGGTTGAAAGTGTTTGGGCAGTGTTTCGATTGGTATATGTTAGAACTTTTCCTGCTGTGGCACGTGACTGTAGTCTGTGCTCTAAAACAGGATCGTACCAAGGCTGGCTGGTTCTCTAAAAGTGTGGTTACTTCTCACCAGCTGAGCTGTGCTGGCTGACCTTCTGCACACTCATCAACCACCTGAATTGCTCCTGTTGCAGATTTCACTGAAGTACTTTACATCACATTTGGTGCGGGCTGTGAGGTTACTGGGACTCAGCTGACAGGTAGTAAGATCATTAAGCCATGCTACTGTTTTCCAATCATGTATTTGGACCATCAGCTACAGGATCAGAGTCCATGAGAGCTTTGGATGCCTGCAGGTGCTATGTTGAAAAACCTTCTTGTTAGCCAAATAGAAGTGCAAATAGTTTCATGGCTGAAATCCAGAAAAACCCTTTGTCATTGGTCACCCAGTTCCAACAACTCTGTGTCCATGAGCTCATATCCTGAGAATCTAAGACTAAGACTTGGTATTAGTAGTGTTTCTGCTCCAGCCTGAGACAAATGTGTGCCTAGTAACCTGTAGACTTAATTTAACTGGTGTGATTTCCTCTGCATTTTCCAGCAGTGGACAGCCAAAGTGCCCCGGCTAATTATGTTATAAATCAGAAGCGGTGGGATGGAAACACTGTAGGAATCTCAACACATGGATACTCATAAATCCCTGTTTGATAGCAATGGAGGGGGCCAAAAGCAGGGTGGGGAGCAGAGGAAGCTGTTGCGGTGCTTTTAGGACTTTTATGACAACAGGGTGTCCTTATACCCGCTTACCCATGCTTTGGTATTTTTTTCTTCTTCCCTCGTCCTCCAAAATTAAACCTGGCTGCACAATGAACATCATGAGTCTCCTGCTGCTTGTGTTCAATTTTCAAACAGTAGGAGGAAAGTGCACAGATAACAAATGTTCGCTGCATGCCAGGTCCCTTCCAGTTTTGTCTTCCGTTAGCTGGAACAGTGGCCACATGAATTTAACAGAAGCTTTCCATGAACAGAATAAACTCACGGTTCAGCTTTCCTTGTGACATAAACAGTCCAGGTAGGGCAGCCTTACTTAGCCCACAGTGACTGGGATCAAAAAGAGAGTTTTTAAAAGAACTTTTGGAAGTACATCTCTCTCTCTCTCTCTCTCTCTCTCTCTCTCTCTCTCTCTCTCTCTCCCTCCCTCCCTCCCTCCCCCCCAATCTCTGTGAATAATCCATCAGTGGATCTGACTGTTGTAATGATACTTTTTGGAAGAACTTCTTTACTGCTATAACACAAAATCTGGAAAGAGACTTTGCTTAAGAATAGGTGGGAAGATAGAAACTCACAAGGTATTTATAAGACAAACTCAAGTTACAGGTAGAAGATCAAAAATGTTCCATTGATTAGAAATTCTAAAAAATTTATCTTAGAATCTGGCTTACATGTGCCTTTATTTTTAGATCATTTTGATTTAAAGATTCAGAAATTCACTTCTAAGCAGCTGTTGTTCTTTGTAAACTGAGCTGTATTTTTGTAGTCTTGTGCTATAAGACAAAGACTTCCCCTTTAGTAACTAGCAATTCTCTTTTGCCTAAATGTTTGAGAAACCTGTAGTTTCAGTATTAAAGTATTTTAAGACATGTTTTTTTCCTGACCCTCAGAAGCCCGTGACAATGTGTGAGCACTTCCAGTGTGTTCATGGAAGAGATAAGGCTCACCATTGCTGCACAGTTTCTGTTCCCTGATGACCAAGGAGGAGGCACTGCTCTTGGAGTGCCATGAGCATCAAGAGAACATAGCCAGCACACACAGGAAAGCAGAGTGGATTTGCTCTGTGATATCCAGGATCTTGCCATTGCCTCCTGTTAATTATGGTCTGAACTCCTGCCAAATTGTCATGCCATTTCCACTCAGCCTCGGAGCAGAATGCAAACTGCCTATAAAGAATGCCCTTTCTAGATCATATTTTTAGAACTGCTTAGGAGGAATTACTGCTGTGTCACTGGACTTTACAACAGGCTCCTTAGTGTCCTCCAGTGTTAGGGTGTTCCCTCTTCAGCAGTGGCAATGTTGCCAAGTCTTGAATGCAAAGTTCTCATCTCTTGCCCTGTAACCTACTGTACCTGGGAATGCTGTAATTTCAGGAAGGAGTTTTGCCATGGAATGAGGAAGACAGTGCACATGTCACCCTCACCAGATGGAATTATGTGGGGAGGGAGTTTGGTTTGCTCTGCACAGTGTGTTTCTGATATTGGGATTTAAGGAGTAGTGGGACAGCTGTAATGTAAACTTCCTGCAAGTCAAGTATTCAGATATGGCAAACCCTTTTCCTTTAGAGAGGGTTTGATTTATGCTTTGTGATGGTGATGCACAGTGTGTCATGTGGGGTTTATTGACAAATTAATATAACACTAAAATCAAGCCCAAGTTCATCTTCCCCGCTCCATCCCAGGTGCCAGCTAGTTTGCAAAGTAACATTCTGTGTCTCCCACTGGCATTTCAGGAGCATTCTGGAAGAGTCTTTCGACTTCAGTTTGATGAGTTCCAGATCGTCAGCAGCTCACATGATGACACCATCCTCATCTGGGATTTTCTGAATGACCCAGCTGCCCAGGCAGAATCCACTCGTTCCCCGTCCAGAACATACACCTACATCTCCAGATAAATAACACTACACTGTACCTCACACTCGCACAGGTAAAAAAAAAAATAAAAAACTTTTAAAAATAAGGTGAGGCTCAAAGGTGACACTGGGTGTAGTGTGAGCCTGCTGCTTGAATAACTGGCTGGGTCTATCAGTATTTGTCATCTTGGTTTTACAGTAATTACAATGTCCTATAAAAGGACAGGAATGGTTCTGGTAGCTTAGAATAGGGACTTTATTTTAGGATTTGTGACATGTGGTGCCTATGACTCCCCCTGAAGAACTCCTCCTCCTCTGTCCATCATCATCACTAATTAAATCAGTTATACTGCTGTCCAGAAGGAAGAAGGGTTTCTGCAGAGTGAGTAGAGCAGCTGCTGCCTAACAAGAGGATGCAGATGGCCTGACCCTGGGCACTTGTCACCAGGCAGGAGGATTTTGCCAAGAACCTCCCTCTGAAGTGATGACCATTCTCCTCACTCTGCAGCAGGCTGATTCAAGATTACAGTTTGGCAAGGGGAGGAGACACTAAGGCACAAGTACAAGCCCAGGCAAACTAAATCGAGATGCATCAATGTGCAAAATAATTTATTGATAGGGCCTAGCCCTTGTTCTCTCTTGCACAGCATGGATGTTAAATTATTCATATCAGAGCCTGGTTGGTTTGCTCATCACCTTTTGTCTTGGCCAGCACAGTGTGGGGAGGACAAAACGTTTCATATGTTGGGGTCAGCTGTAGAGTGAATTTGATGCATATGAGTGAAGTGGGATAACATGATTGCCTGTGTGGGTGGGTACATGCACAATTACTGTTAATAGCAGTAAACATAAGAGAGAAGAATGGCAGAAGAGCTGACAGGCTTCTGCAAAGGGGTGTCCACAGTGACATTTTCCCATGAAAGTGCTCTGTCATGGGGCACATCCTGTATCCTTTTGGTAACTGTACAGTGATGCTCTGGACCTGTCAGATCTTGATTTTCTCAAACATTCTGGTCAATCAGATGTTATCTTAAATCATTAAAAGGCTTAGTATGAATGGGGTTTGTTTGGTTTGTTCTGTTTTTTGTTCCCAGGACTCATTTAAGCTGCAGTATTTAAATGCCAGGACAAAAGAACTATCCACGTAACCAATACTTGCTGAAGAGAGGCTCTCAGACTTGTTTCTGGAACAAAGTTGGCATGCGGTTGATCTCAGACAGGGTCTACTCAGCGCGGCTGACTGCTAAAGTGCTGCTATATCAGAAGATGACTTTTATCTTTCATGAACAGTTAACATTTTTAAACCTTCCCATCCCTTTCTTCCCTCATTCCTCTCTTCATGTTCACTCTTCCCTTTACCCCATTTGGTTCCCCTCCAAGCCCAGTCACCGATGTCCTATGAATATATTTAAGATGTCGCCAGAATGTGTTGCTTTGCTGTTAAGCAGAAGACTTACAGCCACAGTGCATCCTGCTGAGAGTCACTTCAGGGTGGGTGGGAGGGTGGGTGGGGAGGAGGCTGCTACTCTCAGGCTGAAATCAATATCCATTGCTAGGCCTTTGAAAAAGCATTCAGCTCTGAAGAGCAGCAGAAACGCTTATAAGAGCCAGACCATCATCCCCCCAACCCCAGCTTCCCTGCGGCTTTTGGCTGTTCTGACTGCAGATTTATTTTTTGTGGAGAGAGGACCCTTGAAATTTGACTATTATGAGCCAAATCCATCTCCTTCCTCTCCTGCCTGCTATGCTAACCCTTTGGAAGCTGGATGTATATTGTAGTCTCCCCTTAACATCTGCTTGGCTGGGGAATGCTAGTCAGTTAAAAGTTAAACTCTCTCCTGCCAAAGTCCCAAGCATGATGGACTGGGGCTGAGATCCTGTCCACCCCCACCCCAGGTGAACTGTTGGCCCAGGACAGTATTTCACTACCAAAGGGATTGTCTGTACCATCTTCCTACTGCTGTTCTCCCTGAAGACAGTATGTTGCTGATGGCTTATGAATCATTCTGTAAATTGGAGAAAGTTTGAGGCTGGGCTGAGAAGGAAAGCTGGACATTGCTCCTATCTTTCCATTCCTTCTCCCTCAGAGAGGCTGTAGTGGGTACTAGAAGAGGGAGCTGTTAAAAACTTAGTGGAGCTCTCAAGAGCCACCCCAGAGTGGACACACTACACAAACATTCTGGCCATGACAATAAGACTTTGCCTCACTTGAATGAGCAAATGCACACCCTGGAGATGGTGGTTGAGTAAAATGAGTGTGGCCATGAGGACAATCATTGCATTTAGCAATGACTCCAGGCCAGTTCTGCAGCATTTCTGGGACTGGCTTTGCTAGAAGGGCTTGAGGAGTTTTTGGTCTGCCTCTGTAACCTATGTACTGCATTGCAGTTCAGGGACACAGACTGATTAGTCCTTTTGCTGATAGCTGAGATGGGTCTTTGCTTGCTGGCTAAGACTTCTGCAAATTGTCATTGTTTAGAAGACAAAAATAGCCCCAAAGAGTAGGTACATGAGAAACAATTCTGCATGTCTCTAAACTAGACAAAGGTCTGGGGGTAAACAGCTCTCTTCATAGAGCTGGAATGAATTGCAGCTGGCCTGCATTTAGATCAGAAATTACTCTGTAAATCAGTCCCTGGCCATTCCAGGTTTAGGCCCAGATCTTCTTCTGTGCGTCTGGAAAAATCTCCACTGCTTTAGTGGGGAGTTGCTCCAATCCACAGTAGGAAATTGAGGTCCTTTTTCTCTGGGCTGGAGGGGTTTAAACTGGCTTTGTTAACACCCTCTGAACTTGGCAGATGGGATTTTTTTATAAGCTTTTCTCATCAACTTCACTTTGCTGGGGAAGCTGTTGCATTGTTTGTAATTGCTTGGGATGCACTTTCTCCGCCAGGGAAATCTAGCAAGGAGCTGGCCTGAGAGTCCTCAAAGAGCAGTCCAGAGGGCTTGAATAATTTAGGTGACAGCTAAGACAGACAAGAAGGCAGTGGAGTTAGGTAGGAGGGCAAAGCTGGTTCTTGGGGAGTACCTAGTGCAATTCCTGAAGCGTGTGGGCAGCAGTGTCAAGCATCTCAGAGCATGTGATGACACTCTTTTTTTCTGTTTGAACTATTACTGTAAAAGAGTCAAACAGGTTAACAACTCTGTTCAGGTCACAGTGACAGAGTGACTTACCTCTGCAGAGTCATAAATAAGTTCTGAGTCACAATGTTTATCCAAAACGAATTTTAAGTTCAGGAAGGCTGTTTTGGCTTTCAGGCAGCTCTACATATCATGAATACTGCAGTCCCAAAGCCAAAGTGGCAAGGGAGCAGAGAGGATCAAAGTTCACATCCCAAACTTCATTGAATTCAAGTTCTGAGTCTTAATACTATTTTAACACTGTCCCTCTAAGTTCAGGTATTACAATGTCTGCAGCATGGCTGCATATCAGCAGAGGTTTATATGACCTTGGGTGAAGATTTAATAATTATTTTCCTCACTTTGGTCATCCTCTGTCTTTTCCATTTCTGTTACTGTAGAAAACAATGAACTGTTACTCCAGCTGCTGAAGGCTGCAGAACTTCCTAATATTTTAATTACATCTCTGTGGCCAACACCTACAAGGATGTGTTGTATTTTTGCTGGTTGAGAGAATTTGGGAGTACTGGCAGACTGGCTGGCAAACAAAAGAGACACCACCACTGCAAATTGTCCTTGGTTGTCATAGCCCTGCTGCTCTATGCTGCTATTCTGTTGGGTCTTCAAGTGGTACCATACTTTGTACTCTGCTATATAGAGCTCTTTAAGGTACATTTAGCAAGCAACTGCTGGAATCCATTTTTGGCACGTGGTAAGAAAGGTGTGTACCCTCAGGAAGGGACTGTGTGTAGGTACTTCAGACAGGACTGCAGAAGGGTGAGGATTCCTACCCCACTCCCCGAGTTGTACAAATTTTCTGATAGCTAAGAAGGAAACTGAAGTTAACTGATCTAACTTGAACTTGAAACTGCCACAGCTTGACATTTAGTGGTGTTTATTGTGCACCCAGGGAGGAGCAATTTGGTAAGTAGATCTCCCAATGTCAGAAGAAAGTGGCTTTTTCAAACTCCCTTCCCTTCCCTTAGGACATGTGTGCATGTGTGTGTGAGTGTGCAAGACTGCATGTGAGAGAGAGGTTTCAGCATGAACAGGATGGATAATCCCTCAACCAGATTGGAGTAATTGCAGAGTTTATAATGAAAATAACTAGAACATGCCTGCTGAAAGGAGATAAAAAAGGGCTGGAAGTGTCTGTGGGCTTTAAGTGTTGCACATTGCTTTGAAATGAAATACCTCTGCTGCTTAGAGATCATCACTTCTCCCACAAGTAAGAAGCTCATGCTAGCCTTCCACCTTGGATTATGGGATGGAAAGTACTGGAGGTGTGGGACAATCTGTTGTGGCCGCACCATCTCCTGCGTGTGACTCCTTTGCAATAGGGCACAGTTTTGCTGCAAATATTTCTCGTCCTCAGAGGAACACAGCATGCTTTCAAATATGCAAATAGAAAATGGCATGAAGGAGTTTGCAGTGAGATAACTTCTACAGATGTCTCCTCTGGAGCAGCTCCCTCTGCTCCCTGTTAACATTCAAGGACAGACACATCCACTGTTGGAACGGAAGGATTCAGGTGACAAGTTGAGAAGTCTGTGATCATCAGAAACATTGAGATGCTTTACACTTGTTTCTAAACTGGAAGCTGACTTGGACCACCATGCTCTACCTACCCACCTCCTGCTCCAAAGGATCCTTTTTTCTTTTTCTTAATTTTTTTTTTTTGAACACTGAAAAAGCTGGAGAGTATCATGCACTTTTCTCCACTCCCAGGTATGTGTATCTGCCCCTTCCACATGTCCCTTCCTCAGTCTGAGCAGAGCTCCAGGCTTGGTTCTGAGTTTCTTGGCATCACGGCTCCAATGGGAAGCATCTCTCTAGGTTGGGCTCTTGTCTAACTTCATTAGCTTCCTTTAACAGTATTTTAGATCTGCCTTTTGTGGCTTATTATTCCTTAATTCACTGGGAAAGGGCAATATTTGCATTTAATAAATCACAAATACTAGCGGCTCTCCTCTGCTAGAGAAGGGAGCAAGAAGGAACATCCAGGCTTCCTACTGCAGGCTTGCTCTTAACTGTGGGAGGAAAAGGAGATGACCCAAGTGGTTGAAAACTAGGCATATGTGGGGATGGAGATAGATCTCTACAGAAGTGGGGACGGTGCTGAAAATTGATCTTATAGCTTGTGCAGTTGGCTGGGAAAAATGGAGGTTTTCCGTGATCAGAAGTCATCAGGAGGTGATCAAGTAAGGCCTCCAACTGTGGAACTTGTCAGCTAATTCCCCTTTTAGGATGCAGTGGAGACATAAGGAGAAAGGGATGGTCTAAACTGTGCTTGCCAAGAGAAGAATGAGCTTTGCCAGGGTCTCCAAGTGGCATGCATGATGCATTTGACATGCTGAGCTTTGCCCTACTGTTCCCCCCAAAGTGATAAGCAGCAGCTTCCCAGAAGGAGGGGGGAAACAGCAAGTGACCCAGCTGTCCTCAAAGGAGGTCTCTGTCTGAAATTCCTCTATCCTGCTGGAAAATACCTACCAGAGTGATTGGCATGAGGAGGTTACAGTCTTTCTGCCCCCACTTTTAATTCAGAGACAGGAGCAGCAGGTCCCTTGGGTGTGTTCCTTCTCCAAAATCCCAGTGTGGGTTGAGAGGAATGGCTGCCTGCTGAGACTGAGCACTTGGCTTCCCCTCCATTCCCCCCTTGCCTCATTTTTTAAAAAGATGAGGTGCAGCCAAACTACTGGGCAAAATCCCCAAAGCAAATCCCCAGGGGGAGCCTTGGCACAGTGCCAGAATAGATCATCCTTTGACTGGTCAGAAAAGTCTTCCCATGACTTTGTGCTTGTTCCCAAAGATTGCTGGGCTTCCACATACCTTGTTCAGCAGATGACCCATGGGAGTTGGCAACACTGGTTGATCCTTAGGGATGTTAAGATGATACTCTCAAAATCAGAGGGATTCTGATGTACATGGGTGTGCAGCAAGCCCTTTAGATACTATACAAAACTCCTAAATAACTCCCTTTTTTAATAGCCTATCACCCTAAGAGATATCTTGATTTCTGCTCAAGCAGGAGCCCAGTGCAGCTGTGGCCAGAAAATCAGCATGAAATACAAGTCTTCATCACAGAGCAGCTGTGCTTGTACCTGCACGATGAACAGTCTTTTGCCTTCACAGGCAAAGTGTTTTAACCTGGCACTGGAGCACTGGTTTACATCTGAGCAAAACTCCACATGCAGGAGGCAGGCCAGTGGGCTGTTTGCAGTGGCTTTTACAAGGAGCTACCTATGAAAATTTTTGGGCAATTCAGTGTGAAAATCTGGAGCTGCTTTTGAGTGTAAAACTTTGCTTTGGCTACTGTGTCTTTATCATGCGAGGCACTGCAGGGCTTAGCCTAGCCCCAGTTTTAGCATGGCAGAACAATAGTGTGGACCTCAGCAAAGTGTATTGTCCCATTTCTTCCCGTCGTTTTCCATCACTGCGTTTAGGAGAGCTGCATGCCTGCTAGGCCAGCCTGTGCTGCATCACTCCAGCCTGCTCGGGCTGGGGTGGCTGTGGAAGTGGGAGAGGTGAGAAAGAACATGGTTTCTCCAGAGTTTTCTGTTTGTTACTCTGCTATATTTGTTATCTGGATTCTTAAGTAATGAGTGCTTTGAATTTTGTGATTATGTTACGGTGATGTGTAGTTAATGTACTAATGTTCACTTGAGCTAGGATCATGGTAACAGTGTGGTTTGTTTTTTTTTTTTAACTGTTCAGAAAATAACTTAAATACAAAGATTAAGCTGTGAATCTCTCCTGTTTTCCTTTTGGGGGAAAAGACACTGTCAAAGTACCAATCCTGTATCTTCCTCAAGCCCCATGTGTGTGTCACACTTCTGCTACACGTGTACTGTACAGAACATCTGCAGTGTGAACACCTGGAAGTGCTGAGGACAAAAGGTGGACAGCTTTGCCCTGAGCCTGAGGTGGATGCAGCTTCACAGGACACACAGAGTCCGCAGTAGCCAGTCCCACCTCAGAGCTGCTGCTCATGGACAAATGCAGCATGAAAGGCTGCCCTGGCAGTCAGAAAAAAAAAACACTTATTCCTAAAACTACAGCATACTTTTTAATTAACACTCTCTCCATTCACAGTTAATGGCCTCTGGCTGGGGCAGATGAGTCTGCCCTGTGAGCCAGAGAGTGGATGTGACTGATAGAGAAGAGTTGGAGCCATCCTGCCTGTTAAAAAAGTGTGGGGGGAAACCTATAAAGACTTTGTGTTTTTCTGGGTACTGTTGCAAGATCCTGGTAGGAGAAGCACAAATTTGTTTTATAAGCTAATCAGAATCCAGCTGTTCAATAATGAGTGAGTAATTGACATATCGCAGCACCGCCACACAGTTCCATGGCTGGGGATGCTGCCATGCTTACCACTCACCCAAATCAGAATGCAAGCACCCTTGCCCTCAGAATACCTTCCTCTTAAAATTGCTCCTCAGATAGCAGCCTTGGATCTTTCCATTTTACTTAACAACCCCTTTTAAAACAAAGGCCACCGCAGTTTTAAGATCCTGAATCCAGGGGTAGTCAGAAAACAAACAAACCCCTGCTCTCCCGACATCTCTCTCCCTGCTGGCTCCATTCTTGGGAGCCAGTGGGGGACTGGAGATTGTGAAGGCTCCTGCTTTTCTGAAGTGCTGGCAGCAGGATTCTTGTCACTTCCAATATCCATCTCTCCTTGTGACAGGGTTCCCAGCAGCCCTGTGCTTTATTTGGCAAGGCTTTGGTGTTCATATGTATGTGTGTGTGGTTTGTGTGCATACATATACGATAAATATTTTACATACATATTTATATATAATATGTAGAATATATATATTTACAGCACTTTAACCTTTTCTGTTCCCTCTCTGCTATTTCCTCCCATCCAGTAATAGATTTGGAAGAGGAGTTGCAGTGACAGGCTTCATCCATTGTTTTGGATTGGTCTGTAACACAGAATGCAGCTTGATTTTAACAACATTTGTGAGTGCCAGCACACACAAATGAGACCCCTTCCATACCCACAGTCCCAGTTGTCTGTGTGTACCCAAACAACACACATGGTGTTGTTTGCTCCCATGAGAAACAGGTTCTCCTTGTGGGTTATTTCTAGATGTTCCTTAAGACAGTCCTTCCCCTTCTTCTCCTTGATGTTTAAAGATGAGAATCAGGGTCTTTATTCCATAATTCTAGGACTAGGACAGTGCTGTGCTGCAGGGCATGAGCTGGAAAACTTCTCCCAGGAAACCTGGACTGGAATCCAAAAACTCAAGTAGTAAAGAGAGTCTTCGAGAAAGAAAAGCAATCTCAATTGTAAATTTCCACTGGAAAAGAATGAACAGCTTATCTTAAATAGATTCAGTGGTTAATTACCCTTTCTGTTTAAAAATGTGCCTTATTTCCACTTCAGATGAAGGAGGAAAGTAATGTTTGCCACAGCTTCAAATTAACAGCGTTTGATCAACCTACAGCTTTAAAATGAAATCCTCTCTTGTTTGGTGGTTTTTTATTGTCTTATATACATGCTTTCAAGAGTATAGTAAGGTACTTTTTGGAAAGGGGAAATTGGCCAGTTTAGATTAGCTAGGCTAGAAAGAATGTAATTCTTACAATAACTGTTTAAGATGAGTTTAGCAGTTGGTGGTTTGAAGAGGATGATGAGCTCTCAGGAGAGGAGGCAGCGTGGCCAAGGAAACAAAAGGCCCTGAGCAGACAGACATGCTGTAATGCTGCCATGGATTTCTGTGGGTGAGCTGTCTGTCTGTCCTTGGAGTAAGGGCTGTGCCTGGCTCCAGCGGTGTCCTGGCCCCTTTTGTTCCAAGGCAGTGTGTGGCACAGCTTCCTGTGCAATGGCACACATCAGTGCCCAGGATGTAGAAATGATTCAATGTTTTGTGGAAATAAGATGCCACTCCTGGTCTTGAGAGCTCTGGATAGCTCTGCTTTTCCAAGTGCTTGAGTGGCTCCGCAGCCAGCACATACACACTGCCCATGACCCTGTCCCAGCAAGGGCTGCTGGAGGAGAAGGTAAGAGAGGAAAACAAAGCTGCTGCTTGCACTCTCCCATGCAGTGGGCTGCAGCCATCAGAGATCTCAGCCTGACCCCTTTGCCAGCTGATCCATGCCCAGCAGTGCATGTCTGTGAGTACCAGCCACTTTCCTTTACCCTAAAAGAGCTCAGACACACATTCATATCACATTATATCCCCAAAAGAGATACTCTTTGTTTCACATCCATATTCCTTTCCTATCCTGAGCTTTCTCTCCAAAATTATTTGCTGACATGCACCTAGCTGGTTGGTAGGAGCAGCTAGAAACCTCCAAACCAGCAGAGAGGTTGCTGAGCTGTGGGGCTGATTGGCTGGGGACCACTGAAGTTGGATAAGGAATATGACCAGGGAAACTTGGGCTGGAAAGGTCTCACCTGTACAGGTAAATAGCCTGCCTGCAGGTGGAGAACAGTCTGATGGGCTTTCCAGTGCAACAAGGCAGAGACAGCAGCCTGAGCAGTGCTTTCACTGAGGACAGCACTGACTTCTTCTGGAAGCCACTGTGGTTTGAAGAAACTCAAGCCCCTGGTTAACATCGCACAGCTGATGTATCCAAAACTCCGTGTCCCATGCCCCAAGCACCAAGCACCCTGCTGGCATTTACAAAGGCAGATCAAGGAAGGCTTCTCCTCCAAGGGGCAGTAAAGCGGGGAAGCTGCCAGACCATCTCTGCTTCTGCAGTGTCAACTCCGAAAGGGCAGCCCTGGCAAACTGCTCTGACCTTCGAAGCGGCGCCAGTGTCTGTGAGCAGCTCTGCCTACCCGGCCTGTGCTGCCGAGTTCCCTCTCCTCCAGCACAGGAAGGGGGTCAGTGACTGCTAAGCAATGCATCTTTTTGCCTTTGCACGAGCTGCTTATTGCTTCCTTGTGGAATTTATCTAGTTTGACTAGATGGTGCTGGGCAAACCCTGAGAACCAGCACTGGGACCACATCCTTTCCAAGGGATTTCTATCTGGTCTTGAAAAAGGGGACAGACCTCCCAGTGGGGAGCTGTCAGCTCAGGGGAAGCCCTCAGGTGTCCCAACTGCTTCTCCATCCTCCTGGCCTCAGCAAATGCCATCACTCTGTGCAGGATGTGTGCTGTTCTGCCTCTCCCGGTTCTCAGGGGTTTCTTTGTGTGCCTCAGGCACTGGGTCAGATGCCTTGAGGAAAGGAGATGCATGAGTATCCCATGACATGGAGTGCTGGGACAGGGACAGCCCCAGTGCTGTATCTAGAGTCTGTGGCAGCAGCGAGGTAAGAGTGGGACAGGAGCTCTGGGAGTGGCGATGGGTGGGGATCAGGGTCCTTTATGGCTCACAGCCACTTTCCCAGCCACGGGGAATATTTTAGCCAGGGATACCCTGCATAGAGGCAGGGGAGGAATGCCTGTAAAATGTGGAGACAAGCTCCCTTGCAGCTCAGAGCAGTGGCTGTTTCTCACCAGCCCTTGTCTGTCTGTGCCACTATCACTGGGTCAGGTCACAGGAGTGTCTCCAATTAACCCAGCCCCCTGGTGATCCTTAATTGGCACTCCAGGCTCTTCTCCTCCCCCTTCTTGCCCCACCACGAGTTTCTCACCTCTACATCTGCTACTAAGCCTCCGCTCCCAGCATCCCAGCCACTGCTGGGAACCAGTGACCACAACCCATATTTACTCCCTGAATCAAGGTAGCAGCCATCCCCTGGCTTGGAGCTGTGTCCTGAGGATGTCCCTGCTTGGTCCCCAGCATCAGGCTGTGTGGCAGGAGGACGGACTGTGGCTGCAGGGATGAGCACGTGGCTTGGGGACAGGTATGGGCTTCGGTGCAGAGGAGCTGGGAAGTTCCAGGAGGGTTTTTTGGTAGGTACTTGCTGGGAGAGTACCAGGGTGGGGGAGAGATGGCTGCTGCTCTTTCCTCTTTCCAGTGCTCATTCCAGAGACCACTGGACACATTTAACCGTTCATGTGCTGCTCCCAGACATGAGCCATGTACCTGAATGACCAGAGCTGGAGCATGGCTGCAGTACACAGCATGGCCTGGCTCATCATCCTGGCCCGGGTTTGCTGCTTTGCCCTGTCTTAGCAAGGGCTTGGGGTGAGCCCTGGGCATGTTTAGGGCTGCTCTGCAGCACTGCAGGTGCTTTGGGCATGGCTGGGACCCACAGGCTGCATGTTCTCTTGCTGAGTCATCTCACCCATGGTTAAGTCCAATAAAATGGATCTTCATCCTGCTGCTCTGGGAATGAACCAGGACCATCCCCAGAAGGACTGTGGCTCCTGCAGGTCTCCCACACTGTGGCCCTGTCACCAAGGTCTCTGCAGCCACCCAGCAACACCCGCACAAAGGTAAAGCTGATGATCCAGATGTGGAGAAACTGCGTCTGGGCAAGACACAGGAACTCTTGAGCAGGGGCCAGGCCTGGGAAAACTGAACACTGGCAGGATGGCAAGGGCTGGTGGCTGGGGGAGAGGGCCCGATGCTTTCAGGAAGAGCAGGAGGCTCGTGTGCAGGGAGGAGACCAGAGCTGGAACATCCTCCGTGGGAGAATGTGGTGCCTGGACTCTCCCACACCCCAGACAGCCCAGTCGGGGCTGGCACGGCCGGCCTGGGGGTGCCCATGCGGCTCTCCCAGCTCTGCTCCGCTTCCCTGGCCCCACAGGACCACCCTGAGTGGGGCCAGCCTGTTGGGACCTGTCCCTTTTAAGCCCTTGGAGCTGGTGCCAGCAGTGGCTTAGTGGGGTCCCCATCCTTTCAACTGGCTCTTCGGCAAATTAAGAGTTTGCTATTAGGCTGCTAATTAAAGGCACTTCATTAGCAGCAGGGGAGGCAGCTCCTGGCCGCAGCAAAATTGGATTCCTCTGAGCTGCTATGAGCCGATTCTCTCCTCTCTGGGGCTGGGGGCTGTGTCCCTCCGTGTCCGGGGAAGGCAGCTGCCTCGAGCCATGGCCGGGGGCTACCAGCCTCTTCCTGAGCGCAGGGGATGGGGCACATCTACCCCACGGTGGGAGAGGGACCGCAGGTGATCGGGGTGGTGGGTGATGTGGGGCCGCCCCTTCGCCGCCAGCCTCGGGGATGGTGCAGTGATGTTTCCCCACTTACGGTTCCCGGGGTCACTCCCGTTTAGAGGGGACATGCGAGGTGGCAGAGCATCAAGTCAGTGGTTCCGCCGCCCCCAGGCTGGGCCGTGACCCCTCAGCGGGCTGAGCAGTCCGGAGGTGCTGCCCCTGCCCCGGCGAGGGGAGAGGCTCCCGGACTCCTCCTCCGGCCGCTCAGGCGCCTCCAATGAGCCCCGGGGGCGCCCGGGCTGCCCTGCCCTGCCCTGCCCTGCCTTCCCTTCCCTCACCCCCTCCTTCTTCCATCTAAAAATGGGAGAGACCAGCCGGGCCGCCGGACCGGGGCTGCCTTCCTCCCCCCCTCCTCCTGCCTCCCCGCGCTCCGCCTGCAGCCTCGCGCCGCCGGTCGGGAAAGGGACCCCACGGCCCGGCGGGGACATCACGGGGGTGAGCACCCTGCGGGCCGGGAGGGCTGCCCCATCCCTGCTTCCCGTCTGCCTTACGGTGTTCCCCTCTACCCCCTGGCCTGACACCCCTCGGCCTGACATCCCCCTCCCCTTTTTCCCGGCTTGGGATTCCTGATGGGATTAGGGGGGATTTGCTGTGCGTGAGCCGGGAGCTGCTGGGTGCTACGAATCCGGCTACCGTGCGGGGGGTGTTGCGAGGAGGGTCGGGCTGTGGGTGCTGGGGAGCAGGGCTGCTCCTGAGGGACGCAGGCTCATCCCATGTCCGCACCCTGCCAGCCCCGTCGCTCCGGGGACATTCATCGCTCTGGACGTGCATTGCGGCACCCAGGGCTGTCTCTGCAGCTGAATGCTCCTGAGCACCCCGATCCTGGGGTGGGCTGGGTCAGAGCTGCAGGGAGGCTGTTCCCCCGCAGCCACCTGCTTCCCGCAGTGAGGACTCCCAGCAGATGGAGCGGGAGACAAAGGTGTTGGAGGGGGCAAAGGTTTAGGAGGTGGGTCCATGTGGTGTTTTGGGGTGGGCTGGGACCTTCCACGGGAACCTTTCAATGGAGTTGGGCCACTCGCAGCAGCACTGCTCAGCTGCTGCACTGAGGTAGGGGGATGGGGGTCCCTCCTTTCTCCACCTGCCCCTTTCCGTCTGCTGCCCCTCCCAGCTGGGGGCAGGGGTGCCCATGTTACCCAGGCTGGGTCACCACCATGGTAAAAAAACATCACACCACAGCCACAAGACCAGCCACGAGGAAGCTGGATCAGCTGGGCTGGGTGCTGGGCGCTGGCATGAAGCAGTGCTCAACACAGGATTCTGTTGCATTGGGGTCTTTGCTCTGGGCCAGGGTCATCCCTACTGGAAAAGGGGCAGTTAATGACACCTTGGCTCCTGGCTCTGCTGGCCAGGGCTGTGCTGATCCTTCCTCCTCTTTCCCAGCATCTCACCTTCCCCCTGCTGTCTGTCACCCTTCTGGTATCCTTTGGCTCCTCCATGCTCTATGGCTACAACCTTGCTGTGGTGAACTCACCGGCAGAGGTAAGAGATGGGCAGCCTCCCTGGGAGCAGGGAAAAGGGCTCTGCATCCCTCCCTTGGAGGGTGGAGGGACAGCTGCCCAGCAGCCCCACATCAAAACACTGGCATTTTCCTTGAGCAGTCACTCAGAGAGGAATGGCATGGGAGGGACATCAGAGTCCATGTTCATGTACACCAAACCGGTCCCCCCGAGAAAGCAGGGCCTGGATAGCTGGCCACAACCTCCCTGCTCCAGCTTGAGTGCTGTCTGTGGTATCTCTAAGTCATCCTTAGGCCTCTCAGGTGCTGAGACTTGCTGAGCAACCAGACCAGCACACCCCAGTCATCCCCAGACATGTTCTGCCCTGCATCTCCTTTAATGCTGTTAAACCCATGATATTGCCCCTATAGATCCTGTCTTCCCTTGTCTTCCCCTTTCTGCCGACACATCTGGTGCCTGTGTGTGTCTCTGCCCTGCAGCACATAAAGGCTTTCTACAACGCCACGTGGTCCCAGCGGTACGGACAGGGGCTGGCCCCCGGCCCCCTGACCCTCCTCTACGCCCTGACTGTCTCCATCTTCGCCCTAGGCGGGCTGGTGGGCTCCTTGCTGGTGGGGGTGCTGGTGGAGCGGTACGGCAGGTAAGGGGGTGATACCGTGGGCCGGGGTGGGTCAGAGGTGGGATGGGACCGGAGGAGCTGCCCTGCTGCTTGTGCCTGCCAGGAATGGTGCTCTGAGCCGCAGTGCTCTCCTCGTCCTCCTGGCCGGCGGCTTCATGGGCTTCAGCCGGGAGCTGGGATCCCCCGAGATGGTGATCATCGGCCGCTCCATCACGGGGCTCCACTCAGGTGGGTGCTTCCCGGGCTGTGCACAGCCCCCTCCTCATGGCTCAGTCCCCTACAGCCATTCCTTGGGGGGATGGAGAAGGCTTCGTATTCCCCACAGGCTCTGTGGAGCGGTTCTCTGGTACAGCCAGGGCCACCTCCAAGGCCATGGGGTCCCCACTGTGTATGACACTGGACATGGGAGGAGATGGACCAAGGGTCTGGCTAGGTACCCTTCTCCCTACTGCCTCTGCCATCCCAGTCCCTCCTGTGCCCCCCAGGTATCTGTCTCAGTGTGGTGCCCCTCTACCTGGGAGAAATCGCTCCCAAGAACCTGCGGGGATTCCTGGGCCTCATGCCCAGCATCTTCATCTGCCTGGGGGTTTTCTCTGCCCAGGTCCTGGGCCTCCCAGAACTGCTGGGCAAGGTGAGCACAATACCCCAGACCTCACATGCTGGACACTGCTCTGCCCTCCCCATGACACATCTCACTTCAACTCCTCTCAGGACAGGTTCTGGCCCCTTTTCCTGTCAGTGGTGGTTGTTCCTGCCTCCCTCCAGCTCCTGCTGCTGCATTGCTTCCCTGAGAGCCCTCGGTACCTGCTGATAGAGAGAAATGACGTTTGTGGGGCCACCAAAGGTGAGGGGATATCCTGGGGGAGACTAGCTCCAGAAGGTGCTGGGTGCTTCTCCAAGGTCTTCCAAGACCAAGGTGCATCCTCATGGCATTCTTGCACACCCATACCTGACAGCCCACTGCAGTCCTGATGGTTCAGCCTTTCTGTCCCACCTGGTTGTGCCACAGCACTTCTATGGTGCCCAGCACTGTGGTGTGAGGCTTTTCCCCATTTCCTGTGGATGCTGAGCCCCACAGGGAGGCTGCTGGGGAGGCTGGGCCAGGGTAGAGCCAAGCCCCTACCCGGTGCCAAACCTGTGAGCTTCCGCCCTGTGCTGGGGACAGGTGTCCATGGCCCCACTCTCCCCACAGCACTGCACCGGTTCCTGGGGACCCCCGATGTACAGGATGTGATCGAGGAGATGAAGGAGGAGCAGCAGTCGCTCTCCTCCATGGAGATGGTGTCCGTCTGGCAGCTGCTGCGGGACCGCTCCGTGCGCTGGCAGACGCTCTCGGTGGTGGTGGTGAACGCCGGCATGCAGCTCTCGGGGATTGATGCCGTAAGCCCCACGTGGTCCTCGCCCCAGGACACAGCTCTGCAGACACTGAGCTGAGAGCGGGCAGCTCATTTCATCGAGTGCCCCGTGGCTCCATCCCCCAGCTCATGCTGTGTCCCCTCCTCGGCAGATCTGGTTTTACACCAACACCATCTTCGAGAACGCCGGGATCCCTGTGTCCCAGATCCCCTACACCACCATGGGCACCGGTGCCATTGAGGTCATTGCTGGCCTGATCGGGGTGAGTGAGGGACAGACAGATGGACATTGCCCCTCCATGCCAGAGCCCTCTTGCCAGCTCCCAGCACCATGAAAAGGGGGGGACAGGGTGGACCCCCTGTGTCACAGCACAGCCCCTTTTCTGGGGGCAAAGGATTTGGCATGGAAATGGGGATGGGAGATGGGATGAGACAGGCTCAATTTAGGATTCACACCTAGGAGTGGTGGGATAATTTTAGGGTAGCAGGGAGGTTGGGTAGAGATGGCAGGCAAAGAGAAGGCTGGAGATGATGGAGGGGACTAGAAGTTTCTTCTGGCTCTCATTTTCATTGTCCCTCTGTTAGCAGAGCCACATGTCCCCATTTCCCCCCACCCCCAGCCAAGCACTGTCCTGGCCCCAGGCTAGCAGCCCTGGCCCCCCCCAGCCAGCCCTCATTTAGCTGGAGAGTTAGCACTGGGCCAGGCAGATTTATGGCCCTTGTCCCATCTGCAAGTGTCACCCAGGGCCAGCCCAAGCCACCCGGCACTAAATCCGCTCCCTGACAATTACAGAGATGGATAGGGGTGGCTGCTCCCAGAAAAGAGAGAATGAGTGGGGGGCTGCTCTCCTGTCCCATAGCCCAATCCAGAGCAGAGTGGGGTCCCTTGCCTCTCTGAAGGGTACCTCCTTCTCCCCTCCCCTTTCTGTGGGGGTGTCCAAGCCCCCCCGCAGTCGCCCAGCGTAGAGCCAGATTGCTTGGGAGCAGCCCCACAAATGGCCCCTGATGGACATGCTGAGATTGGTTATAAAATTACAGGCATTTGTTCTGCTGTCAATACCCTGCCTGCTCCCACGCCGCTGCGCTGCCTGCCCACAGTCTGCTGTGCCCACTGCCCCACAAACACCCCATTCCCCAGCACCTCCACCTGGCACTGATGCCAATGAGTCACCCCAACCAGTCCCAACCCTGCACCCTAACCCCAGCTCTGTGGAACCCATCTCCTGCCCCAGGCATGCTCACCCCTGGCACTTTCCATGCCCCAGCCCCAACCCTGGAACTCTGAGCTGGGGTTGCCCCTGATCCCCAGATGCCACCAGGATCATCCTCCCACCTACAGCTGGATCTGGGGTTCAGGGGTGGTCCCATCCACCTTGGAGATCCCCAACACCCTCTCAGTCTCTGCTCTCTCCTGGCAGTGCTTCACCATCGAGAGGGTGGGCCGGCGCCCCCTCATCATCACTGGCTTCTGTGCCATGGGTGTCTGCTCAGCTGGCATCACCATCTCCCTGCTGCTGCAGGTAGGGCCTGGCCACTGCCACCCCCTCGGCCATTATCTGGGGCTCGGTGGTGGAGGGATGGGTAGAATCCTGGGGGAAGGAGCATGCATGGAAATGAGAGGTGAGCTGGCTCTTCCAAGTCACGTTTTCCCTTCAAAGTTAAAGAGAAGGTAAATTTAGCACCGAGAACAACAACAAAAAAAGAAAACACAAATCTGTATGAGAAAAATCCTGCTGCTTCTGGTAGCTTTCTTTCAGAAATAATTGTTCCCAGGGAGGCAGCTGTGAAATGCTAGGGCAGGTGGAGGGTCCTTCTCCTGCTGTCTGCTTCCAGAGGATGCTCCCATGGCTCTGGGGATACTGCAACATCACGAGCTGCTGAGCTTGGCTAAGGCTGACCCTCACCAGCTTTACCCCAAACCACCCATTGCTTGTCTGCATCTCACCAATGTGTCCTGTGTGGCCACTGTCCCCAAGAGCCACCACCAAACCAAGGGCAGGCATGAAGCCATGTCCCAGGGATGCTGGACCAGCCCCCAGCAGCATCCCCAGCCCAGTGTCCCCTCGCAGGCCGCCCTGCCCTGGATGCGCTACGTCAGCGTTGCCTGCGTGGTCGGCATCATCGCTGGCTTCTGCATGGGACCAGGTGGGTCTGGGGCTGGGGGAGTGGGGAGCAATGGGGGAATGGGGGCTCCAGGAGACCAGTGGGGTTTGCAGGCAGGTGACAGGACCTGAGCCTTGGCCCCGTCCCCATGGTCAGGCCCTGGTTTATGATGCTGTACCTCCGAGTGAAGCCCCACCACAAACCCCTCCAGCCCCACACATCCCCAGGGCACACTCTACCTCCTCCTCCTCGGCCATGCTCCAGGAGGAAGCAGAGTGAAAGCCCTGGCAGCCTTCCTCAGGCCTCTGTGGAGGTGTCATCACTTCTATCACAGTGCAGCTGGTGAGAATCATCCTGCCCCTAATCGAGTGCAGGCTCCAACAGCCAGGAGTGAAACCTGGACTGGTTTACCCAGTTGATGTATTAGCAGAGCTCTTAGCAGATCTATAATTCATCCTCAGCCCAGACTTTATTCACTGTAATTACATCTTTAATTAGGATTTTAATGGCTCATTGTTCACAAACAATGATGAATAGGAGTTTTAAAACAAAAAAAAATATATATCCCTGTTCTGGGCGAGCTGTGAGTAAGAGTCCGTCAGGGGCTCCATTCCTCCCTCACTTCTTACACTAGTTTTTTGGTTCATCTTTTCCCTGCATTTATAAAGAGGTCCAGCCAGCCCTGTTCCAGGCGCTTGGGAGCCCAGGCATGTCACCAAATCAAATACAATCCCTTGCCAAATTCTTGTGTGTCTTGGAATGTACTCCGGACCTCGGATCCTGTCCCCCAACACAGGGACAGTCCTGGGACCCAGGACTTCTGGCTCAGTGACACTTGGCTGGAGAGGCTAAGTCCTTCGAGAAGAAGTAGCCACAACCTGTGTCCAGTTCTCAGACCACTTACAAGTTGTCTTGGGAAACTGCTTCCATACATTCTGGATTTATTCACCATACATGGGAAAAGCAGGTGTGGAAATGGCATTTCTGTGTCCTGCGGGAGATTCTGATGCTCAGAAAAGTGGTTGCTTCTTTCCTTCCTGAATCAGCCATAGTGGCAACAGAAGCTGATTGATAGAAGGAAGTTTTCTAAACTGTTTTGATCAAGGGATCAAATGCCCTGGAAAGGGCATTATGGAGGGTGCCAGGAAGATGTTTCTCTATGCCTGTGATCCCTATGAGATTTAATATATCAGCATTTAGAAACATTTTTGGAAAATGAGGATCCACGTGAAATGTTCCACCTTTATTTTGACTCAGTCTGAAACTTTCCAGTCATGCTGCCTGGGGAACTGGCCTGAGCACCCAGCAGTGTGCCAGTGTGGTCTGTCAGGGGGACATCACACACCCCCCAAAACATATCCCAAGGGAGACCAAGGGTAGAACACTGTTCCACCATGCTCCCTGACTCCAGCTCTCCCAGCACCACCAGTTTGAACTGTGAGCCTTGCTGGGCTCCAGCCCTTTAGCCACAGGACTGAAGTGGGCAGAACCTGTTGACCCCAGGAGTACTTGAGTCAGCCTGTCCTCCATACCCTTGATCTGTCCCCTCCCTCTGTAGCTGGTGTCCCCTTCCTGATGACAGCTGAGCTCTTCATGCAGTCACACCGCCCAGCTGCCTACATTGTGGGGGGCTCTCTCAACTGGCTCTGCAACTTCACTATTGGCTTCATCTTCCCCTTCTTGCAGGTACTTGTTCAGTGGGGCCTTGGGAGATGGAGGGAATGGACACAGCCCTGCTGCTCTCCCAGAATGGGGTGCCAAGTCAGGGATGCCCATGCTCTTGGCTCAGCTCAGTGCTGGACAGAGCCAGCCCAGGGCAGGGTGATGGGAGGGGACACTGCCTCGTGCCATGCCCACTTTGGGAGTGCCTGACTCTCTGTCTCATGCTGCTCTTGTCCCCAGATGTCAGCCGGTGCCTTTTGCTACCTAGTCTTCTGTGGTGTCTGCCTGCTGGTGGCTCTGTACGTCTACCTTGTCATCCCCGAGACCAAGAACAAAACCTTCATGGAGATCAGCCACATCTTTGCCACGCGCCGCTCCGTCCTCTCCGTCCCAGCCCATCTCATTGGGATGATGAAGCTCGATGGCTATGGGACTTTGGAGAGCAGCTCCCTGGAGGGCTCAGGCTCCAGCCTGCCCTGATCTGAGTGGGCGTGGGGAATGGGGATGGTGGAGGAGGCTCGGGGCTGGGGAAGGATGTGGGGGCCAATTTGTTCCAACCTGGCCATCTCTGGGTCTCCCAGGACATCTCTCCATGGCACAGTCTGCGCCCAGGATGAGCCCCATTGATGCACCAAGGTTGCACTGACTGCTGGGCATGACCCCCATGCTGGAAGAGATGCCCCCACAGAGACAAGGGGACCTCCTGAGGCAGGGGGTTCTCATTGCTCCTGGGTGTGGGGCCTTGGCAAGAGCTTCTGGCATGAGCTGTTTAATAAAGAGCATTGCCACCAGAGCCATTGTTTGGCAAATTTAGCCTGGAATGGCAGTGGCAGGAATGTGCTGGAATGGGCGGGTGCTTCTCCAGCACCAGGGAAGAGCAGAATGGGTAGAGGGGCTTCTCTTCCTCCCCACTGTGACTGGCTGGAAAGGTCAAAGTCACCCCACATTTTCTAGGAAGGGTGGTCAGGATGGCTCCCAGGCTCTTGCATCTCACCCCAAGTTGGTCATGCAAAGCTGGAGGTTGTTGCAGAAGGGACATAGAGCAGCTCTGAGCTGGGGGTGACTGTCCAGCCACTGTGCCCCTCCACAGGCTGCTGGAAGCCCTTGGTGCCTAGCCTCATGTGCTGGCCCCACAGAGTGCTCCCATGGGAGCTCTGCACACTCCCAAACTCTCTGCAGGACAAAGGGATCCAGGATGCACCCTCATCCCCTTACTGCACCCCATGAATTGCTGTGACCCCAAGGTGCTCTCCAAGCATGACCCCTGCCTTGTCTCTGCCCTGAATCCTGGAGGCTGTGTTTGGAGGGAGAGGCTGTCCTGTGTCCCAGGACACCCCCACAGCAGTTCCCACAAATACCATGGTAGACCATGGGGTTCCCAGGCCCTCCAGGAGCTGTCATTTGCAGGAAAACTACAACATTTTGTTCTGGTGAGAGGTAAACCCAGGTAGTGGGGAGGGCTGTGTGGCCAAAACGCTCTCATGCCAACACAAACATCATTTTGTTGCAAATAATTTAGCCCTTTTTTTTTCCAGTTTCCCTCTCCGTGACAGGTCCACAGCTTGGTGTTTGTGGTCACTTAGTGAGGAGCCCACCCTTCCTGCATCCCTTGGCAAAGCCTCGGGGCACCTCTGGGTGTGTGTGGGTGCTGGACCTGTGGGGACAGGGACTGGGCCATACACACATTCGGGCTGCTGGTCCTACCCCAGTGCCTGGTCCTATCCCTTGCATCCTCAGCCACCAGCCTGGGGCTCTCCTGCATCCTGAGGCGTTGAGAGGACATCAGTCAAAGCAGGGTCGCGGCTCCGCAGCACCAGGCGCTTCCCACTCCGCCTCCCTCCCGACTCGGCTGCTCTCGGCAGCAGAACAGAGCGGTAAATATGTGCAGCATTACATATGTATAATGGAGTGTAAATAACCCCAAAAAGTGCATTGTAAATAGACTCCAAGTTTATCCTTTATTAATGAGGCACTGAGTGCCCTGCTGTTTTAGAGCAGCGAGACTTTGATAATATCAAAACCTAAATTACACTTGCGTCTCTCATTCCCAGCAAACGACAGCATCATTTCAGGCCTCTTTGCCACTTGTATTTATTTATTCTGGTATTTATCTATCTCTCCCACCCAGCATGTGGGGCAGCTTGGAGGATGCCCCCTGCCCTCCATGTGGGAGGCAATGGCCCACCTGGGACCAGCCCCCCATTCCTGCAGTCCTGGCATAGCCAAGGAGTCAGAATGCTGCCTTATGGCCAAGGACTGCTCTTAGTGGCCAGTGAGATGGGGCAGACTTGGGAAATGTGGGGTCAGGACCCATTTCTGTCAGGGTTTCGGATGCCATCAGAGCCAGAAGTGCCCTCTTTCCAAGGACTGGGGGTCACTGGCAAAATTCTATGGTGCCTTTTGGATGCATTTGTTCCTGGGGACTCATTTGAGGGTACCATGTCAAAGGACATATCCATCCTCTTTTCCATCAGGGCCTGGGGTGAGGAACACTCATGCTCATAGAACACTGGCAACTCATCAGTTTTTTCTGAGGCTATTGGGGCAAGATTTTTGGGGGGGGTTGTAGTTCAAACTGCCCCATGCCACTGACCTGGTACTCTTGCAAAAGAGGAATTTGGGCTTCCTCTCTGCTTTTCTTGCCAGGGAGGCATTCCCAGCTGCTCCACTGCAGGCTTCTCAGGAAGGATATGGCTGGGTGAGCTCTGAGCTGCTTTTCCATGTCCAAAGCTGCTTCCCCACATCAAAATCCAGTTCCCTGGATTGAGGCCTCCAAAAGCACTGGTTCTGTCTGGTGAGGATAAGGCTGTATTCTCTAGTAGTGTCCAAGCTGACCCAGAAAGACTGGAAAAGGTGCAAAGAAGAGTCTGAGAAATTACTTGGACACCTGAAAATGCTGCTGAACCTCTTTAAGGTTTGCAGAAACGAAGATGAAGGTGGCTCTCTCCACATGCACAAGTGCCTTCTCCTGGTGTGCCCGGTGCTAAAGGGTGGGTGGGTTCAAGTGCTGAGGTATTCACATGTAGGGCTCAGCCCAGGACAATGTGGAGAGAAGACCCTGGTTTGAACTGTCCAGATGCTTTGAATGGGGGTCCTCAAGGAAATGGTCATGGCCCATCACTGCGTATCTGCTGATCCTTCATGGAAGCTCTCTAGGAGAGTACCTGGCTCAAGGTGAATGGTCACATCCCAACTGGAAAGCTGATTAAGGCTTGCTGGACACATCCTGGTGTCCCTGTGCAATCACCGGGGATTGGTGAGGCCACAAGCGGCCGCAGACCAAGGTCAGACAAGCCACAGAGCATTCATACCCTGCCAGTCCCCTCAGTCCCTATGGCTCCAGCAGAGAGGGGCTCCAGGAGGATGGATCCTGGGGGTCCACCAAGCCTTTGAGGCTGAACCCTTCTCGCGCTGATTCCACCGGGTGTTCTAACAGCAAACTGTCCCTGTCACCGCAACGCGGATGCCTTCACTCCCCGCCAGTCTCACCCGACTGCAGAGGCTCCATCAGGGACCAGTTTTGACTGAGGTAGGCTCCTGCGTGCTCCACCTCCTCTGTTATTCCATGTGGAAAAAGTGGCGATGGGGCAGCACCCTGTTGCCCCACAGAGGTTGGTGCAGAATTTGTCCCTGCCTCTTGTCTCACTAAGATTGTCCATGCTTCCAGCCATGGCAGAAGGGTGCTGGACAGAGGGAGCATCGCCTGCGGTCAGCTCGGTTTGTAAATAGACCCTGTGTTTGCAGCCTGGGCCCTGGATGTATTTGAGGGGTTCAGGGACTGATTCAGGGTCTTGGAGGTGGATGAGAGACTTGACATGACCCTGCAATCCATGCCTGCAGCCCAGGAAGCCAGTCATTACCTGGGCTGCATCACAAGAGGTGTGACCAACAGGTCAAGGGATTCTGTCCCTCTAGTACACTCCAGTGATTCCCAGCTGGAATGCTGCGTCCACCTCTGGGGTCCTCAGCACAGGAAGGACATGGACCTGCTGGAACAAGTCCAGAGGAGGCCATGAAGATGCTCAGAGTGCTGGAGCACCTCTCCTATGAAGTCAGGCTGAGATGGCTGAGGTTGCTTAGAGAGGAGAAGAGAAGGCTCTGGGCAGGTTTCATTGGATAAAGGGGCTGCAAGAATCTGGGAAGGGACTTGGTACAAGGGCACATAGTGATAGGACAAGGGAGAATTGTTTAAACTGACAGAAAGCAGGTTTAGATCGGATATTAGGGAGAAATTCTTTACTGTGAGAGTGGCGAGGCACTGGCACAGGTTGCCCAGAGAAGTTGTGGATACCCCATCCCTGGAAGTGTTCAAGGGCAAGCTGGCCAAGTGGCTGCCCTGGACCCAGGAGCATTACTCACAGTAATAACTGCCAGGATACAAGTCACCCAGAGGGAAAAGTTTGCACACCCAAAATTAGGACACACCCCCCCACAAATAGTGAAAATTCCTATCTGTTTTCACATAGCAGAGGAATCTTTCAGCACCATCCCAGGGCATCTTCTGCCTGCGAAGGGAAGGAATGGGTCCTCTTGGTGCCTTCTTTTGTTTTTCCTTTGCCTGGTGGTACCAGGAGTTTCCCAGGGAAGGAACAAGGACACAGAGGTGAGTGTAGGTGTGCCCATTCCAGGTGTCATGGCCCCATGGACACTTTTGTGCTATGATAAACCTGGCTCCCTCCTGGCTGAAAGTCATCCCTCAGCAGGGCCTCCCCAGACTGAGACCACAGCTCTCATATCCTTAAAGTGCAGAGCCAGGTCCAGCCTGCAGTTCTCATGGACTCTGATCAACAGTCTTTCTGCAGGTAAAAGTCTAAAATGGGTGGGGTTTTTTACTGTCTTCTGGGTAACAGACACTCAGCTGAAACCCAGCACTTCAGAGGGGTGGAGAACAGTGATTCTTATCTTTTAAAAGCCTAAAATATTTCCCCGGCATCAACAATACCCACTCAACTTCAGAAAAAAATATATAATGAAAAAAATTTACAATTGGGTGGGGGAAAGTGTTTCTTACTCTGTGAGAAATGTAATAATTCTGTATGGATGGCTGCAGACCTGTGGCTGGTGCTCTGCAGGTCTCTGCAGCAATTGTGGGGTGCCAGGACTAGCCCGGGCCGGGCGGCCGGAGCGAGGGTGCCCGGCGGAGGGTGCGCACCAGCAGATGGCACTCCCAGAATTTATTGCTACAGCAAGCAGCCTCTCGGAGAGCAGTCATGTAGGAGATGTCCTATTATATGGGCAGTTGACTTTAATAGTCATTGTGTGCTTAAAGCACAGCAAAACAACAGTGGGGAAAAAAAAAAAAACCCACTCCACTTGGATGGCCCTTTTCCCCCCAGCCCTGCTAGTCTATTTGTACAGTAAATTAAAAATATGAATCACTTCTCTCTACTGCCTCCCCAAACACTCATCCTGTCAGGCTCTGTGTTGTCTTCATTTGTATTACCTTAATTTAATGTTAATTATGTTCTTCATTTACAAAGAACAAGCATTTACACTCCCTGTCTGGGGATTTTCCACACTCGCGGTCTCCACAGACGGGGAGGAAGGGGAGCGGCGGAGCAGCGGTGCCGGGGAGGAGCTGTTACAGGGCCGTGGGAACGGGGGGAGCAGGGGTGCCCCCCCCGGGCGGGCCGGTAACGATGAGCACTATTGCCTTTCGATTTATGAAACCGTATCGCTGCCCGTGCTTAAATCCCCCCTAATAAATCCTTTTTAAAAGGTCCTCGGCCAATGCAGGGCAGTGATTTATGGCAGGGAGCTGGAGTGGAGGGAGGTTTGGTGGCAGGGTTTGCTGCCGGGGGTGTCGGGGATGTCACAGGGTTGGGAGCCTGACCACTGCTGGGCAGTCCTAAGAAAATTTCCTGCACAGCTTTTCCCTGATGTCTGCAGACTTGTTGTATGCTGCTGGTGATGGGATGGCCTGTTTGATGTGGATGATCCACAGCGTGGATGAGGACTGGAAAACCTTGCTCCATGCCTCAGTTTCCCCATCAGCACCTGGAGAAAACTACCCCCTCCCAGCTCTACCTATCCTCAGTGCTCACCAGTGAGCCAAAGTTTGGGGTGCACTTACAGAAATGACCTAGAGGGATGTGTGTGCAGGAGTGTGTGCTCATGTGCACACGCATAAAAAGGACCCAGATCTCTAAAAACACCCCACACCTCATCCCAAACCTGACTTTCCCATGCACAGAGCCTGTGACTGGAACGAGGAAGGACAGAAGAGAAGAAAAAGAAGAAAAACAATGAAAGAAAGTTGTGAGCTTTCCTGGGCTAAGGGACATGTTCCTCTTCACAGGCTGCCCTTGACCATCCCTGGGATGGGGGACATGGGGGTGAAGGCTCTGTGCAGCCACATTTTCAGACCCCTGTGTGCACTCAGCAGGGTTTCAGTGCTGCCCACGCCTGCCTGTGCCCTGCCATGGCCTGTTCACTATCACTGTGTCCAGCCACAGGTCGGGAGCACCAGGGGACTTTCCCGGGGAACCTGAGGATGGGGTTAGAGTGAGGAAGCAGCATCTTTGGTCTCATTTGTGTAAGAGCTCCTGGAGTCATATTTTGCAGTGCAAATCGGGGTTGTACCAGTACATCATGGGAGCTGGGTAGATCTGACTGAGATGCCCATCCCCAAATCCTCAAAAACCCCCAAAAAAGATAATTAAAGGGAAAAAAAAAAAAAAAAAAAAAAANAAAAAAAAAAAAAAAAAAAAAAAAAAGAGCACACCAAACCTTCCTGTTCTGTATGACACAGGAACCCTAGAAAAGTACAGAAAACAAACTCCCACTGCCAGGAAAACCCAAGGTACCACACACCCGCTCCTCCCAGTTGCCACCACCCATTTCCATGGCAACAGCCACACATTCTGGGGTGGGGACCTGAGCCCCCTTGCAGCTGCAGAGCTCTGTCCCAAACCCCTGTTTGCAGGGGGCGCAGCCCCACAGCCCATCCCACAGCCCGCTCCTGCCCTTGGCCAGCTGTGGAGCAACCCCACTCCAGGGTTTCCTTCCCCCTACCTCATCCTTCTGCCATGTAGATTTAAGGCCACTCACTTCATGACAGAAGTGGCTCAACCACTCCCCGTGGGACAAACACGCCCCCGCTCCAGGGGGATGACAATCTCCTCCATCCTCCACTGGCCATGCCTGCGCCCTCCCCACGTGCTCCCATGTGCTCTCCCTTATTAACAATGACCTTTCCACCGTGCTCACCGCTGATTCCCCAGTCCCAAATATCTTTTAAATGGGTTTCAGGAGCTGATGCGAGCTCCGTTAAAAGGCCACCGCGCCGCACCCGCCCCGCCCCGCGCCCTCCCGCGCCGCGGCCCCCCCGTCCCCACGCAGTGCCACCCGCACACACGCTCACGCTCTCACACTAACATTTTAATTAATGAAACACCCACCCCCCCCCCTTCTTTTTTCCCTCCCCCC
>VZSE01010057.1:573814-700166 GCA_013398275.1 Promerops cafer | reverse complement strand
CCCCCTTTCTTTTTCCCCTCCCCTCATAAGCGCTTTAATGTGTGTTCGCAGCCCGGCTGATCCCCACAGCCATGGAAATATTAGGTTGACGGATGTGGTCTGTCGCCAGTGCTCCCTCAACGGGTCTGCCTGTCAGCTCGCCGATGATGACATTAACACGGGAAGAAAGTGATGACAAATGCCCGTTATCAGGGAACGAGGCCTGTGACAAATCGCACGGCGCCTCGCGAGCAGCCCCATTACGCTGTAATAAAAAAAGATGGATGGCTCAGCGCACCGGGGCCCCGCGCTAATGCGATTTCGCCTGGTCTCTCCGGGTTCTAATTAAGGCAGAAAACGGAGAATGAACAGGAGTCCCTGGTGCCCGGCTCCCACCTAGTCCCCCCCCTCAAACGCCCCACGGTGAAGGGCACTCGCCCTCAGGGACGATGTCCCCCAGCTGCCCTGGTGCCCCAGAGCCTTGGGAGAGGGCTTTGGTGGGGATCCAGATGGACAAGAAGTGCAGATGTCTGGGGGTGTGCAGGAGCGGTGGGGGCTGGGGGATCCCTCAGCCTGTGCCTGCCCATCTTGCCTCTGCCAGGTGGGCTCAAGGTTCCCCCATCCAGGGCGAAGGGAGGAGGGGGGACACGGCCACCGTCAAATGTGTCACTCGGAGACTAATATCACCTCCACCATCTGCTGCAGCATGTGAAGTGGCAGGGGGAGCGCTGCGCGGCAGAGAGGGGACGGGCGGGACAGTGTCACCCTGGGAAGAGGCTCAGCCGCTGTGGAGCAGGGACACCAACACTGACCACCGGGTCCTGTGGGGACAGAAGGGGGGTGGCCATTGACGGGGCTGAACAGGGGTCCGTGGGATGCTCATGGGAAGCAGCGACTTGCTTTCAGACAGGACTGGGAGAGGGCACTGTGTGGGGGGGTCGGTCCCTCCAGGAGCTCTGCGTGTCCGCACCCACGGAGCACACCGATGGCTGTGCCCTTGGTGACAAGGACACCACAGCTGCCAGTGAGGTGGGAGCACCTGCTGGGGGAATGGAGGAGTCAGCCCCTGCCACGGGTGCACAGTGGGGATAAACACCCCACAGCCCGGATGGGGTGCCCAGACTGTGCAGGCAGGCACCTTCCCCACTGCCCCCACACCTCCCCACTGCCACCCAGCTGCCTGCACACCACTCGCCAGCAAGGAGGTAGGTCTGGTCTCCCTCTGCACCTCTGCCCACCCCACATCCCCAGCCTCCTTGGGTGTTTTCACTGGGAGAAAGAGATGTACAAGTGACAACTCATTCCCCGTCCTCTCCTCGGAGATCTGAAGAGCACTCACAGATGTGAGTCAGACTTGTGGGGTGTCTCAGTGGGCTGTGGAGACACCCAACAGCACCTCCAGTCCAGCTCCTGAGAGAGGAGCAGTGGCACTGCCACCAGGGCCCGTCTGTGTGGCTGGACCTATCCCTGACTGCACCGTGCAGATGTGCTGAGGGGCCACACCAATGGAGTTTTCCCATCTTTTCTATATGAAGGGAAGGTCTGGGCAACCTCCAGCCCTCACCAGACCTGATGAGGGTGGTGCCAAGGGGATGCAGCCCCACACACACTCTACAGGCCACAGGATAGCACAGAGCAGCATCTCCTGCTGCAGGTCCTGGCCAGATGCAGCATGTATTTACCTCGTGCCAGGCAATCTGTAGGCTCAGGTTCTCCATTTATTTGGCTTGTGCCATACATCTTAATAATTCCAGGCAGGACACAGCAAGGTATGGGGAGCAAGTGGTACAGGGACCTGTCAAGGAATGTCAATGTCCTTGGGTGATGGAGAAGGAGGCTTGGACACAGTCTACTCCCTGCCTGGGAACCACACTGTGTTGCTCTGAACGTGCTTTTGGAAGTACTTTTCCTTTACAATGGAGAGCTAGGTTTCTTCAGGAAGGATCCCTGAATTATTCCTGTCATGTCCTGGGGGATTTATTGGTCATTTCCAGAAGTTTCTTAAGGCTCACACTTATTTACAGCTCCTTTCACCTGCCCAGGCCTTCAAAGGGGCTTTGACAAACTTGAAATATTGCTGGAGCAGAACTGATCCCAAATGGCAACCACTGTCAGTGGGAGCATCCCAGCTCTGTTGTAAAAGCTGCTAATCTGAAGCCAGACTCATGTATCTGTTGCTCATCAACTTTTGTATCCTAGATCTAATTTTAGACCTATTCAGAGTGAGAGCTGAGCAAAGTCTTCCAACAGCTTCTTCTGGATGAAACTCAGCCTCTGGTGCTGCCTAGCAGCCTAGATTAAACCTGCTCTCCTGGATCCAGCAGCAAAAATAAGTGCAGAGGCCATGGAAATTATTCTAAACAAATCACCTTTGTTGAGAGCCAGCTGGGAATGCACCAAGTTCCTGCTTTTACAGCAGGTTCAACCAGGGGACTTGCTTCCCCAGCTGGGATGAGCTTTGGATGCTGCACCTGGACCTGTCAGAGGCCAGTGCTCAAGGGTGATGCTTAAGCATTGCCCTCAAGCTGCTGCTGTCTGAACCCTTAGCTTAGCCCTAAGAAGGACCCCAAAAAGATAAATCACCCCCACAACACTGCAAAAACAACCTACAATGGGATCATGTGGAGGACTTGACAAACTTGTTGGGGAGGGGTTGCTTAGAAGGATGGGAGCTCTCGCTGCAGCCTTGCAAAGTCAGAAATACTCCTTGGCTGAGAAATGGGAGAGAAACGTGTGCTACCAGCTGGAAAGCACAAGTGTCACTCTGGACACCAGCACACCCTTCAGTTTGTGACCAGCAGCAGGAGCCTGGCAGGACTTTGACAGATCCACTGCACCTGTGGGATGGCCAGGCAGTGCCAGGAGAGGCTCGCAGAGCCCTGCCTGCCCAGCCAGGGGGTTGGCAGCCTGCACACCCTAGCCCTTGGCTGTACTGTTCACCAAAAATGAGCCTGTCCCAGCACAGGCAGGCAGGCAGGTATTGATGCCATGATGATTTTTTGCTTTTTCATATACTCCTCTAATATCCCCCTTCATATACACTTTTATGCAGCTTTTATGTATCCCAAGTGCTTTTAGCCCACATACTTGTAATTCCCTAAGCTTGATAACTAGCTTAGACCCAAAGTTCTGTTAAGCCAAGAGACCAAACATCTTGGAAACATCCTAGTTAGGGCATCAGAGAGCCCCAGACCCAAGGTCCTCTCCAGAACACATCCTGTGAACTAAGACAGGCCCATGCAGGGGGGGACATTCCTAACAAGAGGGCTTCTCCTGAGCCTCCCATTGGGAAATCTATGGTAGATATGCTAATATGCAAGATCTATAATTATATATGCAAACCATCACGGGGACCTTTTTCAGTGCATCAGTCCGGGGTGGGGGCATTCCTGCGGGGTGCTCCTGCCTGGATCTAAGGATCCTTAATAAACTGAGGTAAAATCTCTTTCTCCCCTCTAACTGTGTTTGGCTCCTAATTCCAAGCCCAGGTAAAGGCATCAGTATAGCTTGTCCTTGAGAAAGTTCTAATGCCTAACTCAGATATGTTTTGCTGTTCTCCCCCTTCCCAAGCAGAGAGCAAAGGCAGGGTGTCAGCAAAAATGTTCTCCCTTACTGCTGGACAGAGGGGAACTCAGTGCGTGGCCAGGAGTGGCACTGGGTGTTTTTTATTGCACCCCCAAGGGCCCCCCTCAACCAACTTAGGCCACTAGGCTGGCAGGTCAGGCTGGCATCATCCTAGGATGTGGAGCAGCTGCCTGGTGGGTACACAAATATCCAGATTTACAGCCATGTTCAGGTCTCACCTCAGCAGTTGGTGCAGGCAGGGACTGGGGTGGCAGCTGATATAGCTGTCCCCAAAGCCCAGCTCCCATAGCCTGGCTGGGTGCTGGGCTGGTTATCCACTCCAGCTGGGAAAACAAACAGGGCTTACTGCCAAAACACACAGGGAGTATGCTGAGATGGGGCTAAGTGGCACAGGGCCCATGCACACTGAGGGTCTGGGATCTGGAGGTAACCCTGTCACGAGGGAACAGGAGGGGTGTACCCCCACAGGAGATATCTGCACGCTAAGGCTCATGGATCAAGCAGAAGGTGAGAGCAACAGACCAAAGGGGACATTTCAGGCCACCAGCTGTGGCACTGCCCTCTGCTGTACCTGTATCAGGTCCTCCTGGTTCCTCACCCCGAGTCCTGGGCAGGAGCTGGGCTCAGGTACCTGGTTCTGCTGTTGATGTTCATGAAACCATGAGTCCATGTGGGCCTCAGTTTCTCCCCAACAAAGAGTCACTTCTCCAGGCTTCATACCACTGACCCAGAACATCCTGTGGTTAAAACAGAAGGAGAGTATGGTCAGATAGAGAGCTCAGGAGCAGGGGACAGGGTAGAGAGGGTATACTGGGAGCCACACCTGCTTCACCCCTGTTGTTCACTGCTCTGGGCAGCTGTGCCATTGGAACTGGGATCCTCAGCACCCCCTGTTCTGCATCCCCCCTCCCTGACCCATACCAGCCACTTCACTTCAGCTGTAGCTCCACTGACCTGCCATTACTTATAAAGCCTGAGCCCAAGCAGGAGGTCAGTGCAGGCTGGCCCAGACATAAATCAGCTCCCTATGGGCAAGGAGACTTGGGGACGGCAGTGACAAGTGCCCACCACGTGCTGTAGGACCCTACCACCTTGGCCCTGGGATGCTTCCCAGGGATGGAGGCCTTACCCCATCACATCCAGCCAGGCTCCCTGGGGACCTTGCTGTCCCACCAGCAGGTCCTCAGGGTGATGAGAAGCACTGTGTTGCAGGGAGGGGACAAGGGAGCTGATTGCCTTGATAGCCACAGAGAGAGGCTACATGGCTCCCCAGAATGAAACAGTGGGGCTGAGACCCTAAAAGCCCAGACAGGGGATAAAGGGCCAGATCAGGAGGTGTCCACCACAGAGCTGGGTGCCCAGAGGGGTGATGTGTCTAAGGGGTGACACCACGGGGCTGAAGGGACAGTCCACAGGCTGGAGCACCTCCCGCTGCCCTGCTAGGGGAGGATCTGAGTAAAGAGGGGTGTCTCTCGCGTCGTGGGGCTCCGTGAGCTCCCCAGCCCAGCCCAGCCCAGCCCAACGGAGCCCAGCCCAGTCCAGCTTCCTTCTGCCTGCCCGTGCTGCCATCCCCGGTCCTCCAGCTCCCTCTGCTGCCGGCGAGGACTGCGGCTGCCCGGCCGGAGCAGCATCTCAGCCGCCCTAGGTCCCCAGCTTGGTCTTCAGCCACGGACGACAGGGCACCTGCACCAGCATCTCCCACAAGCCCCCCGATCCGCGCACCTGGAGAAGGGGCGGGGGCAGAGGATGCTCCCAGCACGCTGCGGGAGACGTGGGACACCCAGCCCCAAGCAGCCCCCGGTGCAGGTGGGAAGCCTTGCCAGAACCAGTAGGTGGCTGCAGACCCTGGAGACCCCAGGGAGGGATGGACTGTGGCAAGATCTCAGTACTAGACACCAGGGCCTACACGCCGAGACTGCAGCTCCAAAGTGCAGGCATTTGCAAACAGGTCCTTTCAGCTTAGCTGATTTCTTTTCTCTGGGCAGATGTGTGCTCATGCCACGCACACTGCAAGTGTCAGGAGCTGCTCAGAGGCCAGTCTGTTTCTTTTTAAAACTTGACATAAGCAGGTAAATTATCCCCAAGTAACACATTTACTACGAGAGGAAAAATGGTGCTGCTGCTGCCACCAAAGCAGGAGTTCCTGCCTCCCATTCCCCACGGTGACGGGGAGTCTGAGTTATGGCCCTGTTGGAGAGACAGCGGGTTTGTAAATGCCTCTGTTTGTGCTGTTTTCCAGCCCAACCAGAGCCCATTGATCACTGGGACAGAAGTGAAGCCAGTGAAGAGGAGCAGGAGCTGGAATGATGGAGACATGCAGCCAGAGCCACGCCAGGAGCTGGACACGTGCAGGCATGCTTGGATCGGGCCCTCAGCATTCTTTTGCCTCTGTGAGATCCCTGGTCTAAGGACACAGACTGCTTCTTTCACCTCTTGAAAAAGCTCATTTGCTTGGCCAGCTACTGGAAAAGGATTTAAGTCAGGAGTCCATGGCACTACGGAGAAAGGTCCCTATGCCATCATGGTGCAAGCACAGAGCCTTATGGCACACATATTTGGTGTGAAAAAAGGCTGGTTTGGGGATAAGGACTGACCCTTTACTTGGCCACAACTCACAGCCACTAAATGCTACCAAGGATGCTCAGGAACTGGGATATTATTTGCACCCAGAGAAAAACAGACTCTGCCTAAATTAAAAACAGCCTCAGGAAATGCGAGGAGGGGAACTGAGGCACAGAGTGTCCATGTGGCATGCAGAGACATCCTGGGTTTCAGCCAGGGCCTCAGTATGGGGGAACAAGCTCAAGCATTTTCTGTTGCACAGCCAGTGCTGAGATTTAACCTGAGCAACTACAAACTGCTCTGAGTGAACTTTGCCCAGGGAGGTGAAGGAGGAGCCCTGTGCACAGTGTCTGACCCGCACCGGAGCAGCCGGGGACTCACATCCCCCTGCTGCAGCAGCCCTGCAGCACCTTCCCTGCAGTGAGTGAACCATGGGACAGGGCAGGCATGGGGGTCATGTTGGAGACAGCCCCCCCAAAACACATTCCCTGCAAGGGGGTGATGTGACACTGACACAGCCAGGCACGTGAGAGCCGGTGTGATCTAGGCACTGGTTGCTGCCCCCATGGCAAAGGCACTCACTGGCACCCTGAGCCCTGTGCAGAGTTGGGTGGCTTCACAGAGAGGTTAGGGATGGCCAAGGGGCTGTGTACAACCAGGACATTCTGCTCACGAGATCCTACAAGGCAGGCTGATTCCTATAGCCCAGGCAGAGAAACTGAGGCAGGAAGGGCTGCTGGGACTCAGGGAGCAAGGGAAGGTGGCAGCAGGCCTGTCCCAGCTGCACTGCTGAGCCATAGGGAATGTCACTCATCTACCAAGCATGAAGCCCCTGTGCAGACCACTCCCATGGGATTGGGGTCACAATCCCTTCACCAGATGGGGGGGATGATTCTGAGAGGGCACTCGTTCCTGGCTTTGCTCCTGCAGACACAGACTCATGCAGACCACAAGACACCATGATAGATAGAGATACCATGGTATCCTCTACAGAACATGGCCCAGCATCCTGCCATGTATCCATGCCATGTTCCCATGAGGGCAGCTCTGCCATCACCCAGCTGGATCTTACTCCAGACAGAGGAAACTGCTGGAAAGAGGACTGCAATACAAACCATCACACCAGGACCTGGTGCACGCCCTGCTGCATTCCTTGCTCCTGTTGCCCACTGGCTGCCCAGGCAGGGCTCACTCTGCACCCACTGGCCCCGAGGATGCCCCGCAGGGTGCTCTATCCTCCAGGCCTTCTCCAACCAGGCTTCCTCAGCTACACCCCAGCAGCCCTTCCCTCACGCTCTGCACCACACCGACGTCACCCCGGCCATCAATAGCACTTGGTTAATTAATTTGATGGGAACAGCAGGGACCACACTTTGCATTTAGTGAACTTCTGAGAACTTCCAACCTCATCTTCATAATTGGCCTCATAAATTCGAGGAAAGAGAGAAATCAGCAAAGCCAGAGAAGCGCAGGAGGCAGGAGAGGCCCTGCACGCGGGAGAGCGGGCGAGTGCGTGAGAAGTGACTCTATTTGGTGTCCTTATTTAATTTTATTGCACAGATCCATCTTCGCCCGCCCCCTCCCTGCCTAGCCCTCTCTCTCCCGCTCTCCCTGCTGAGTTCACCTAATCATGATAAATTCATATTCATTTCCTTGCCTGCTCCGACGGGGGGGAGCAGCAGCTCCCCTACATTCGCCCAGCCATGCTGCCATTAGCAAATATTTACTCATGAATACAAAGTGCCAGAGTTAGAGGCCAAACTACCCTCCCTACACCCCTTTCCCCCAGCTCCCTCCCATCCCTGCACCAGGATGAGCAGCACAGCTAAGGATGGATGTCCTTCCCACAGGGTAGGGAGCAGGGTGGGAAGGGCTGCCTAATGCCCAGAGCTTTTTCTTCATCCAGAGCTTTTCTTCCTTTTCAATGAGGAAGGCAGAGAGATGCTTGTTAGGGGGACAGGAACTGCCTGAGACCCCAGTCTAGACTCACCTTCAGAGTACAGGGATGGCAGGATAGGAGCAAGGGGCACTGCAGCAGAACCTGAGGGCCTGTCCCAGCTCCACGACTTTCCACTCATTCTCTAAGTGCTGCTGCATTTTGTTTTATTTTTAATTTTCAGGATGATCAGACTCACAGCCAGGGAGAGCGGGAGGGGGTGTGCTGGGGAGGGGGGAATAGCTGAAGCCCCTTTCTGGGAAGCAGAAATCAGGCAAGACCTCCTTAGAGATGCCTAAAACTGTGTTTGCTCTGCTTGCCTGCATTGATCCTGGGGACTCAGCACCCACCTCTTCCCAGACACCCCAGGAGCCCCATCCCTTGTACCTTCTTCCCAAGTGTGGCATGCTGTGGTTTTGAAGAGGCAGGAGGTGGGCTGGGATAAGGGGGTGGTGAGGCCCTGCCCTGCTGCAAGGGCAGGATTAGAGGTGTAGAGAGGAGCATGTGTGGGGCAGCTCTGTCCCCTCTGCCAGGGCAGGGCTGACTCACAGTGGGCGGTGTGGCCCAGCCTCTCATGTTCCTCCCCTTGCACCAGGATGAGGGAGAAGTGGCATCCAGAAATGTCACTCTCCAGCTGCTCTGGACAAGCTCCCTGTGCTCCTTCACCTCCTGCCCATTTCAACCCCTATAGCTACACCCAGGAGAAACCTTATCCATCCGTGGCCCACCTGGCTGCAGTTAGCCACATGAGGGCCCTCTGCCCCCTCAAAAGCTCCTGGGCAGGTTGGTGGGGTGGGAGGGGACAGACAGACATCAGGCTCATTCCCTCACAGAGCAGGGGAATGGCTGGATTTCTGCCCAAGTGGCCTCTACATGACACATATGTACTAGGGCCACCCTCCCTGGCATTTCCCCAAGGGGCTGGGTACGAAGTCTTGCTCCTGTGGAGCCCTGACCCCACGCATCCCCATGTCCAGTTTCTCCCTAAATAAAAGCAGGACAAACAGCAGGGTCAGGCGCTGCTGCAGCATCCCTTTGCTACCTGGGTGTGAACTGTAGCCCTGGAGGAGAGGTGACAAAGGGAAAGGAGTTGGGGACCAGCAGTGCCTACTTCCCATGCCACTACTGATGTCTTCAGCACATGGCCCCACCAGGAGAAGCAGCCCCAGCCCTCCAGGAACAGCTTGCCCTGGCATCCAGAGCTGGAGGCAAACCTGTGCTCATCAAGGCAAAAAGCTGAGCAGCCCTGAATTATGCTCCCTGCCTCAGCCCTCCTTGCAGAAAAAGGCCCGTGGCCTGTCAGACATAAGGCAGCCTCCCCAGCTAACCTCCCTGTGGGACAGGACTATGCCCAGCCCTGGACAAGGCCAGATGTGGTGCTGCCTGGCCAAAGCTGGCTGACTCTAAGGATGGGGACCCCTTTCCCTGAGGGGTGGTCCCTGGGCTGCACAGCCCTCCTGGGGTCAAAGTGTTCTCCCTGAACCTGACAGGCCCCTGGTCTGAGGCTGCCTCCCCTCTGCTCCGGGATAACCCAGCTCAGTTCTTGCTTCTTCTGCCTCAGCAGCCCTTGTCCTCCTCCAGCTCCCTTTCGAGCCAATCATTCCTGCTGCTCATCTCCATGTGCACCCTTGGCTTCCAGGATGTTCAGATTCCCCTTGGATAGCCAAAGCATTTCCATGCTCAGGACTCTGAGCTGTGTTCCAGGCAGAGAACAGGAGACAGAACAGCAGCCAACTCCCACATGCCCTACTGTTTGATGCATATGCTCACAGCAATCCTTTCCTGACTCCACACCTGAAGAAAGAGCTCAACCCAAGGCCCAGAGCTCAAGAATCACTCGTTTCTCTGGGAACAGCCAATCCCAGCTCAGCCACATGGCCAGCTGGATGCCAGGACAGAGGACAGTATGGGAGGATGGTGGCCAGCAGCTCCCTGCCCTGAGAGCCAGAAGTGCTGGTCCAACAGTGTGATGATCTCCACTGCGTGTTCTCCACCTCCACTGAAACCAGGGAAATGGACCAGAACAGGAGGAGCTCCTGGTAAGCCACAGGAGAAAGTCCCAACAGTCGCAATGCAGAGAGCAAAAAGAGATACCAAGGGAAAAGAGAGACGGGATTTATTTATTACACTTCAAATTTCAAAGCACCAAGGCATGCCAAAAGACATTCACTTCCCTCAGCTGTCCAGCAAAAAGGCTGGGTTGACAAATGCCACTGCTAGGGTCTGGGCCACCCCAGCAAAGCCCCAGCCCTGCTGGAGCCCAGCAGCCACAGGAACTGTGCAAACCCACCCGGTTTGTGCCTGTCCTAGCAGCAAACATGCAGCTTTGTCACTGTATGTGCCAGATGCCTCACAAGGGAGCAAGAGCCCCGGGTCCTGGCACAGAAATGCCCACCATGGCACGTCTGCCAGGAGCAACCACTGCAATACCTGTAACAGACAGAGCATTCAATGTCTCTGGGAAATTAATCTCCACAATATAAATAGTCGAGGTTTCCTGAGAAATAAAATTCACTCCCACGGAACTGGTGGGACCAGCCACATGCACATGTATACACAAACACACACACACTTTCCCTGATCAAAGACCAGATGACTCCATGGCTTCCACACAAAAAAAAAGGGAATAAGTTTTGCTTTGCCCCAATTAGAACTTAACTATCTCCTCGTGTTTCTCTCTGTCTCCATGCCTCCTACAGGCAGACACACAGTGCTGCTGGGTTTACATTCAGTGCCATTACATTCAAATCCTTCCTGAGCACAGCTTCCCAAGCTGTGAGCTCTGCTCCTGTCCCACACCAAGAAGAAAGGAGATCTTGGGCTAGACCAGGGCTCTCAGCAAATCTGGAGGATCCTCAGAACACAAGGCTGGGAGCAAGCAGGCACAGCACCTCAGGTTCCTATGTCTCTTTCAAGGCTTAGCTGGCACCAGAGAAAGCTCGTGGCAGTCACAGCAGCCTGGCCCTGTGCAATGGGACCCTTCAAAGGACACATCAGCTCATCAGACAAGGACACAGCAGCAGCACAGGTTAACCCCTTGAGACTCCCGCAGTAGCAGCTGCCAGCAGTAGTGAGGAGGAAGGCCTGTCACAGAACCAAGCTAGACCTCTGCTACCTTCATTCACAGCTCAAAGTGAAATCTCAGTGTCAGTGCTCAGATACAGAGGAAGATGCATCCCACATCCCTTGTTCCCAAGCATTGTCAGGGGCTAGATCCCAAGGTTCTGCAGCCCAATCTTCCAAAGCTGGGGAGAGCAGGGCCACAGTAGCTGATGGGCAGTGAGCCCTTTTGGTAGCCACACCAAGACAGCGCTTCCAGTGTTGTTCCAGCCCACAGCCTCTGCTGAGGAAGCCACAGAGCTCTGCCCAGAAGCCAGGCCTCATGCTTGCAAGGATCCCGTTTGCTGGGATATGTTCCTCAGCCTGCAGGCACCACAGAGCCTTTCCACCACTGGGGAAATCAGATCCTTCAAAACAGCAGCACAGCAGCAAGCCCAGGGTGACAACCAAGCATCACCAGTCCCGTTCGGAGGGCTCCCGGTAAGGCAGCCCCAGCTGAATGAAGACATCTCTCTCGGTGGGAGTGGGCAGAGTATGGCCAGATGACACCTTGGCACCCCCAGGGCCTCGCACCACGGCCGAGCTGAGCGCGTGCTCCGACAGGCTCATGCCCTTGGTCTTGGCCAGGGCGCGCATGGAGCGGTTGAAGTGAGCCGAGCCCGTGAAGTAGAGCAGGGCACAGGCGAACTCCCGGTACGGCACCACAATGATGTCGAGCCGGCGGTGACGCTGCGCTGGCCCGGGCAGGCGGCACACGCCCAGGTACTTCTGCTGATCACCATTGTCCTCCTGGCTCACCAGGTCATCTGTAAGGAAGCCTGGGGAGAGAGAACAGGCCAAGAGGAGATGAATGGTAGACGGACACCTCCATGCTGAACTCCCCACTGCCCAAAGAGCAGCAGAGATCTCTCATAACATGCTGTGGGACCCCAGGGGTAACATGCTGAGCTGCAGCAATATTCCCTCCTTAAAAGTACAGCTGAGCCAGGCCCAGGGGCAGTAATTTTAAGGACTAACAAGATGTCCCATCCTTGGGAGAAGTAATCACCTATCCTTCAATGACTGCCATCTGCCTCATTGCCTCCTCGCCTTGGCCATTCTAAGAGCAGCTTCCCTGCCCTCTTACCGCTCCTGCGGAGGCTGTTGAGCAGCTTGCTGAACACCCCACGGTGAGACTGCCCATCTGGGTGAGTGACCAGCACATCCACATCTCCACAGGTGGCCTTCCCCCGACGGTAGGAGCCACAGGCAACACACACGAGGCCAGGCTTCAGGGCCAGGGCAGCTTGTCTGACCTTCGAGAAAGAGAGATGAGGAGTCAGAGACCAGCCTCTTCATGTCCTTTCCATCAAGGCAGCCTGCCTTGAGGCCTGTCCTGCATCTCCAGTGTCTCCATACACTTGGCAGGCATGGCACACTGCCCCACCAAGTGGGCTGGCCTACTGTCAGGGGAGGAGTGAGCCAGAGTGGCCTCCAACCCAGTCCTGCAAGCATCCTGCACAACGCTACACAATACAGTGATCGACCATCAGCTCCTGGGAGCACTGGGTTGGGACAAGCAGGAAGATGAAGGGGCAATGTATTGCACAAGCTTTCAGAGTCTTCAGTTTCTTAGACAGCATGAGATAAGAGGTTTTTCAGCTGCCCTACAAGCACAAGGCTCACCAGCTCTGCCCACAAAGGGAATCAGTTAAACAGGTGATGGTCACAGGCCCTGTTTCAAAAACAGAGATGGGCTCATGAAGTGTCCCCAGCAGGATCCAACACAGCAGAAAACCTATGAGTACCCCTTGGAGTTCAGTGCTGCAAGGAGCTCTGCCTCTGCAGAAGAGCTGGCCTTCCTGACCCAGAAAAAGCACAACTGTCGCAGCATTTTAGACCAAAGGGATCCCAACATGCTGCTGCCAGCAATCAAACACGTAATCAGAACTTCCCCTATTACAGTCTTCTCCAGGCTGGACCCCAGCTCCTGTTTTGTGCAGACAGTGCTAACTCTGATGGCTTCATTCATTACATGTTTAAGAAAGGCTCCCAAGTCCCTGACAGGCCTGAAGTATTCTTGGTCTGATTGTGCCAATCACCCTGCTGGCAGCAAATAATGAGGGGCTCAGCAATTCCCAGAGATGGGGCCATCACAGAGGCTGGGGTTCAGCAAGGCAGTGTCCGTGCCCACAGCCCCTTGTCACTCTTGGGGATCATCCTTCATTAGCAAGAGATAAACCCATTAACCTTTGCCCCAAAGGTGCTCCAAGAAGCCACAAGCCTTTCTCATGCGGAGCAAGCCCTCCTCTGGTGTTTTTACCCCCCTTCTGGCTTTAAATGAAGATTTCTAGAAAACTCCCAGCCCCACCCAAGAGCCTAAAAGCTCCTCAGATCTCACTGTGATGGGCAGCATATACAGTGACTAATCCCTCATTCTCTCTCCTGGGCCTGGATCAGAGGTGTGTGCCTGTGTATAGACGGAAGCACAGTAATCCCATCAAGATAACAATAGACCCACTCCCAAGAGCCAGCTCCTCAGCCCAGCCTGCCTGGGAAAGGGACCGCTCACCACCAAAATGGCTAATCCGGCATGCAGGACTGACACCCCAGCAGGAGCCTGGCAGGAGGGTATTCTTCATGGCCAGGCCCTGTGGCCGAGTGACAGGGTCACACTGGCTGCTGCTTCCATGGTGATTGGAGAGCACAGGGGTAGCAATGACAGTGTGTTCCCCAGGCTCTCTGCTCACATTAGGGTACACTGGCTTACCACCCCGTAGTCATGGAGTGCCACAGCATCCTAGAGCAAGCAGCACTCGTTTGCAGCCTGGACCCCCTTTGCTTCCACCACAGATATCCACCCTCTGTTCTCTAACTGACAACTAGATCATGAGGTGCTCACAGCTTCCTCTGAAGAAGCAGCACCAGGGACACCTCAGCTGAAAGCAGACATTCCAGACATGATGAGAGCCAAGAAAGCAGAGCTGGGAACCTGCTTATCCCACCATGCCATATGCAGCCTTCTTCAAAGCAATGTGTAGAACTGACCCCTGTGAAGTATCTCCCTCCTTGCCAGGCACTCAGACTGAACTTTCTTATGGGGCAAGGTAGGGGCCTTGTGCACTCATGCCCAAAGAGGGTCCCCCGAGCACTGACTCGGCTCAGAGGAGAGGCTGAAGAGCTCAGCAGTAACACAAGGGCCACTTTCACGGCGTGTACCTTCCTGTCGTGTCCCAGCAGGTGCTGCACTCTCAGGGCTTGGGGCCAAGCTACTCACGGTCTGCTCTATTTCTGCAGCTTCCTCCCGAGGCATGCGCTCCAGGAAATCCGTGTAGTGCTTCAGCCCCACAGCCTGCTGGCTGCTCAGAGTGGCCTTGGTGCGGATGTCGTCCAGTGTCCGGAAACCCTAGTGCAGACCATGTGCTGATATTCAGACATCTACCAAGACATTGTTCTTCACGTACTTTCCACCAAGATTTGGGGAGATTGTATTTAGCCTGTCTCAAGTTCAGGCCAAGTCACAGCTTCTGAGATCACATGTAGAGAACACTTTAGGGCCTGGTTCCTAAAAGAAGGGATTTAGGCAATCCCACTATCCATGCACACCTCTAATTTCCACCCCTCCTCTGACAGAAGGCTATGGCTCTTAAGGCATGGTGTCCCTACACCCTGAAGGAAAACACATAATGCAGGTAAAAGAACAACACCCACAACATCCCAATGAGGGGAAGCTGACAGCATGAACACAAATGTGTTTTTAAGACAGTCAAGAATCCAGTCACAAACCAAACACTACAGGAAATCAGGTTTCATTAGCTTGTGCTCAGCAGACAAACTGCTTTTAAAGAAGGAATCCACCCAGTGGGCTGGGCTGCTCCTGTTGGCACAATTATTTCAACCTCATTTTTATAACTTCCAGACAAGATGGATGGCTACTCTGACAGCTACAGGCCAACAGCCAGCAATTGCATCAGGAACTTTCATGGACAAGATGCCCTGATTCAAGCATGGCTCTTAGCAACATCATTGCCATGACTAGTGTGACAGGAGCTCCAAGAAGTGATGCTAGAGCAGAGGCAACGTGACTCCCATTCCTCTTTCTCTTTGTCCTTTACCCACCCCACCACAATTAAAGTCTCAGCTGGGCGCTGAGACACAATGGGACCCAACCTCATAGTTCCTCCCAAGAAAAACCAGATTTAAATCTTACCTGTAGATATCAGCAATTAAAAGCTATTTGTGAAAGTAATTCTCCTACACTCAGCAGCAGTCTTCAAACCATAACCTGAAAGCCTCTTGTATAAGGCATTGAACTTACCTGCTGGTACCACATCTGAGCTGTCTTGACCCCTGCTCCCCAGATGTTGGAAAATAACTCCAGCACAGGCACGCTCTCACTGATGTGATCCAGCTTGCGCAGGTGCCCACTCTCCAAGATCTCCAGGATCTTTTCTGCCATCCGCTTCCCAATCCCAGGGATCTTACAGGCTTCCTAGAAAGAAACCAGAGCTGCTACTGGAAAAGCAAAGATCATAAACAAGCTGGGGAGCTGCTACTGACTCAGAGCCTGGTTAGTCATTTGATTACTAAAGGGTAAGTGGCAGGACTAGTCCTGCCTGATGGTCTTCTCTCTAGCCCAGGCTTACCTTGGCTGGTCAATTCAAGTGGAAAAGCACAAGCCTGCAGAATGGGACTGAAACATGAACACACTGAACTGATGGACTGCCACAGCCCCTAAGACTCATATCCAGTTAGTTTTATGTGTTATCGCTATTGGTGGCCAATTGCTGTTGATGAAGAGAAGGTGAAAATGTCCCTGCATTGTGTCTAAGGAAGGCATTTATCTTGTGAGTATCCAGATCTGGCCCTAAAAAGCTCAGATTCCATTTTTCTGCTGTTCTGCAAACACTGTGTGTGGTCAATAAATCTCAACTCGCACTTGCTATACAACTTCCATCGGAGGTCTATCTCCCTGCTCCACCCCCCTGGGGAGGTGTTTTACCTGGTAGGAGGTGACTGGTTTGTGGTAGCTCTTGAGCGCATTGATTGCTTTGGAGTAGCCCAGAGCTCTCCACTTGTCCCCCTGGACAGAGTAAGCCTTTGCCAGCACTTCCAGCTTCTCCGTGATGCATTGGTTGTGATTTTCCTTCTTAGTGTTGGAAGACTGGGCACAAACCCACTTGCTGGGAGGCTGGGCCACTGTATAAGAGCTATCACTGATCTCCTCTGATGATTTCACAGGGTAGCGGCCAGAAATCAATGCTTCCAGGTCTCCCTGGGTGACACCAGCATCTTCTCCTTCACTGTCTTCATCATCAGAATATTTCTTTAGGGAAAGATCAGAAAGCAGCCACGTGAGAGTAAATGCATGCCTCATACATCCCCTTGGCACAGGCTACTTCTGAGATTAGGGAGCCAGAGCACTAACCACCCTCCCTCCCGGGCACGCCACGCTCCAATTGCCACCTCTAGAAGTGGCTGGTTATATGTACACCACAGTTCCTCACACCTCAAGCTACACATGCCCATCTCACATTGCACAGGAGACTATACTGCTGTCTACCTGTGATTCAAGCACACAGCCCCCTCCTACAGCCAAGCCCCTAACTGAGGTAAGACACTCAGTAAGTGAGAAACTGCTGCCAGCAGCAAGGTATGACAATGCCAAAATCCCTGGCTGGCAGAGATCCTGACTCCCTACTCCCACTGGGAAACCTTTAGCTTGTCTGGTGGCAGCATAGGCACATCTCTCACATTCAGACTCAGCAACTTGTACCCCATGATGCAGATGACAGCAGATAGGCACTGAACTTTGTTTTCAGTTTAGAGACACAAAATCTTAACAGAGTAGTAAATTAAAATGCCCTCATTTTCCCCATGGCTATCTGCAAGAGAAAAGGGGGAGGAAGGAATGACACAAAGGACTCCACATTCCTCAGTGACAGAAGAAAGAACCAATGTATGCATTTGCTGATACCCTCAGCATTAAGATGCCTCTGTGTAGACTTAAGAAACAATGAGCCTCGGCTTCAGGTAATGAACAAAAGGGGATAGAAGTGGAAAGCCACACAGAGACTTTGTAGACCGCTTTGCTCACTGGGGTCCCCATCTCCCCTGATGTATAAACACGGGAGTCTACGAAGATCCAAGAGCTTCTGTGTTGGGGAAGTAACTCTGAGTGATGCAGGGTTGTTTGGGATCAGTCCAGCAATTACATGCAGCACACCATGTTCTGAGTTTCTGCAGAGTATCAGCCTAAGTAAGAGCCACATCCTTACAACCTCTGGTTCTGCTGGCTGAGGAGGCAGGAGGTCCGAAGACACGTAGATGGGATGTGTTTTGCAGTCTTGTTTTATAACTCTGAAAACTGGGTCAGATTGAAGATTTGATAGATTGCATCAGTTTAATTTGTCTTGAAATTTTTCTCAACTCCCTTGAGATGGTATTCTCTCTAAGGGCAGCAAAGCCCCAGAAGGCTCAGGTAAGTCAGTAAGCCCCTTAAAAGCATATAAAGGAGCATGTTATCCAATCACAATGCAGAGAACTCTGCAGCTGGAGGTGGAAGCTATTCCTATGCTCTTGGCCAGCAGCGTCACAGAGGTGAAACAGCCCTTAAACCCCTGACTCTCTACTATTTGTCAGCAAAGCTGATGGACTCTTTACAACCACATGTGCAAAACCAACTAGTAGCAACAGGCTAGTTGAGAGGGAGGCAGGCAGCCTGGAGTGACAGCTCTGGGCTCACAGACAGTAACTGGCACTGCCTACAGAGGCTGCCTTGCAGAGAACTACTGCATCTGGATGCCAGTCAAAAACTGGTTGCTAGTCTGACTGGTAACAGGATTTCCTCACAGGAGTTTACACCCAAAGGCAGAACTCCCAGATCAGTCTCTGTTCAGTATGAAACACTGACACACCCATCATCTCCTAGAGAAAAAACATCCACCCAAGCTAGAAAAGACTCTGTGCTTAAAAGCTACTTCTAAACTAATTTTCAGCTTTATTGTTGCAGCTGGGTCTCAAGTGGTTGGTATTGTCTTTAAAGCATATCCCACTCCTCCTCAAGTCACATAGGACAAGGGATTTTACTGGAATGTCTACAAATGTGGCTTTTGTGCCCTCAGTGAGCTGCCAGGTAGAGAGTAATTGCAGGGTTTGAGCAACAAAATTTTTGACTGTATTGGAAACAGATGCCAGCAATACAAGGCAGCTGCTGGGGATGTTTGAGGTAACTTTGCTACAGATAGATTCGAATGACATGAATGCCCAAAAAGAATTCAGCAAATTTGAGCAAAAATACAGAGAAAGGAAGGAAAGCTAACAGCTAGCCAGAGAAGCTGACTCACAGCAGAAGCCACTAATAACCCAACACAGATATTTTAAGAACACCTCCACGATCCTTCTGATAGCAATCTGATCCACTATACAAACATGTGTCTGAACAGGGTGTTTGCCAAGGAGTGGAGAACTGGTCCATATGGCTCAGGCAGGAACATGGGATGAAATATCAGAGACAGCTTCCTGAAAAGAAGATATTCTCAGACAGGGAATATTCCTCAAAAGGACAAAAGTGAATATCATCATAGTGAGCTTCGGCCTGATCAGAGCACCAGGACTGCTCCAGCTGGAAATATTCTGATGGGAACAGCAATTTAGGGGCCTTGTTTCTATTCTTAACACCTAAAAAGGACAAAGAGTAACCATGTCCACAGCCCGAGTCTGGCTCACTGAAACATCCAAACACCTTCCCTGCACCGAGAAAATCTCACATTGTATCCCTGCAGGGATGCTCTTAGCCAGGAAAAGCAGCATGCAGGATCTGCTCATAAGGAGATGGATCTGTGCAGGAAAGCCTCACCTCAGCCAGTTGCTGCTGTCCAAGGGTGCCCAAGCCTCGCTGTGAGGAATCTTCCACCTGTGATTCAGTATTTGGTTTCACTGCTCCCTCCTCTGCTGGTGGCTGGATTTTTTCTCTGTCCAGAATCTGTTGCTGTTCTTTCTGGAATTTTTCCTCCTCCAGGTACCTGCCACAGATTGGATGTCTCAGTACAGGAGAAGGAGGATTTCTCAGCCCCCAGAAGTTTGACCAAGAAATCCTTCTGCATGTTTTGGGATGGACCAAACAACCCATATGAATTGTACTCTCTCAGATCACAGATTAATTACTCCGGTTTTAGCTCAACTCCCCAGTTAACATCTACCTTGCTGAGGTGCAACTTCCACTCCTACCTACCTCACTCTTAGACTCTCTCTTCAAAACTTAGCAAAACATTTTGATCCTAACCTGTGCCTGCTGCTCCATTCTTAATTTCCTCTTGTGCCTAGCTGTCAATTTCTCTCTACCTTTCATCTGTAATAAGTAAAAAACAGTATTTAATCCTCAGTATTTTTAAGAGATATCTTGTTATCACTGATGGATCAGGAAGAGGTGCCTTTAGCACCTGTAGCAAGTGACAGGACTTCTCATAGTACTTCTGGGCCCTATTACATGTTTTGCTACCACACAGAACTTTGAGTTGTGCTCACAGGAGCTGCAAGGACTTGCAGTCCAAGATTTTGAGCAGAGGTCAAATTTTGGTGCTGCTCAGTTTAGGACAGAGGAAATGCAGGGAGGAACGCCAGTGTGGCTTTTGCATACCTGTGAGGGATAAAGACACCATAGCCAGCAGTACTCAGCAGCTTCTGATCTCTAATGCAAGCACTAAGCCAGGATGCCTTCACCAGCTGCAGCCCTGGGCGCAGCTTGGCTAATCTGAGGAGCCGAAAGGCGCGATCACAGTCCATGTCCTCAGCCACAATGACGTGTGTCACCTCCGAGGAGAGCTGGCTGTGTACGACACCGCCGTTCTGGACTATCTGCCTGTGGAAGATCTTGGCCCTGGCCTGGCCAATGCCGGCTTGCAACACGTAGGCGATGACTGGTTTCAGCCACTCTGCTGAGGAAAGCACAGGGGCAGGGACACAGTGACAAGAGAAAGTGCCCCAAGCCAGCAGGGCTGCATCTCTCACACGGGACTTGATGGCACCAGCCCTGGCAGGCAGTCTTTGGGGGGGCTCCAGCTGGACGCACCAAATCAAGCTGGCCATGAACACTACAGAAAACACACCAAGGGCCAGAAAAAGCCTTTGGGGAACAGCACTTACAGTTAACATGTCAGGTATAAGTACTATATCCCACATCACAGGACTTACCCTCAGGTATCTCTGTTCCTTCCTCTTTTGGGATCTTTGGAGGGATGCTTTTCCCCAAGTCATCCCTCACCTTCTTTCTTTTGGGAAAGGCTTTGACAATCCCTTGTGCCTCCATAGGCCTCGTAGGAAGGTTAGCAGCAATTGCTAAATACAAATAAGAAAGAGCAAGGTTGCTTAGATCTTACCTAACCACAACTCAAGACTCACTCATGTTCCTCACTATCTTTGTTGTTCTAAGTTTTTGTTGCTGCCTTCCAAAAATGCTCAGCCTGAGGGAGGCAACCAGAATCAAGAATTGCAGCTCACAAGGTCAGAAAAACCGAAGTCAGAAAGTCGCTAAAGTTAAGCTGCCTGAATGTCTTAGAAACCGCTACAGCTGAGTTCTTGCAATGGAAACCATTCAACTACTTTAACATTTTAGAGTTCCTATCTGCTTAGCCTAAAGAAGCAACTTTATTTCCCAGGTATTTCTTAATCACATTCCCAAGAGCAAAACACTTCTCCTGCCAGGGCTGAAATCCAGTCACCTATAAGATAAAACACTGATTGACACCAAGTGTTTCACACAGCCACAAGAGGAAAAGTCCTAGCCTGGCTTCATCTGGAAATAGCAAATTACTAAAGATTAACTAGCCAAGTTCAATATGGGTACAACTATAGCTTTACCATGACAAGCCTTGCAAAGGCAAACTTTGGAGTATGAACTACCAGGATACAAGGAAGCTCAGTTTTCCATAGCCCAAACAAGCCCTGAATCACTGTATATCCCAACAGCCCCTTCCATGTGGCGCAGTGCTGAGTAAACACCAGCTTGGTTTCCTCTCTGCGCAGCACTCTGTGTTACTCTTAGAGTTCTCACACACAGTCCAGCACAAACTCATCCTACCAAACCTGGAAAAGCTGAAATGCTCCCATCTGGCCATGGCTTCCTGCTATGGTCACCTTCTCATCTGAGCACTAAACATAATCTTCTGAAGACCAACCCAGAGCTCGACTCAAGCCCTTGCTTCTGCGAGGAAGAGTTCAGCTCCATGGGAACAGAAACCCTGCTACATTTCTAAAACTCACCTTCGCTGAAATGTTTTCCAGTCGTTTCGACAAAAAAAAAAAAGTCCCTCTGGAAACAGTAATCCTTTCTATTAGATAAAGAAAAAACGCACACCAAAAGCCCGCCAAGGTTCTGGGTGCCCAAGTACATTCCAGGGCTCGGAAGAGTGTTTCTGCGGGCTGTATTTTAACTCCCATAAACCCCAACGCACGCGCCGGGCACCAAACCTGCCTTGCCAGCCTCAGGCCGTGAAGGTTTCAAGGCCACCAACCCGGGGCCGGCAGCACCAACAACCTCGGGGGCAAGAACGACCCCCCCAAACCTCGCGGCTGTGCCCGCGGTAGCCGAGGGGAGCGCAGCCGGAGACGGGAAAGGCCCCGACCGAGAGCGGGGCCGGGGCCGCGCCCGGGCAGGGCCGCGCTCAGCTCGGCCGGGCCGGAAGCGCTTCCGGGCGGCGGGCGGAAGTTTCCGCGTTGCCGCGGCGACGGCGCGGCCGCCATGGCGGTGCCGAGCTGGCTGGAGCGGCTGCGGGCGGCCGGCAAGACGGCGTTGGTGCAGGACGGTAACCGCGGGGCGAGGGTCGGGATAGCCCCCGCCTGCCCCCGCCGCGGATTGTGGGGTGGTCTTGCAGCGAGCGAGCGCGGAGGGGAGCGCTCCTGGGCACAGCCCCGCACCCCGGGCAGGGCCCCAGGGAAGGACACAAGGCCACCAACGCGGGCAGTGGGACGGGGTCCCGGACAATGAGATAGGGCCCCAGACAGTGGGGTAGAGCCCTACACTCAGGAGTAGGTGTATCCCATTTCATCTCACCACCTGCCTTGCCTTTAGGGAAGCGGAAGATCCACTACTTGTTCGAGGATGGGAAGGAGATGGCCGAAGAGTACGACATTAAGACTGGCCAGTTAATAAGTAAGTGGTGCTCTCAGCTGGCCCCCAGCAGACGTGGGTCAGGGCACAACTGCAGGGCAGTGGGTCTGTACCCTCAGGGCTGGGGTGTTGAGGGGGAGCACCTGGTCACGAACAAATCATCCCTGCCTATTCTGGGAGACAGGCATGGCTGCAGCAGAATTTTGTAGGGACAGAAGTAGGGTTCAGCTTGCAGCCAGGGTTCTCTGACTTTCATAGCACAGCAGACCTTGCTTTAGCCCTGGATCTCCCCCAAACATCCCATCTGTCACAACAGACTTGGATGGACTAGATGGGATTGCCATCATAGTTGCCAAGCACCGAGTCTGTACCACATGAAGGGGTGAAATACGCTTTTTTGTGGCTTCTGCTACTGCAAACAAAGTGTTGTTTATGGCTCTTGTCCAAAACCACATCAGCTGCAGCACAATACCTGTTGCAACCCCACCATGGCTTCAGCACCAAGTAGCAAAAAAGAGAGGCATTCACTACAGAATTTCTGATCTAGGAATAGGCCAGCTAGCAGATCAACTCACACCAAAGTTGAAATTACTGGAATTAAGATACATATATTCATATCATCTCAGTGTGCTGGGCAGCTTTGGCAGTCAGTTGCTGGAGTTCTTATGGAGCAGAAGAATGGAAACCCTTCTTCTCTCTTCCCCAGGTAGAAAATGGCGAGAGAAGAACACCCTCGGGGGCACCGGCAAGTGGCAGGTGGAAGTGGGAGAGCCGACCTCGCCGCTCCTGGGAGCACTGGAGTCAGAGCTTATAACAGAGAGCAGCTCAAATGTACGTAAGGGTCTGCAGGTACCACTGCACCTAAAACTACCTTGTCTTGTGCTTACAGCAGTAGCTGGTAGAGTGCAGATCACCAAGAGACAGCCTTAATGCACCCAGCACTCTGCTACAAATCACCCCAAAACTGCAGGGCTGAGTCGAAAGAAAGCACAGCTTAAGTTCTTTAGGAGTCTTCAAGAGATTTGTAGTTTCCTTAAGTAAAGAAACCGTACTGCTGTGTTGGCCTACTGCTATCCTGTCTTGACAGAGCAGGGTGACAGGAAGACCAGTGCTAGGACAAGTCAGGGGATAGAAAACAGAGGTGATAGCAATGAAAGGCACAGGCAGTGCATAGCAGGCTGCTCCCTAATAGGGCACAGCTTGTTTCATCTTCACACCCCTCTAGCTGAGGGCGCAGCTGTTTAAGTCTCTCATCATCTTTTCAGAAGCTGTGCTTCTGGAACACAAGCACAGCTCTGCACCACAAATTGGGACAGAGCTAGGACTGAATCCAGCAAGTTCCTAGAGCAGGCACAGCTCAGTATTTGGTTGCCTGTGAGGAAGAGGCCCCTGTAACCCTGTATTGCAAGGCTTCCTCATTGAACACTTTCAGCCTACTGCAAGCAGTGCTCTGGGCAAAGGCAGAGCAGCCCTAGCTGTAGGAAAGTGGTGCTCAGGCAGCTTCTTGAGCTACTCCCTAATGCTCCAGTGTGAAAGAACAGCTATTCCCATGTGGAGTCTCACAAGGTAGTACAGGAAGGAGACAGGGAGGAGAGGAGACAGCTGGAGGGGTCTTGCTAAAGGTACTTGTTTGCTGTAGCCTATCTTCATGAGGAAGGATACCCTGAGCAGCTTCCAGTGGCGGATCCGTAACCTTCCCTACCCCAAAGAAGTCTACAGTGTCTCTGTGGAGGAGGAGCAGCGCTGCTGTGTCATCCGGACCACCAACAAGAAGTCAGTAAGGACAGCACTGCCAGTGCTGACAGTGGGGTGGGCTGGCACAGAGGGCAGGCTAGTGATTACACAGGGGGCTGTCCCCTCTTCTGCCCTAGTGTGCAAGGGCTGAGGGGCCTTACCTTGCAGGACATGTCTCCTGCTGCCCGATTTCCACTCCCACCTGCCTCAGACACGTTTACAAGTAGGGCCCCTCAGGTTCTGCACTGGCCATTGCAAACTCATCTTGGCTCCAGTAGGATGGTGCTTGTGCTGTTCTTGCCCTGTCAGATGTCACTTTCTCAGAAAAATAAAGTAAGAACCTTGCAGACCTCTTGAAGGTAGAACATTCCATTTTCTCCCTCTGATTTAGTCACTGCATCTCAGAATGCTGCAGGATTCAACATGTACAGCAAAGATCTCCGTGCATAAACACATCCTATAGTCACAATGCCAGTGATATGATGTGGAGGTAGCAAGCAAAAAAGACAGACTGAATCTGGGAAGGAAGCACCACGGTGTTCTGCCAAGAGAGATTTGAGATTGGAGGAAGAAAATGGAAAATGCTTTTAAAGCTGCATCTTGTAGTGTGTCAATACATGGCATCTCACATGGAATGAAACACGCACTGTGTCCCAAAGCATCTACAGCCTCAGATAAGCCAAGATGAGCTGTAGTATTGGGAAGCGAGGGCACGGAACGAGCCTTGGGAGCACAAGGGAAGGTGATGGAAGTGGCTGTAGGTGGTGCTGTCGGCACAGAACTGCGGCCGCTCGGCTGCCGAGGGCTTTGCGACGCGCCACCCGTGAGTCTCCCGGCAAAGGGCTGCTGGAGCTCTGCACGTCAGCATCCCTGGGGGCTCAAAACCAGAAGGCTGGGAAGAGGGAAGTTAACCCATAGAAACAGCAAGCAATTACAGTTCTAATACGGAAAGAAGTGGGCCTAAATGCACACAGAGGGATTCACAGAACAGTGGTGCTTTAGTAGGGAGACCTATGTAGCAGAAGATGAATGAGATTCCCATCAGCCACACATGGATATGCATAGAGCTAGGACAGGAATGGAGTACTTGATCTTAAGTCCAACCACATACTGTCACACACAGGCTTATCTACTCCCAGTCCTACTGATAGTGGTGTGTATGTGGGAAGTTCCTTGCCTGCGTATGTGGGAACTTCCTGCATAGGTGCCATAAGGTTATAATGTAGCACTGAGGCTTTACCTACACCCTACTTGACTTCTGGCTTTTTTGTACTGCTCTCAGGAGAGTCTTCCATGAGCAGCTGACACTTGTTCTCTCACAGACTAGTGTCAGAGGACCCAACAGCAACTCATGGCCTGTGTCTGACAGTTAAGGACTTCTAGAATTAAAGCTGAAAGCCACCTCACTGAGGACAAGAATGACGTTGCTGTCAGTAGGGAACAGGGACAGACACCAACACTAGCACACTTAGTACAGGCTCCAGGATATCTTAGATCATTTCTCCTGGGTCTCGGCCAGGGCAAGGCACCACTCAGCAACTAATTCCAAGATAGCAACAACAGCATGGAATCCATAAAGAGAGCACACATCACTACGGGAGAGAAAGGAAGCCTCGGAGCCTCTCCAACCCTTGGAAGTCAGCCATGGTGCTTCTGAGCAACAGAGCTGTGCTGACCGCCAGCCAGAGGCACAAGTAACAGGATGGGCTGCCAAGTCACTACTGAGTAGCTCAGCTCTAAATTCTCAGCATACCAGTAGCAGTTTTCCCTACGGGCTGACAAAAAGTGGGTTTCCAATAGGAAAATAATAGAGGTGATTTTACATACATACTGTGGATCTCGGGCCAGGACTCAGAGTGTAATACTGCCCCTTGGCCATGGGGTGAGAGGAGAGGGCAGAGAATCAGCCTGCATCAGCTGGGATAACCACCCATCAGCTACCTCCCCAGCCCAGACAGGAGCTCTTCACTTCCACCAGTCACTCTGTTCCCTCCGGCCACGGCAAGGGCTGCTCAAGTGGGATTTGCTTAAAACCTCTTGCTGTAAAATAAATCCATTAAACTGAACTCTAAAAACAAACCTAGAAAGCCACCTCCCCAAACGCCAAACCTGATTCAATTATTGTAGTGAGAGGCAGTGGTAATGTTAGGAGGAGGAGGGGTTGGCAAGGCAGATCTGGTTTCCTTTGATCTTGTCACAGATTTTAGTTTGAGGCCAGCCAAAGCCATTCTTCTCCCCTTCTCCTTAGTCCTGGGGCAGCAGAATGCTGCTGTTTCATTGATGACTCCCAAGGCTCTTTGAAACAGTGGGTTTTTTTCTGTGTACTGCTTTTTTTTTGTCTAATCGGTAAGAAGTTAACACTTCCTTAACATGTCTTTGTGTTCATCTAATCTCTGCTGTTTAACCTTTGACATCTCCCTTATTATCCATGTCTGCCACCTTTTCCAAATACCGACAGCAGTGACAACACAGAACGGTTTGAGCCCTGCGGTAACAAGCCGTGTACATTCCTCCCACTGCACCGGGAAAGCCATTTGCCCTTTGTAGCTGTTTTCACCGTGACTTGGAAAATAAACCGCAATTTGGGCAGAGGTAGCTAGAGAGGCCAAGCCTCACTCACAGCCAGCTGAAATGAGAACCACCCCTCATGGTAGCAGCCACTGCCTATTCCCACTCTGCTCCAGGCACCTCAGTACCAGCTACAGGCCAATTCCTTGGAGAGGATTGCCCACAAGATTGCTGGAAGAGACTAAGAATCCAGCCATGCCTCTGGGTGGGCATGGGACCACAAACCAGTGTATTTGGTGCAGTCTCAGAGAGAAGCAGTAGTTGAAGGGCAAGCAATGCCAAGCACAGAAGATCTCAGGCAAACACAGACACAGGTGTAATAGGGTTCTGGCTCCAAAGTCTTAGGAAATCTCTTAGCTGGCAAAAACCTCTCTGTCCTCTGTTTGGATGTGAGAGGTTATTGGAAGACTGGGATAGAAACCAGGGAAGGAACAACAAGGAGAGCTGTAAGTGCAGAGGAGCACCACAGCCACCATGCGGGCTGCATGGAGATGCTGCAGAGCAGAGGCTCAGGCGATTATGGGCAGTCACACCTGGAGATCTGTGCCTGGGGTATGCATGAGCACCACCGTGCCACCAAAGCAAGAAGTTACCAAGGAAGTACAGCAAGACGTTAAAAAGAGGGGTTTAGGAAGGATTGCAACACAAAATGGTGCATCACAGAGGAAAGTAAGTCATATGACACAAGAGCTTTGACAGCTATTTTGACAAAAGATAAAGGAAGCTGCTACTTAAAGGGAATGAGAGGCCATGAGCAGGGAAAAAGACAAGGAACACCTTGGTAGGGCTGAGTAGTCTATCTTTAACCGTAGCTGGCACTACACATACAGGCAAGCTGGAGGGACCAAGCCTAACCCTGCTGTCACACACCAGAGCTCTTCAGGATTTTGCCAGCTCTGGTTTCCAGTTTGGAGGTTTGTTTCTAGTGCTCCTGCTAACCTGGGGGCACTGGCAGGCACACAACATGGCAAAAGGAAGGGCCTCCTGCCAACCCTGAGAGGACTGTTGTCCTCATCTACACTTTGTAGACCAGGAGTCTGTGTCTCAGCACTCCTAGTGGCAGAATAGAAACCCCATCTTCCTTATTTCTGTCTCCTCTCTCATTTGTAGGTACTATAAAAAGTTCTCTATTCCTGATCTGGACCGATACCACCTCCCCTTGGATGCAGCTGCCCTGAGCTTCACCCATGCCAACAACACCCTGATCATCACGGTGAGGTTTTAACCATGCAGATCATCACTCTGCCCTTCTCTTTATGTCCACAAAGAAGCTAAAGTTCTTACACGTGGGGAAATGAGGCAGAGCTGAGGGTCATCCATGCAGCCCCTTCTCTGTCACACAGTTGGTGGGAGTTTCAGATTACACTGGGCATGCTGACACTAGCCAAGAGATCCCAGGCAGCAGGAGCAGCCCTGGCTGCTCAAGGTGACATGCAAGTGGAAGAGTGTCTATCGTGCCCTATTTTCCATGTATTCCCTCCCTCAGGCCTGAGCAAGCCTCCACTCTCAGTGACACTAAGTTTCTCTTGTCTCAGGGCATAAGAGCCCAAGGACCTGCTGCTCTTTGAGGTCCTGGAGTCTTAAAAAAGAATAATAAAAAAATAATCACCTGCTGCTTTATGTCAGAGAGGGAAGACTTCCACACACATGGTGGAAGCAAAATACTAGCAACATGGACACATACTTCTTGTTGCAAGGAGCAGACAGGTGCTTTTGAGCAACAGGTGTTTGCCTTATTCAGTGTAGAAGTCAGCTACACAGAGGGCACACCCTCCGTGAGAAACCTGGCAGCAGACCTGGGCTGCATGTGCAGAGGAAATGGGCCAAGAGGAGCACCTTGAGTCCTCCTGAGCTTCTGTTTGCTACTGGCCAAACCTTGCAAAAAGCACCTGCATCTACCACTAAGCTGCAGCTGGGTGAAAGGCCTCTGAGGGGAAGACAGAGGAACTGCAACCTTACTTCTCTCTGCTTTTAAAAAAAAAAGGATATTTTTTATATATATATATATATAAAAAACACTTGTGAGGATACGGTCAGTGAGCACAGCAAGGATCTGCTTGCCAGGATATTCCAGAGGGGTTGGTAGGGGCCAGGATTCCACACCTAACTGGAAAGTTTTACTTGCACTGTAAAAGACACTCCAGAACTTGGCAAATGTCTTTAGCTTGATGGCACCACCTCTCTATATGGGCGTCAGAGGCAGCTGTAATAGCAAGGCCTCCCTTGGCAGGAGGGCCCTTGCTGGGCCGGCAGCAACAGGCCCCACTTGGTCTGCTTGGAGCAGAGGCTGAACAGGAGTTCAGGAGTGCTAAGGGCATTTCTCTCTGTCCTACAGTACCAGAAGCCAAAGGAGATCCTGGCTGCAGAACAGCAGCTGCAGAAGGAGCTGAAGAAGATAAAGGCAGCTNCTGCATGTGCAGAGGAAATGGGCCAAGAGGAGCACCTTGAGTCCTCCTGAGCTTCTGTTTGCTACTGGCCAAACCTTGCAAAAAGCACCTGCATCTACCACTAAGCTGCAGCTGGGTGAAAGGCCTCTGAGGGGAAGACAGAGGAACTGCAACCTTACTTCTCTCTGCTTTAAAAAAAAAAAAGGATATTTTTTATATATATATATATATAAAAAACACTTGTGAGGATACGGTCAGTGAGCACAGCAAGGATCTGCTTGCCAGGATATTCCAGAGGGGTTGGTAGGGGCCAGGATTCCACACCTAACTGGAAAGTTTTACTTGCACTGTAAAAGACACTCCAGAACTTGGCAAATGTCTTTAGCTTGATGGCACCACCTCTCTATATGGGCGTCAGAGGCAGCTGTAATAGCAAGGCCTCCCTTGGCAGGAGGGCCCTTGCTGGGCCGGCAGCAACAGGCCCCACTTGGTCTGCTTGGAGCAGAGGCTGAACAGGAGTTCAGGAGTGCTAAGGGCATTTCTCTCTGTCCTACAGTACCAGAAGCCAAAGGAGATCCTGGCTGCAGAACAGCAGCTGCAGAAGGAGCTGAAGAAGATAAAGGCAGCTAACAGTGGGGATGGAGACTGTAAGACCCAGTAGGCAGTGGCTGCTAAGAGGTTGAGGTGAGGGGCAGCTCTCTGGCACAGCTTCATTGTGTTTATTTTGCCTTATCTAATAAAAATGAGTTCTGTTAATAGAGCCATTTGGAGGAATCTCTGTAAGCCCAGGAAGATGGCAGGGCAGTTGAACTGTCTGCTGCCTGGCCTGCTCATTTATGCAGACATTTTATAAAACCACAGAATGGTTTGTGTTGGAAGGGACTTTAAAGATCATCTAGCTCTAACCTCCCTGTCATGGGCAGGGACACCTTCCATTAGACCAGACTGCTCAAAGCCCCATCCAACCTGGCCTGGAACATTTCCAGGGATGGAATGATCCTTCTATGAATTGTGAGAAGCTGTAGTATGCAAAGGAAGCACAACACATCCACAACCAGCAGCCCTGTCTCCATTCAACACGACACCTTGGGAATTCCCCATCTGCCACCATTGCTGAAGGCAGTAATGTTTGGAAAACAAGAACTCCCTCCTCACACCCATTACTTGCCTGGAATGTGCTTGGAAGCAGCTCCCTCCTGTGCACTTATGCGGCTCCTCCATGCAGTCAGAAGGATGCTCTGGCGACTTTGGTATCTCTGCAAACAGCATCAATGTTTAGACCTGAGTGGGCACAGCCTATGAAACAGGGTAAAGAGGAAGACATGCAGCTGCTTCCTTAGTGCCAGCCATCCACAACGTGACAGGGCTGTGCAGAGCGCAGGAACCAACGTGCAGCTGCCTCCATTTGCATGGCACAGAGCAGAAGCACTGGCTGGGCCACTGGCCAGCTAAGCAGCTGCCCACCCTTCTGTGAAGGCACAAACATGGACCATTGCAAACCTCGCTGCACAGGGACAACCCCAACAGTGCTGCTTTACCAACTCCTCCAACAGCCATCCCCTTGCTTAGATTTCTGAATGTTGTTCTGTCCCAGTTCATACTTGAACAGTTATGACCCAAGCAAACCCTACCTTCAAGTGAGCTGCTCATGGGCTCCTAGCATAGCTCCCCTGATGAGGCTGCTTTCAAACCATGACAATTCCTTAGAGTCTGGGGCTCCAGCAAACATATTCCTCCAATTCTTGTGCATCACGAGGGAAGAGCAGCCTCTTGACAGTGGAAATGAACATACTAAGTTCTAACAAAGCACCATGCTGAGTGGCTCACCCTAGGAGTGCTCTCATTTGTGACATAAACCTCTCCTTTACCTATCCAGGATACCCAAACTCAACCAAGTAGGGTTCCCATAGTTCCTTCCCCGAGGAGGGCCAGACTCCAAACACCACTGTATTCACTCCACATCCAATCAGCACAGAGCACGCTGAAAGCTACGATTGTTCTGAGACCCATGTCAGGTTCAGAAGGATGACACAAAAAGGAGCAGAGCCCACTTGGATGTGTCTGCAGGATCCCAGTAAATCACATCCAGGTGTTCATACTAGATTGGTTTGGTGCTTCATTATGCAGGCACCAAATGAGTCACAGATCCCACTTTTTGAATTCTTATTTGAAAAAATGACAGGAGATCCAAGCTCCCAGGAACCACCTTCAGTGCAGCAGTGTCACAGGATCTAGCCAGGGAAAAAGATCTATTAGACATGGAGACAGCACCTGAAAATAGGTCCAACCTCCCCCACACATGCAAGCCCCTGCAATCAGCAGGTAACATAACAGCCCCTTCAGAACTTGAAACAAAACATACAATCTCTTTTGTTTCCTTTCAGTTTTATTTAGCAAAACACGACCATTTCAGCCCTGCCAAGTGCATAGCCTGACCTGACGGCCAGCTTGGGGAGGCACACTGAAAGTAGGGCTGGCTCTGCCTTTAAGCTCAATTGTTGCTCTTGGCTGTGAGGGACAACAAGCAGCTGTCAGAGCAGCAAGTTAAGGAGAAAGGTGGGCCTCGCTCCAGGCACCTTTCCCTTCCACCAAATCAGTCCACCCCACACATAGCTTAGTCTTGCTTCACATGCTTAGAGCTTGGCTGATCTCAAACTGACCAGCACACAGCTGATGGGGCATCCTGGCTCAACTTGCCCCTCAAATGATGTATCCACAGGAAAAAAAAGGAAGGAAAAAGAAAAAGAAAAAAAAGGAACACAGTTAATAAAACAATTCCTGACTTGCACAAAATAAAAATGGTAAAGGACAATTGGCCTATTATTTTCACTAACAGGCAGGTAAGGTTGAGAAAGTTTGGCCCTTTGTGCACTCTTCATTTTAGCTTTCTGGCAGGCAAAAAAGTCTCTTCAGAAGCCTTGTGGGCCTTTCTCACCTCTCCTGCCCTGAAATTCCCTGAGCCAAGTGTCAGCTCTGCTGAGTTGGGGTCACCAGAAGCAGCTGTGGTGTCCTTCACGAGGCTGTGAAGTCCAGGACGTGCAGGGCTGATGCCAGGGCAGCGTACAGGTGGGTGGTACTGAAACGAAGGCAGTACACTGGGCTGCTGGTGGGTGAAGACAGGTGAAAGCTCTGCAAAAAACAGGACAATCAACCTTTTAGAGACAAGGTCAGCCCAAAGACTCTAGCTGGTGTTACAGATCCAAAGACTGAGATGTCTGAGCAAAGCAGGTTTTCCCTGCATATAGGTTAGGTTTGCCATGGTGGACTAGCCCCAAAGACAGCCCAGTAGCCCCTCTTTCTTTTTCCCATGAGGCATGTGCACTGGGCTGCCAGAGAACAGCTGAGAAGCTCTTCTGCTTCCCAGTCTCCCACTGGTGCTCACCTGCAGGCACCGAGTCTGCCGCTTATCCCAGAGGCGCACCACACCGTAGTAGGAAGAGCCGCTGGCAATCATATGGTTCTTATCACTCCTTATGCAGTACAGGGCACTGTCATGGGGCTCTTCCCATTCCTGGACACACTTCCTGCAGGGCAACACAAACCAGAGCAGGGCTGAGCCTCCACTCCTCCGTCCACTTTGCCTGAAGGAGCTAATTCAGTGAGAGCTGAGCTCTCAGGACAGTCCAGGAGCCTTGCATGGGCCCCAGATGCCAGCAGGGCAGGCTCACCTGGTGCTGGTCCGTATGTCCCAGTAGCGGATGTAGGTGTCATACCCACAAGAAAGGAGAAGGGAGGGCGTTTCATAGAACACATCCAGGACTCCAGCTCCACGGTGGAAGTCGGTCCCTAAACAGGTCAACAGCTGACCACTGCAATACAACACATTAGAGGAAGAGTCATTCAGAGCAAAAAGCCCTTCCAGTTCAGCTGACCAGAGCAGAGATTGTGTCACAGAAGTCTTCCAGATCTCATTTCTGTGATATAACAGAATACAAAAGCCTGCACAGTTTTCCTCTCCCATCCCCAGCTACTGGTTGGGCCACTAACCATGAAGGGTGTCACGAAGGGTGACCAGCAGGAGTCCCAGCCGAAAGAGGAAGAGCCAAGGTACTGGCGCAGCAGACCCCCAGCAGAATGGGATCCTGTTCCCTGGGAGAACTGACCAGTATTCTGAACTATATGGCTCCACTTCCATAGGTGACAACTCCCAGCTTAGTCAGACTCCAAATAATCTGCAAGAGCCATTTACTTGTTCAATCCCATTCCATACTCTGTCCTTCAAAATACTGTCCTCTGGGGTATTTCCCTAGATCTTTGACACACAGATCCACAGGCAAATCAGACTCTCCCAACCCAGTCTGCCATGGCTGCTCTCCTCAACCCTCTCCAGTTACACCACATTCTACAAACACCATATCTGGGGCTGAACATGATAGGTCAAAAGCAACCACCCCAATGATCAGTCATTTGGAGATGACCTTCCAAAGGCTAGATTTTTCTCTTTTTCTTGACCCTTTCCTCTTTTTTAATTCCTTGCTTGCAGTGAAAGAGCAAAAGCAAGATCTCTGTGAAGCTCTGTGTTGGGTGCTTCGTGGTGGTATCACTCTGCTGCTTGTTCATGTGGAGAACCAGCAGCTCACCAGGTGGATAGTGCCTGGTGAGGTCCCGCCCTGCCAGACTTCAAGAAGAAGCTTGAGCCCCTTCCCTGGGTCACAAGGAATTGCATCAGGTGCATGGCACAGCCTGTCCCAGTGTCATTCCACTTGCTGCAGCAGCCAGTGACATTCAGACATGACAGCCTCTTAGGAATGGAGTGGGCAATCTGCCCAGCTGCTTGAAATGGCCACCTATTGCAAACCCTTCTTTTTTTCCTTCTCCTTCTCCTTACACCCTCTACATCAAAAATGCTGGACACAATAAAACTTGAAGCACCTGCTTTTCAAACTCTGCTGCATGGCCACCCCTCTCCAACAGCCTCCTGGTTCTCAGGACAATGAAGCAGTCCTGAAAGCCAACAGCATGGATCCCGCAGTGGGGTCACTCTCAGCATCTCCCTCCATTATTTTGTTACATTCTGCTCCTTGATCCAGCATCACACAGTTCTGAGGCACATCGCCAAATGCCTTAATTCTGTCTGTAATCTGGGCTAAAGCCCTCGTCGGGGGATAAAGACCACACAAAAGGAGAAATAGAGTCCTGGGAGATGTTAAAACAAGTAAACACCTTTGTGTCAGGAGAGAGAAATCGCTGATAAAGCAGATTAGCGCCTCGAGCCCTGGTGTCCCCAGATCAGAAGGCGAGCCCTGGCCGATCTCTGCAGCCAGCACGCTTCTATGATCACAGAGCTGGCGGCATGCTGGGGCCAGCCTGTTTCCCCACAGTCACTCTCCAAAGAGCAGATTATGTAGAATAACAATTTCTTTGTGGCTGTGTAATTCCCTCCGTGACCGTGGCTGTGGGCAGCTACATTGGACCTTGATGCCAGGGCCCTAGCAACCATTTAGAGAGGCCAACCAGCCCTAGCAATGGCCCCCCCATGCAAACCTCTCGGACAAGCTTTAACATCAAGTGCATGAATTAATCCCCCCCAACATGAATCCAGGGGTGCTGGCTTATTGGACTTTGTGTTTCTCCAGGCAAGGGATCGAGGGGATTCCAGGCTTCAGCATTTTGCAATCTTCTCACAATACATTAACCCTTGGAAGGTTACTTCTAAACCAACCCAGCAGCAATTTTGCACCTGTCTGTGGGTCAAGAGGTTGAAGCACTCATGGTCTGAGCACCGTGAGCAAGAGCGATGGGGTTTGGTTGGCACAGATGAGTCATCAGATCCACTGTGGAGTGAGAGATGGATGGACCTGAGTGCTCTGGCATTCCCCTGCCCTTCCAAGCACACAGATCCCCTCCATCTGCCATTCTGCAAAGCCAGCAGGACAAATGGACATGCACACAGCCCTTATCAAGGCTTCTGCAAAACCTTCTTCATCCTACAAGATGTATGTGTGGCCCAGAGTTGTAAGACATACTACAGAGGTATGATGGGGAGTCAGCTGCTCTCCCAGACAAGAATCTTTGGACTGCCTGTGAGATGCATAAGGGGCCAGACTGCCCAAGTGACAGAGTCTTCTGCCAGTTGCTCAGGCAGGAGCAAGGAATTACTCCCAAGAGGTGAGCTACCCCAGCAAGCTCTAGGCAGCACCAGCCACTTAGACCCTGAGCACCACCCATGTGCTTCACTCCCAGTGTTTCTCCATGCCTTCACACCTCACTGCAGTGGTACCCAAGCACTTCAACAGAGTCACACCAGTTTTCCTCCCTCCACTTACCTTTCCATCCCAGGCAACAAAAATGAAAGAAAAGGCAACAAAAAAAGGAAGGAGAAAAAAAAAGGATTGGCTTTTCTCTGTAGGCATAAAATGAGCACAGATACTTGCAAGTTACTGCAGCAAAGTAAACCTTGCTTTGCTGGTTTGTTAATCAATTTGGTTCTCCTGGCCCAAGAACAGGTCAGCCAGAGCAGCTCTCAGGCGGGAGCTGCAGCCCCTGGAAACAGGAGCAGCTTTTTGGCATTTTACAGAGGCAATGTGGCAGTTGCTACAGTGAAGCACTTAACCATCTGGCAACAGGGGAAAATTTACTGTGCTCTACACTGGGCACACAAACAAAACACCCATGTGTTCTGGCATGGGCACACTTAAGGTGAAAAAGATGCAGAACATGATTAGTATTTCCCCTTTATTCAGCAGATTAAGGTGTCTCTGGACAGCTGTCACCATGCCAGACTAGCTCTATATGTGCCCGCAGCATACACTACCATGCTGAGCCCATGCTGGGAAGGGAATTCTGCCACCACAACTCTTCCAGTCTTGGGATCACAAGTTAGTGCCCACTAATTGTCCACTCTTGGTTATCCCAAATAAGCCCTTCCCTCAAACCTCATACCCGAATGATTTCCCCCTTCTTGGGAGCAAAACCCATAGCTAATCCTTAATAACCCATAAAGGACCAAGATAACCCATGAACAGGCAACACAAAAGTAGCAGCTACACCAGCACATCACCAGTGGTTTCTACCAACTTAGAGGGACAAAAGATGCCTTCTCCGTGAGGGACAGAAAGAAATGGCATAGCTATCTTGGACCTTTTTCACCAGCACCAGCCAAACACAGCAGGAAACAGCTGCCTTCTTTCATTTGTGGTCCCTTTTTCACCTAAAAACCTTTCAAATCCCAGGTAGGCTGATTCTCAGTACTTCAGAGGCCCTGTCCTTGTTACGGGCTGTGAAGGTTAGTTAGGAAGAGTCTGTGAAGGCCAAGCAAGACCAAATATGGAAGGGCCAAACCATCTCCCCACCCAACCATGGCCCTCCAGCAGCAGCAAGTAGCTGCTTCACTCCAAGGTCTTCTTCAGGCAAGCCACCTGTGCAGATGGTTGGAGCTTTGCCTGTCTTTGTACTGAACAGTCTGGGCCAGATAGTGTCCGTGTTCAGTCCCAGTCCTGGGTGGCACCAACAGAAACAACTCTGCACCAGTGAGGCAGAATCACAAATGTGACAGTGCAAGTTTTCTGGAAAGAGCAGTCTAGAGCAAGAGCTCTCAACTTCAGCACTTCAACCACAAACCACCTGGGCCAATGTGGCATCTACAAACACACAGGTAAGCCTCCAGTGTTGAGGAATCTCAAAATATTCCTAATTTTTCATACTTCCTGTTAAGCATCTAGACAGACTGAATAATATTGGCAGTAATCCAGTACCAGCTCACATGGAACAGAGCCAGAGCAAATCCAGCAGCCTATTTCATCCCTAGCACAGGAAAGCTGTGTTAGCAGTAAGCTCCAGACTCCCTGGTGGTAGAACAAGATGTTTAAATGAAGTCCATGTGCATGGTAAATGTATCCAACTGATGAGCCCAACAATGAAAGGCATTTTGTTCAGATACTATAGAGAATCCTTTGATTCATCTTGATCAATTTCCAAGTTCTTCAAGACTTTTTAAAATTACTTTTAAAATCAGGTATTTGTTCGTATTTCCACATTTCACTCTTTCCTTTCCATGCTAGAAGTCTAGCCTTGAGCACAGCTCTCCTGATACCTCCAGAAGACAGGCAGCCTGGAAGCAAAGTGAAGGGAAGAAACAGTCTGGTTTCTTTAAGTTCTTCTTCTTTTTAAAAACAGCTTCAAGTTCTATTCCTTCTCAATCACTAATTTGAAGACAAAATAAGATCAGTCATAGCAGAGCCCAGATGGTTACTTTCCAGACAACCCATGGGATATTGCTTCACCAAATTAAAGTTATATACAGCTTCCCAAGCCACTGCAACTATTTGTGTGGCCATAAAAGCTCAGGATCTCCCTGAGATCTTTCTGATAGTCAGAGTCCAAAAGAAGTCTGCACCTACCTCCCTGGAACCTGCCCATTTGCTGAGGATCTTGCCTAGCTGTCTCCAGTACACAAGAACTACACTCCAAAAGCTGGGATGAAACAACATTTTTCTCCCTACCCTCAATTTCTGGCGACCCCAATTCACTAGAATTGATATTCTATAAGTAGGCAAACTCTAGGAAACTGCTGAATTTTGAACAGCTGTTGAAAACAGAGATGTGCAAAACTGAGGACAATTCATTTGCTCTGGAATCCTCATCTGTGAACTGCGATCATCCATCAAAGAGGAGAATCTATTGCACATAAGCAGATGACTATTCAGTAACCAAACACAGCTGTAAACCAATATTTCAGCCCAATAACTATTTGAAACGAGACAGGTGGGAAGTATATACTTTTTTAAAAAGGTATAAAGAGCCCTGTTCAGTTCCAAACACTGGGATATTTGATCTGAGTATCAGAGAAAGGAAAACAAATTAATTTAAAAATAATTATCCCAAGTGCAGCATTTGCACAATTTCTGTTACCCAATTAGGAGAGCACACCAAAACCAAAGGGAAGAACTGAGCTGCTGTCTCTTCCAGGTGCTTTGCAATAGCAGCTGAGGCACTGAAGGGATGCAGCAACTTATGCTAAGACGAGAAAGACTTGATCAAACAACATCTGTATTGTACATAGGGAGAAACTCAGATCCTTGGCAAAGTTATTATTCTATCCTACCCCAAAGTTGTCCCTGCATTTAGACCAGGCTACTAATTCCTGCAGGGAGGTGTGGGATTGGCTTGGGGAATTTTGAGGGAGCACCTCCAAGTGAAATGGCTCAGAGATGCTGTTTCAAGTGATTTTCAGGACAAATGCCTCTCTCTGATTCCTCAGTGCAGCTGAAGGGACTCGAGGCAGTAGGGGGGAAAGACACCAACGACGGTCTGAGATTGTGTTGAGGGGAGAGACAGAAAAGGGAGTTTTGCCTTCTTTTCTTCTGCTTTCTCTGAATTGGCCCACACACATTTTAAATGGTCCAATAAAAAGATACAATTTCTTTACCTTTCCAGCTCTGGGACCCTGTGAGTTTTTGTTGTTCGCGTTCCCGTAAGGTTAAGTTCAGAGGATAAACTGACACACTGGGCTATGGGAAAAAGCCAGTTTCTTCAAATAAAGCCACAACGGTGCGAAAGAGACCCTGCTGGGGCTTTTATTTGGGAAAACAAACAGAAATGGCACCAAGCCCTTCTGCTTTACGAACCAATTTAACTATAAAACCAATGTTCTCCCTCTCGGGGGTGAGGAGGGGAGAGAGACAGGACATGACAATAGTCCAAAACCTTGAGGGGGAAAAAAAAAAGAAGATAGGACAAAAAAGGTTGTCTATCCCCTTTTCTTTCTTGTCCATGGCTCCTTTTCTTAGCACACGTGTGTTCTTGTAAAAACTATTAGATTGCAATTTGTATAACATGGTGACCCCCAAATTCAGACATTTAACCCCTTTTCTCTGCAAAGAATGTCAAGAATGTCTTCTCTGTCTTTCTTTCCAACGGGAGGAGTAGGGGGGAATTCTCAAACTGTGATTTCTTGGAGGAAGAGAAAAAGAGGGAGGCAAGGAAAAGAAGCAGGGAATTCTCAAAGCCTCTCGCCTTTCGCCCCACTTGTGTGGGAACAGGCGGCTGTATTGCTCCCTTTCTGGACAGAGCTCTGCAGGTCTCCTTTAGTGGGGAGACAAAAAAATGGAGAGTCCAAATCAAAACAAAGCCATCTGTTTAAATGAGCTACCACTAGCCAGTGACAGAGGGGGTTCCTCATTCACTCCTTCCCATTCTTCTCTCTTGCCTCTGTTGATTCTCTCTCAACCCAGGGAAAAATAAAGATTACTTTTGCTTTGGCTCAGAGGGATGAAACTGATTGATGTGCTTGGAGTGTCCAGCCCTCACCCATGCTCTCTGATTGTTCAGGGCCTTGTAAAGTTGTCATAAATACGCCTGAACAAGAGTTCAAAGGCTGCAGCATGCCCTGAACATGCACACATCCAAAAGGCAGGAGCTGGCCTCATGGTCTTTTCTAGTGAGACAGGGCCAAGACTGCCATGGGGAAGAAAGGATTTAGGATAAACACCTGTATGTTCCTCCTCTTACAATGATTTTACATGTAGGTTAAGATGGACCAGAGCCCTCTTAACAAAAAGAAGGGAGAAGATGCCCAGCTTATGTGAGAGAGTTCAGAAACACAGTGTAACAAAAACCAAAACCCAACCAGAAATCAGTAAAGAACAACAAGGCCTCAGTTTTGAGAAAACATGCAAATCATGGGAATATATTGCACAGACAAGACTGAAGCTATCCGTTATAGACAGGAGACAGAGTTCTGAACACAAGGAAATCTTCTAAAAGGGACAGTCATCCAATAAACCACCACTTAAGAGGCTCCCTGCACCAGCAAGCTTTCTCCAGATTGGGCTCAAGCCGGCCATAGGCCTGGTGTCCTGCTTCCAACAACACTCAAGATGTCAAGGTCTGGATTGGTCATTGTGATTTAAAACTGTGTTCAGCCAAGACAGAGATGCTGAGAAAGAAATGCAAGTCTGAAAGGAATAGGGAGCCTCTTTCCCACAAAACCTGGAGGAGTTTCCTTGGCAAAAAAAGATGCCTGGCACATGAATCTATAGAAAAGCAGGGCTGGAAAGTGTATTCCACATCTACTGCATTTATTCTTCTGCTCCCCAGATCCTGTGAAACTGGTATCAGTGACAGGATAATATTTGCTATTGTTTGTCTCTCCTGTTATCAGACATATGCACCCATTTCTCTGTGACTGGATAAATCCAGTTTAAATGCCTGGGTGAAACAGACTCCCCACACTTCTTGCAGGCAGTTACCTTTCCTTTTGATCTAGCAACTCCAGTTCTGAATATATGTGCTTTCTTCACCCAACAGCTCCTTTGGTGATTAAATTAGAGGGTCTCAAACTTGCATAAACCTTGGAGTTCAAAGCTGTGGAGAGAATGCTCTTCTACAGAAATTATTTTAGAACACAACACTAAGAAGCCTTGAGCTAAGCTTTTACATTAAAAACTTTAATTGAAAACATTCAGCAAGACTTATAACCAAGAACTAGACCTGCAGATTCTCATTTCACTCATCTACTTCCACACAATTAAAAAACTGCAGCACAACAGGAGACAAAGTCAAGAAGGACTGGATTTAAACAGGAAATCATCAGTAGTGATCAACTGACCAGTGGTCAGTGCTATATGCTTCAACTCTCAAATTACACTTGCTGTTTAAGACCAGTACAGGGAGCACAAATTTTAACTCCATGGGCTCTGAAGAGCCACCAAACTGGATGCAGATCAACATAAGCCAAAAGTTGAAAAGACAGCAACTCATTCTTGCCCCCTCCATGGCCCAGACAGCAAGGGACCCATGGAAACACACACTAGAGATACAGCAGCAGCACATTAGCAAACTTCAGCCAGCTGCTTAGGATGGTAACACTCATGCTGGCTCTTGGAAAGAAAGAGCACGGTGCAATAGCGCTATAGACAGAACAGATTACTAACCTGCTCAGCAGCTGCCTGGCTACCTGAGACTTCTTCCCAACCCTCTGCTGAGGGCACCATCCATACACCTTAATCTCCCTTCTCCTCCACTCCCAAGTCACTCTCATGAATCCTCTACCTCCCACCTCCCTAAAACCTGCAGACATCAAAGGCACCTGCCTTGAACACCTGAAGAGCAGGGGGGCCTGACGGTCAAGAAATGCAACTCTGTATCTTCCCCTTCCATGCACTCTCTATTTTTTTTTCTCCATCTCTTTGAAAAAGGTGGCAGAGATAAATGGAGAACAAAGAAACAAGAAAAAGCCACAGCTCTGGCCCACACCCTGCCTATTACTTAAGGGGGAAGGAACTCTTCCGAAAGAGGAGGAAAAAAATGTGCTCCAACACAATGGCTCAAAAGGCCAGGCAGCAAACCGGGCCACTTTGTACTGCTAACAAGGGAAACCTAATTACAGGAAGAGGGCAAAGAGGGACAGATAAAAGGGATACAAAATTTCAACATCTGTTGCCATAAAGGGATAAGAAGTGGGGAAACGCAAAGTGTCAGTTTGGTGTCAGTGACGGCATAAAGCTACTTTCAAAGGACTCAGGAGCAGGAGAAAAACCGAACAAGAAATTAGAGGGTTCTTAAAAAAAAAAAACACACACACACAAAAAAAAACCCCAAAAAACAAAAAAACCCACAAAAACCAGAAAACAAACAAACAAAATCCCCACTCTGCCAAAAATACCTTCAAAAGAGGGGAGGAGTTGGACAAAGACTGGATATTTAAAAGGTAGAGGATCTGGGTGGCTTGCAGGGCACAGCTAACTTTGGTTTTCACAGCTCTTGTGCCCTGCAGCATGTCATGTCATGTCACAGGAAAGAACACTGTAGGATTTGTGCACTCCAAGTGTTTATAGCATGAAGACTACCATATAAGACAGATCACTGGTCCATTTTAAACGTCAGGCTTTGCAGAATAGCTACAAGAGTTGCTGCAAAGAGACCTCTGGATTATTCTATCTTACAGGGAAGCATCCTTGAGACAGGGGCATTTGTCTCCTAACGACATGCAAGACCACCCCAATAACATGGGAAGCAACAGTTCTCTGCAGGCAAATGACAAATGCTGGCCTTGGAGCTGTCAGTGGTGCATGACTCTCATCTTCCAAGGAGTTTAAACTCCCAAAGGCAATAGAAAGAAGAAGAAAGAGGAGGAGGATCTGAATAAGGTTTCCTTTTCTCTTGCTTGCCATTAAGTGGCTGTTCTGTTGAGCCACACACTCACACTGGCAAACAAGACAGGACGGTCTGAATAGAGAAAGACAAAAGTGAGCAGAGGAACCTGACCTGCAAGAGGGGCAGCTGCCATCATATCCTTCACTAAAGGAAGGACAAGGAGACTTGGAAGAGGACAAGGAGTCTGCAAGCCCTGATACTTGATGCAAGGACACAGTTTAGTATCGTGTGGCCCATACTGCTCACCGTTCCCCTTGCAGGCCTCTAATCACTGAACTTACTCACAGATGCCTTCCACACACACACCTTGATCCAGAGTGGGAATGAGTGCACAGCAACTTCCCCTCATCTAAAAGCAATCAGATGGCACAATGTGGCATGTATGGGGTGAGAGATGTCCTCCAGAAGTGCAGCTAGCCAGCTTCAAAAGCATAAGAAAAAAAGCTAAATCCTCCTTCATTACAGAAGACAGGGCCAGGTGTAGCAGCAGCTGGAATTTCAGCCATTAGAGACAGTGTCTTGGCATTATGCAGTCATTCCCCTGCTTTAGACTCCCTTGACAATTGCTTGTTGCTGCCTGTTGTGGCTTTGATCCAACACCATCATCTCAGCAGAGTCAGAAATGAAAGGCAGCTGTGGGAGCAGGATGCAGCAAGAGGCGTTTCCTTTCCCCACTAAAAATTTCCTCTACACCAAAACCGACCAAGCCCTTTTCAAAGCACAGGACATATTTACAGGTGAAGATATTATCCCCTTCCTCTTGGAGGGATGAGAATGGCTGCCCCAGGGTCAGGGAACAGCAAAGGTCATAAATACAAAACATACCATGACCAACAGCGACAAGCACCAGCCAAGGACTTATCTGGCCTGGAACTAAGATGATCAGTACACAAAAGGTTATTTAAGCTTTAAATCCTTTTGTAGCACGTTCCAGATCTCAGCTGTTGGGTAAAAAGACCACCTACCCCAATGGAAGAGAATGGCACAGAAACTGTTGTACTGTTACTTACTTACCCCCGATGCAAAGAAAACTCCCCTAACTGAACTGATCCTGGACAGCACTAAACACCTCCATGGTGCTAAGGATCCTGTGGTTTTCAAGAAGACACCTTATGTGTCATTCTACCCTGCCTAATTTTTTTTTTGACAGAAGTTGCTTCGATTCTGTTCTTAGACATGATATCCTTGCCATGTTCAGCCTCTGTGCCCTTTTGTGGCCACAAGAAAAGGGTAAGCAGCAAACTCAGAGGCCCTGGCTCTGTCTGCCAGCTGTTATCAGGATGCACTGAGCACAGGAGGAGTTTTTAAGTCCTGGGTGGCTCTAAGATTTTAAGTTTTCATGACACACTCTCACTCCTGGAGTGTGAGCAGGGAGACAACATTCAAAAGCCTCAAAGGAACAGACAGCATTCCCTGCAAGATCACTTCTGGCAATCACTGGAGCCCATGAAGATGGATCCAAAGCTTTGCTGGGAAGATGAACAGTTTATGGAGAGTCAAGACCTGAAAGGATAGCTCTGTACTCCCTTTCTATGAATGATGACATCAAGCTTCACATGCTAGAGTCCCAGCCATGCTTCCTACTCAGCCTCCTACCCTGCACATGCTGATGAGTCTACCAGCTCACACACAGGTCCCTGCAGAGGAAAAGACCCAGTGGCATGGTGCATTCCAGCTGTGACAGGTGAAGAGGGAAGAATAAGTCTGACACACTAGCCATTTAAACAGAGGCCCAGTGGCCTAGGTTGCCTTGGCTTTTTTATTTGCCTGTCACTCAGGCTTTTACGTTATTGAAAGATCAAACTCCGCTGTGCTTGTTCATTACCTTAATCCTATTTTCTACACAGCTTTATTATCTCTTCAGGCTTCCTTGGGAAAGGCTGTCAGAAAGGCTGGGGCAGGGGGGAGAGGGTTGCCCATCTCTTCACCCCTGTCAGATGCCTCTATTCAAGAACAGCCAGAAGACTTGATGGGCAGGGGTATCACAGCACAACCTGCATCTTTCTGGGGTACTCCAAAGGCACCACTGGATGGGTCACTAAGAAACATGCACCATAACCAATGCACCGGTGCTCTTTCCTGCTCCAGCCTGTCCTTTGTAGGATGCATTGTTGCAAAGTATTTTTGTTACTTCAGACAAAAAAACAGCTGGTTTAAATTTGTATTTGATACAGTTGACTTAAACAATCTAAACTATTTAAACTATAGATTAGAAGGCAATTGGTCTCAGACCTACCCTGTGTCCACACCAATCCTCCTCCACCCCCCTTCCCCAAATACAGCTCTACTGACATCCTTCAGGCCCCTTCTGCCATTGCTCACCTCAATCCTGACAGCACTCCTTTGGATAATCTGGGCCGTGCCACTCCTACCCAGAGCATCCTGGTCCTGGAAGGCAGGGCTGCCATTCCAATAATCCTGTGAAATATTTGCTATCTGTCCATCACTACACTAAGACCCTCAGGCTGAGAGTTTCAAATTTGTCAGCAGTTGAGTCTCACATCAAGATTTGAGAACAACATTTCCCCAGTTGCTAAGGTCAGCACCTTCACCAAACAGGAACTACTCAAAGACCCCAAATCAGAGGCCACAGCAATTAACCTCCTCAGTGCTTATTAGGACAAAGAGAAGACAACGTGCCTAAGTCACTTCCATAGATAACCTGTTGTCACACCTCACCTCTCTGAGCTGCTGGAATTGCCAGCCAGGACAAGATGACTTCAGAGCCTGTGTTTGCCTCTGGCTTCCCAGCACCACAGAGAAGTGAGTGAACAGGAGGATAAGGATCACCTTCCTCACCTCCTCTGGCTGAGGCATCAACAGAGACAGATGAAAAGGAGGGTGTAATGGGTACATTTTGACTGTATTACAGGTAATGGGAAGAAACCAGGATGGCTGTGCCATCAACTGGAAAAGCTGAGAAGAAAAGCCAAGTTACTGAACCAGAACCACCCCCCACATATATGTTTCCACACCAGTTTGCTTTGTCCCCCACTCCACAACACATCATCTTCTATCATCCCTTGCCTATATTGACAAAAGGAATGATACCCTTTTGCAGCATTTCCAATATTGCATTGTTATTCACTTTTCTTGTCAAGTCCTTCCCTGTAATCTGGAAGCTCACTCACCTCTCAAGGTCCCAGATTCTCAGAGGTGAGGTGTGTCCACAGCAGGCTGTCCCCGTCACAAATGAGCTGTTTAAAAAAACAAAGAAACAAACAAAAACCACTTACTAATCCTCATGTTCTGAAGAAAGTGCAGGAGCAAGACAGAGAAAACAGGTTACAAGACAGACTTTGAATTCTGGTTCAAGATGATTTCTGCATGTCCCACCACATTTCACAAGGGACAGGCAGCAGCAAAGGGAGAGCTGCCGCAAGACTCTCACTAGCTGAGCTTCCCAGATACAGCAGGTCAGAACTGCAGAATATTGGCAGGACATAAAGATGTATTTGTAAATACAAAGGGAAAATCTAAACAGGAACAGCTGTAAACAACATTTTCAAATGAGTCAGTACAGTACTCGGCATGTTTCATACACAGTCAGTGCTGTAAGCTGCAGAAAGACCCTATGGAAAATTTACTGTTATTTCCTACTTCATGTCTCACTTCTGTTTGTTGGCAACTTCTGAGTACAATCACGAACTGGCTGCAGCATCACAGGCCTAAAGAATCACAGAATAGAGGTCTCTGGTCCAGCCTGCTCAAAGCAGGGCCAATTTCAAAGCTGGATCAGGTTGCCCTCCTCAGTGCTCAGGCACTCTCTGTTAGACGCAGCACAGCTCTCCTGCAGCAATATTTGGCTCAGTTTACACCCTGCAGCAGGGCCCATTCCAAAGTCCTCTTGGCAATGCTATGTCTCTGCTGCACATGCTGGCTCCAGAGGTCACCTGACACCCACTGGCCTCATACTAGCTCATAAGACAGAACAAATCCTTAAAATCAAGCATCAGGAACATGGGTGCTGTGCTCTCCAAACCACACTGCTTGTTTCGTGCCAGCTTCCCATTCTCAGTCCAAATAACAGGAAGCAGTTCATGCAAGGATTTCTAAGTAAGTTACAAATGATGTCTCACAAAGCCATATTTATTGCTGCTACCGAGAATAAAATGCCAAAACTATGTTTAAGTCAGTGCAACAAGTATTGCATGAACACAGGAAATGGAACCTGCTTCAAATAAAAGCCATCTCTATGCTTTGCCTAAAGAACTTTTGCAGTACGACACAGGGCTGGCAGCTGAAAGATGAAAGCAAAATAAGAAAACAATGTCATGTCTGTAAAAATAGCAGTTAGAGTAGTTTTTAAACATTTCTTTGATCCTCTAAAACATTCTTTCTTTGGAAGTCAAGGTGTCTGCAAGCCTCTTCTGCACCAGGAATGGATTCTTGTAGCATCCTTGACTTCTGTGAGAAGCACTACTGGTGCTGTAAGAAGGCAGTCAGCAGCCAAGTGGTAAACACAGGCTCAACTCAATCCAAGCCAGAGAAGGACCAGAGGGAAGCAAGACCAGAACTCAGGACTCCTTCTACTCCTATCTCTGCAGTTTAGCTGAGCAACTGGTTTCTCCAAACCATAAGGCCAAAGCAGCACTGACAAAATACTCTGCAAAAGAGGTAAGCAGATAACATCAAACCATTTCAAAGAGGTACAAGAACTTAGGAAGGGCTTCAGCTACCAAGGCTCTCTTTTGTGCTGATTCTATCCTTCCACCCAGACTCACGTACCTGGACGTGTCCACAAGTTCTGTGACCATTAGCTGCCCTTTAGGCTGGAAAAGGCCTGCAGAACTAGAGCTGTTTCAAAGTGTCTCCAACCAGGATGTCTTACATGCAAAATTCCAGGTTCACTGGCAGTGCACATGCGATCAGCCAAAGCACCTGTAGCACTAGGCTGTCCCTACAGGTGCTGCAGGGTGCTCACATCATTCTTCTCTGTGTAAGTCCCTGACCAAAGTCCGAGAGTCTATGGAAAATCCAATTCCTGTTGCTGTGCAGCAGCCACCAGGATCAATTAATAAAGTGTGCAGCATTCCATCTTTGGAAATATGGTTTCTGCTCAATGCCTGCCTTCCCTCCACCATAGTCCAGGACAGAAGGGAACATTTCCCTTTTGCCAGTGTCAGCCATCTCAGAGGAAAACAAGCAAAAGACACCCACTTTGACAGCTTGTCGGTCAAGCCCCATGTCTGGAAAGCAGCACTTTGGTCAGGAGGTCCCTCTGTCACAAAGGTAGGTGTTGGGTTTTGTCTCCCCCTCCCCAGTCATAATCCATTAATAACTACTAATGTCAATTACTATGGTTAGAAACATAATAGCAGTCAGGGAGTCAGTCAAGCAGGCAATTGGGTGCTTAAGATTTTTCTTTTGGGGGACAAACTGACTCTGTCCCAGCAGAGAACACCCTCATGTGGGAGACAGATCCCTTTGTGCAGAAGGTATGCACAAGGCTTTGATGGTTGCCACAGGTCTAAATTACCATGGAGGCACACCAACAGGGAGAAAAAGGTGGGAGGAACAGCTAGGTCTAATCCTCCCTCATGCTGTCAGTTCTGGACTTCAGCTTTCCCTCCTTGGGAAAGCTTGGTCCTTACCCCTCACCCCTCAGAAAAAAAAAAAAAAAAAAAAAAAAAAAAAAAAAAAGAGAGAAAAGCATTAGATAAAGAGATTTTTCTCCAGCATCAAATACAGGCCTCAGGGCCACAAACAAGTCTCTTCTGGGTAAAGCTGACTCCATTCAGTCAACAGGAATTTTGTCTCATACTTCAGTGGGATCAGGTTTGCAGGCCTTATCTTTAACAGCCTGAGCCCATTAGCAAGCAAAGATAAGACTTCTCCCACAAGAGCAGGCCACCTTCACTGCAGCATTAGAATGCAGCATTCACAAGACCACATGCACAAGAAGGGGTGCCAAGGAGAAATTCTTGAAGCCTGAGAGTGAACTGACCTTAAAGTCTGGATTCCAGGGCATGATACAGGGCCTCTCACCTTGAGTCTGATCTGCAGGCACACACCTTGAAGCCTCAGGTGTCTCATAACTGGGAACCTCTCAGAGGTGACCATTTTACTTCAGGCAAAAGAGCAACACAAGTCAGCTTTCATATGTCTAAAACAACCTGCAGATTTGAGAAAGCATGCAAAGCTTGGTTCCAAAATTTCTGAAACTTCACTCAGTGTGGAAGATCAGGCTGAAGCCTTCTATCAGACTTGCTTCTTTCAGTCTATCTTCAACAAGGCTCTTTTGTCTTAGAGAGCACAGAGCACACATAAGAAAACCCTCCAACACAGAGAAGCACAGCTTTTTCCAGTTGTTGCCAGTTGCTCAAGGAAAACAATTCAAGCTGAGTTACTAGCTTAGAGAGTGTCATTCATTTTGCCCACACTGCTTTCTACAGCCAGACTGAGGAGAGACTAAACTAGGAAGAGGGGAGTACAGGATACCCTTAAATATATTAATGCAGACATGACTCATTTACCTGACGTATATACAACACACTGATGTACACTGACACTGATCAGATGCATCCACATTCACCATAAAAACTGCTATGGCCAGTCTCCAGATGGCCTTGGAGATGTAAAGCCCCTTCCCACTAAGCTTCCCTCTGTCCTTTAAAAGCTGCTGGCTACCATGACTACAAGCTCCCTCTAACAGGCCCTTCTGAGGCGAAAAAAAAAGCACCATTGTAGGGCTTCCATAACAGGGCATGTTGTCTTCACAGGGATCCCCTAAGAACTAAAACCAAGCCAAAATCCAAACCAGGAAGGCAAGAATTTTGCATAGCATTGAGACACACATACTTCATAAACAGCATATTTTTGTTGTCCAACACAAGGAAGCTTCCAACTCATCTGATACTTTGATGTCCTCTTTCTTGTTTGAAACTCCCTACTGACAGAGAGGAGGGGAATAAACAAGAGGGAAAAAAACCCCAACAGAACAACCAAGAGCCTGCTTCTCCAGAAGCCAGACCTTCTCTGTGTTGCAGAAGAGACATTTCATTAGACATCATCCCCCCACAATAGAAGCTGGGCCAGGAAATGAAAGAGAACACACATCCTGGCAGTGCTGTTGAAAGAAACACAAGAATTCTCCATCTGACTGACTTGTGGTTGTTGAAGATCCCATGGAATTTCTGGCAACAGGAGTAGTGCTCTGGCTACACTCCAGCTGCAATAATCCCATGGCTGCTCCCAAGGTGCCAACTACAGTTTGACTCATGTAGCATCCCTCTTTGCCCCATCCTGGACAGACCATTGCCAGATGTGAACAAACCAGAGGGGCAGAGGTAGATGCCCATCAGTCCTTTTGGAAAGGTGTTGTTTATCCTGAGGCTTGGAAACAGTCTCAGCTCCAGAAATACACATCACATTGAACAACACATACTTTCCCCACTATCAACCCAGCCTCCAGAGTGGGTACTGCCTGAGCTGGAAATCCTGCAATGCAAAGTCATTGAAGGAACCTGGGTAAAACAGGCCCTTTCCCACCTCTTCTCACTATACCTCCCTTGTGCCCCAGACTTGTGCCCTTCCCTGTACTGTAAACAGATTGCTTCTCTAGTTCTATTCTGCTCTTCAGGGATTTCAGATCCAGAATCTGTTTGACACGTGCAAGAGCCTGTTCCTTGCTCCTGGCGCACTCCCCCACCCCCTGGAATTGGACATCGTTGTTCCATTTTGGAAACTATTATATATGGAGACTCACTGGACTGGGAAACAAAGAAGTTATTACTTGACAGAGCCCTGCAGCTGGGAATGTGGAAGGTGGGGGAAGAGAAGGGGGAGAACCAAAGGAGACAGGATGGGGGGGTTGGTAGCAGTGTTATGAAAGCGATCAACAGAAAAGACAGCTCAAAGATGGGAAACATCTATTTTAAAAAGTCTCAAGTGAGATGAGAAAAGAAGGAGAAGAGAAAACAAGTCCAAAAGGGAGATAGGAGAAGAGAGAGAGCAGTTGGTGCCGACGGTGCCGCGGGTTAAACACACGGTCTGTGGGTTTGTGTAGCCTTTGATTCAACACTGACACGCTTTGGCAAGGGAGGCCACCAGAGCTGTCAAATCCTTCACCAGTGTGCCCATCAATTGTATTCAGCTCTCCCCGACCCGCACTGGCATTTTAATTACTGTTGGGTAAACTAATTTGTACAAATGAAGGCAACTCTGCCTAATAGAATATGCAAGCTCTCTGACCTCTGACAGGCGATGACACAAGATACAAAGGAGGCAGAGGAAGGCTTTTTATCAGAGCCTTATTACTCTCTATTACTCCAATTAGTTAAGCTCCAGTGCTCCTAATTGGGGGAAAAAATTGCAATTAAATCAATTTTTGATGGGCTGAAAGTGGGTTACCGAACCGCCCTGCCTGTGAAACACTGATATTATAGCAGCAAAGGTCAAAGTCTTTGTCGGCACCTGTGGGGCCCCCACCTCCCCTCTCCAAGCCCCTCTGTGCCCCCCCAACACACACATGCAGCTCGCTAAGGCGAATCATTAGAACATGTCATGTCCTATCGCGGCCGCCACCATCCCGCCAGCCTCATCAGTTGACATCATTATGGAAGGTAACTCCTCCAGCATGAATACAGTGCTAAGGTCACACAAACTTGATGGAGCCCCTGCTGAAGAGCAGATGCAACAGTAACAACATTGTGAAGGGGAGAAGAGGAGGTCAGAAACCCAGCACAGGGAGTTTCGCCACCTCCAGCATGAGACTTCTCCAACAGACCAGATACGCACAAAGGGAGAGAGACAGAGAGTGCAGGGAAGCAAGTGCTCCTTCCCCAGGGGCATTTAATTTGCAAAGAGAAAAATAAAAAAACAGCACAGCATCAGTTTAGCATCTTCTTTATGAGCAAGCAGGCACCACAAATATGCAAGAAATCCCATCTGCCTTAGATGCAGGCAATGCTGGACAAACCCAGGACTGGGTGGTCATGCAGGGCTGGTGCTGCCCCTTCACTGTCCCAGACCAGCTCCTTTAGCCGTACTTTGTACTTCTCGCAGGATGACCAGAGAACTGAGCCAAGCATCTTCAGTATCTCAGAAGTCAAGACAGGTGGGTTACATGTTAACATTCTGTAACCACAAATTCAACAAAAATCAGCAGGTAAGACAGTACACCTAAACCTCACCTGAGCAAGCAGAAGAATCCCACTGCAGCACAGCCTCACCTTTGTTGAATAACTTTGCTGAAAAGGCCCAGCAGCTGAATGCAAACGGCCAGGCTTGTTCCAGAAAAAGACTGGAAAGCTCTGGCAGCTTTGCTGCTACTTCTTTGAGCTCATATGCATGCTACAGCATCCCCCAAAGCACCAGTCAACTCAGAGTTAAATTGTGCTCCTGATATACCTCATAAATGTCACACAGAGAAGGTACAGGAGAGCTCTGCCACACCCCACCATGAACTCAGCATAGAGAGAAAGCAAAATGCACAGAGAAGACCATGAACCCTGCAACGCTGACAACCACTACTGCTCCAAGAGGAAATGCTGTGCTCTTGCAAGGAGCGCCAGTGACACGTGCATGAACAGATGGACTAATAACTCATTCATATGCCACCTCAAGTGGACCACTAGAAAGATGGCATTTACATTTTGTACTGAAGGGCACTATAGAGATGCCGGGTTGAAAAACAAAGTCGCATTTGAGGCAGAACTCCAGCTCATAGATAGAAGAAATGCTCATGTTGTTGCCTCCCAAGTCATATACTTCATGCCTCACAATAGAGGGAACATCAGCTTCACCTCTCCAGCCTTCCTCCTTGGCCTCTAACTTCATGTCTTCCTCCAGACTTCAGAAATACTCAGGCTGAAGAACAGAAAAATGTTTTAATATTCCCAAAAGCCCAATTCCTGGCATGGTTGACAGATCACCCCTACTCTAGCAAGCTGCTTAGCAGGTGTCCAACCTAGACACCTCCATCCTGCCTTCACTTCTTTGCAGTTTCACCCCATACTCTGTGCCCAAGTCACCTGCAACCTTGGTCACTGTCTCTTCAGCAGCCCTGCAGCAGGTAAGTTCTGTGAAAACAAGCCACCAGATACAGAGCACAATCCTCATTTCTGGAGAAAAACTGAGCTCAATGACATCAAGACAAAGATTCCAGACAGGACAAATACATGCACACTCTTCCACACTACAGTATTGAACAGGAAAATAGCCTTGATTAGAAACTAGTGATTCAATCCACAAAACAGACCTGATGTTCCTAGGGCTGTTCTCATCTACGTATCACTGCTTTCCCCAATACTCCACACATGACACGCGCTTTTAGGAAGAAGCAAATGTCCAAAAGAGGACCACATTCAGAATCGCTCTATAAAAGTTGATTGAGGATCCTGAGTGTTCTGTACAAGAAGAATATCAAAACAGTACTTTTCATGGTGCTGCTGTCATTTTTCAGAACTGCAAACAGAATTGCTTTTGTAGCTGTACAAGTATTTGACATCAACCCTGCTCCTTTATTGAAGGAAAAGTCTTGATAACCTAATTTTAGCAGTGTAAAATACATATTTACATGGTATGTCCAACAATCTTCATCTTTCCTCACTCCCCAAACCTCTGGGCTTGCCAGGCATGGAGCAGTTGTTCATGCAGAGGTCTTTGTACAAAAACTCCTTATCTCTCTCGAGACCAAATTTAAACCCCAAATGATGCTCAAGTTATTACTGTTATTACAGGAAAAAAGAAACTCCTTAAACATAACAGAAATTTAATCCAGAACATAATTCAGGCACTGATCTGAATAACTTGTACCAAAAATCAAAGCCCGTGTCAAAACTGATTTGTCTGTGCATGCCTACCAGGCCTTTCTGTGAGCAAAGATCTCTTTGCAGGCAACGACTGGGGTTACATCTTAGAAGCTGAGTAATAAAGAAACATGACTCAACTGAGAAATCACTGCTGAGTCTAAGAAAATCAGTATCTGTGCAAGAGATATGGCTCTCTATTCCTACCACAGAGAGCTTTCTGTGGAGAAGGGGAGAAAAAAAAATAAGAAAAAAGATGAAATCTAGGGACTCTCAGGTCAGTTTGAGACTAGGTGGTAAACACCACTACAGCACAGTTATTTCAGCTTATCTGTAACCAGAACAAAATTTCAAAGAACATTTTTAATGCTCAGAAGCTATAACATTAGAAATTCTAAGAAAGTGGCTACTAAGATTACATTTGTGTTCTGAGGAGTTAAAGGTTTATTTGGGTTTTTTGTTTCTTTTTCAAGTGCAGGTGAAAAAACCACAGCTGGTGTCTCTACTTCTTTACTCACACAAAGCATTCTCCCTTCCAACATCACTATAGAAATCTCAGCCATCTGTAGCAGCTTCATCCTATGCTCTACTCTTGCTCTGCTCCCCAGAGCAGCATTTCAAACACCAATGGGCAAGATTCCTGCGAGGTACCCATCAGACAGCATGCTCTACCTCCAACTGCTGCACGTGCTATCTGCAATACAGTACATGGGAGCTGCAAGATAATAAAATCTCTATCTTGAGAAAATTCCCTGGGTTTTTGGAATTAATTGAAAGGAAGGAACAGGTGAAGCTGCTGACTGAGCAGCAGAAAAACATGATCCCTGCATGAGATACATGCAGAGTATTAGACACTGGACACCATTTGTACCTACAGGCTATCATGCATCTTGGGCAGATCTCTGAGGGCCTGGCATTCAGTTCTCACCAACCTGCACACCCACCACGTTTCCCCTCCCTACTCTGGTCAGTGCCGTTATCCTTCCCCTCACCCCCATGGGCAAGACACCCTGAGCTCGATCTTTGCCCAGTTCCCCAGGCCCAGCAGCCCCCTTGAGCTTGGTGCTCTGGGCCCACACACAGCCTTACAAGAAGCTCTGAACTCCAGCCCTCACTTTCTCAAAGCCTGCCCAGGTGTAAAGCTCCAGCGATTCCTTTTTCTTTGCCATTTTCCCTCCCTCCTCCCTCTCCTCCTAGCCCCACCAACATTTTCAGGCCACACAGTGAGCAGGGAGGTTGGAGTACATGAGGACCATTGCAGCAGTCATGCTGTTTCAGGCCCCCCCGCCCCAACTCAAGACAATTTCTTAGAGCCATTTCTTATTCTCCTCTCTGTGAAATGATTTCTGTTAATTGCCTGGTGGGAATCAGTTATAGGTGGGGGAGACTCTCCCCACACACACACACCCTGGCCACTAATTGGCTTATTGAAGTTTTAACGGGGCTTTCACCTGGAGAAGCTGGTAATTATTCTCTTCATTCCCCTCTTGCTTATACCTGTAGCTTCACACTTGGGGCCTGCCTGGCTCCACGGGGGGGACTTTGTTCCCTCTAACTACAGGCCCCACACAAATGGGCCCAGCAGCAGGACAACACGGCAAAGTGGTAATTTTCAGCCCCGCGTAATTAGCCAAGGTTCTTTCAGCCCAAACTGCTGAATGGGGAGAGGGCTGCTGGGGAGGGTGCGCCATGTGGGAATGGAGGAACGGGGGCTGCTCTCAACGGGCGGACAAAGACCTCTCGGGGGCTCCAATCTGGGGCGAGCAAGAGGAGGGGGTGGGAGTGGGACAGTTTGCCTGGCAAAGCTGGGGCACGGTCAGCAGTGGGACACACACTGAGGAAGTCAGCCCATGGCATCCTTCCCCCAGCCTGTGGAACAGGGCAGTGCAGGATGCCAAAAAAGCAGTAAAGGAGAAACGAGATCCAGTGATGCACAATAGAAGCATGTGAAGGGGTGCGATGCGTGACAGATTCTTGAGGGCCTGGTGTAGCCTATGCTCCCAGGACAGGATTTCTAGTCTAGTACCTTCACACTGAGATTTAGAAAGGCAACAGACTCAGGGAGAATAAGCTGGACAGTGCAGGTCCCAAATAGGATAGCAAGAGCTGTGCCAAAGACAGAGTGAGAACTCTTATTGCTGAGAAAAATCATCGAAAAGTAAGTCAACTCCTCCAGCATCTGCTCCTAACGTCAGGCAACAACCATGACCAGGAGGACAGCAACAAAGGCTCCAGGTTCTGTTTTTGCTGAGGCATCTCCCATTAGCAAACCAAAACTGTTTTTTATAGTGGGACCTCACTTGCTCTGTCTCCCTTTCTGCTACAAGACTTTGGTTTTTGCAAAACTACCAGGAAACCTGCTGCATGTGGGTTCAAAAAACTTGGCCAACAGTGTATTGCTCATGTGTTAAATCAGACTGATGTCAGATGTCCCACAAACCAGAAACTGGCATCCTGTGTGTGGCATGCTGCCTCTGCTGATTCTCAGGACTTGTTAGCATCTATGTTTTTTTTTAATTATCACCATTGCCTTCAGGATAGAAATGCTTGTCCTGACTTGTCAGGTCTTGTAGATAAGTTAAAGCTACTGCTCAGCTGGATTAATGATCACAGCTTCAGTGCAATGGGGTCTGGGGGATTTTTGTTCGTTTGATTTTAAATGTTAAACCATAGTTTTAAAAAACTCACCTCATGTCTCTTATGATTGCAGTATCCTACTAAAAAGCAAGAATTGTCATAATCTAAAAGCTTGGTTCTGATTCTGCAATGAAGAGCAGGTGGTAAGCAGGGAAGTGAAAAGATGCCACTATTATCAAAGGACAGGTACACTGGAGTGCTGAGCAAGCCCTAGGAGATGATGCAATTACAACAATCCTGACAACAAGGAAAGGAGATCCTCAGGGACTCCAATTGTAGGAAGGGAACAGGCAGGCAGCACAACCCCCAGGGCACAGACTTATAATTTCTGAGCTGCCAAAATACAACTGTGACACAATGCTGCAGCAGGTTGCAAACTAGAGAAGCAAATTGCCTGGTTCAACCCCATGATGCTGGTTTCTTTTCAGGCCCTATCTATTTCTATCACATTTTACGAAAGACTCTCATAGAAAGGATCATTTTTCAATTTCAATCCTATTTATTTCAGTCTCACCCAAGATGCCTTAAGTACTTGTCACAGAGATGAGTTCAGCCAGATACTGTGTGCCTTTAACCCATCAATGCTCAAGACTTTTCCTTAGATGCAACTTTTGACACCTCTGGACAAACTATGCTCGCTGTGAAATCCATGCCAGCACCTAAGAAGCAGACACCAAGAATGAACAAAAGCAGGCCTATGTTGACCAGGCCAATTTCAAACCTGTGCAGAGAAACAGAGTGAACATTCCCTGCACCAGTGGGAAAAGATATGTAATGTCATCTGTGCTCACACTTTATCACAAACCTTATGTGGTCCAGGGCTTTTTCTTCTTATAACCTCACACCCTACAAGAGGACATGTAGAATTGATTTAAGTAAATATTCCAGCTGTCACTGCTTTGGACAAAAGTCTAAATATTTGTTCATGTATAGAAAATGCTTAAAGAATAATGATGCAAAAGAAGAAAATCCCTTCTATTTATAAAATACCACCTTTCCATTTTTTAAGGTTCAGGACTGCCAAGACCAATCCCAGTATTTTTTCAGATGTGACTGGCAAAGTTTTCAGTTAACAGGTGTTGTTTTAAAAATGCATGTATATATATAGAATGACATTTTATATAAACTTTTCCATTAGAATCTATGACAGAAAATTACTTTTCAATAAGCAGCAATCCATGCATGCCAGTGAGGTCAGGGGGAGGGGAGAATCCTTTCAGGTCTGCCAGAACAGCTAAAAATCAAGAATGTTTCAGTTTAAAAGTAGAGGTGGAAGGAATCTCTTTTCCTGGTGCCACAGGCCACAAATTATTTTTGTCTTATTCCTTTTGCAATACAGACACACATATAATAAATTCAAAGTCTCATATTTAGGAGAATTTTGAAAAAATTGATCAGGATGGTGAGGAAGAAGAGGAGTCAAACATATGCTTTCCTTATCTTGGCACACAGGGCAGCAGTTCTTTCTTGATACCATGGAGAGGCAGGAGCTGTACTTGTTCATGCTTTTAGGGGAAAGAAGCCAAATCACAAAAACAGAGCACTTGATCCTCCTCCTCTGCCCTGTGATATTCAAACAATTTACAAATTAAGTCTAAATTAGTTCTTCATCAAGGGAGATGGAAATAATTCTCAGAAGGTTTTGAGAAGTCAAAGACCAGAAAAGGTGAAAGGCATGTATATGGAGCACATGCTACACACGGAGAGGGCCAGGACACTGAGGCATAGAGACACAGGTGCTCTGTGGAGGAGGGAAGCAAAGCCTCATCTGCGTTTAACTCAGCCATGAAATGACTCCTAGAGCTTCCCTGTTCTGATCATTCCAGTCCTGACATGGACACGCTTGCAACAACCTTAATCCACTTGCCCTTAAAGCTCTGGGCAGCTTCCACCTCCCCAGTTCTCCACTCTATGCAATATGATTTGCTTCAGGGTTTTCGTATTACGTGTTTGGAGCATGTCAACTCTTCAGCCCTAAGCAACTAAGATCCTGAATAAAACCCCTCCTCCCCATCTGCAGGTTCAGGGCATGCTTGGTTGAGAGCAAGCACCAGAGTGAGAAATCAAACCTGCCGGTCAGGCCAGAAAGCCCCAGCCCTGCATGCAGTGAAAGGCATACAAGGTTTCATTAACAGCTAATACACATCTAAGGCATAAAGATGTTTAGTGGCCACCTCCCACACAGATCCCAAACCACCCAAAAACTCACTGAAAAAGTTTTGCAGAAGCCAGAGTTCAAACCATGCTGACATCAATAAGGCACGGTTTCACAGCACAGGTTATCACCTTCAGTATCTGTAATCACACTGGGCTGCAAGGTAGGCTAAGAATTATTAAATTTCGCTGATAACTGAGATAAGCCAGATGAAGATAGGAAAGTGATCAGGCATAGAGATAGGGAAAGGATAAGAGAAGGTGAGCACTAATTTATTATGATGCTTTATTTCAGTATATTGGGGAAAAATTACACACAAAATGGTGTAAGAGGGAAAGGATTGCATTGTAAAGGACTGAGAAAAATATTCTTCAGGCACACATTTCAAGTCTGCAATGGAACAGAGAATTCCCTAACATACATTGTCCTTTGATGACAAAAAGTATCTGATAAAAGGATATTAAGTACCACACTGCCTCCTGCCACTCAGTAAGCTGCTGTCTAGGTGAAGCAGGACAACCGGCTGGCAGTCAGTCCTCCAACACTTCAAGGAACAGAAGTCTGGAAGCTTTAAATGCATAGGCAGCTTTGTGGGTAGGAGTGTGAAACCACAGTTTCCTCCTTTCCTTTCCATGGCTTGCCCTATTTCCATGTGCTCTGGGAATTTAGAAAGTCACATACAAAAACACAGCTATTAAAAGAACAATTTCTTCTTGTTAAGTCAAACATCCACGCAAAGAAATGCCAAAACCAAGCTCACTCACACATCCTACACTGAAATGAGCACATTACTCAAATATCAGTATGTGATTCAGTAGCCAGTTACAAGTGTCCCAGTCAAAACTGGCACTCATCTTTTATCATGTGAATACACAAGAACCAATTACATGGCCATCAATTCACGTTGGGCTGCATCTCTGTGGACTCCAATCAGAGGCTACACTGGGAGGAAGTGATGAGCTTGCCACAGCTCAGGGATGCCTGAACTCCACTCCATATGAGCTCCACTCCAAATAACAACTGGCCAGCAAGTACCTGCAAGTCGTGCCTTGCTACTACTTCACACAAGACATTGATACTAGAGCTGGGGCAGCTTGGGAAAAACATTAAAATTTTAAACAGAGTGAAGGGTATCCAGAGAGAGAAATCATTCACTGTATAGCCCCATAAGACAATCAGGCAAAAGGTTTAAAAATGGAACTACATGTTTCTTCCTCAGGACACAACACAGAATCTGAAAGGAGCGTATGAAGCCCAGAACATTAACAGGTTCAGAAAGAAGAGACGAGCTGCTCACAGAGCTATCTTCTGCAAATATGAAAGAAACATTGGTCCAGATGAAAACTCTAGCCAGGGAAACCCTAACCTCTCCTCATTGGAAGCTGGGAAGGAATAGGCAGGAAAGGATCTTTTTGCTCTTGTTTCTTACCTTCTCCATTGACATTTACTACTGACCACTGCTGAACACCAAATGCTGGGGTACAGGTATGCTGGACGGACCCACCATGGCCAGAAGAAGAAGAGAAATGCCCACTTTTGTCAAGCCATGGCCCATTGAGCTCACCGTTTTGATCTCCAGTGGTACTGGCAGATGCTGTTCAGGAAGAACATGTAAGCTTGGCAACCTTCTGTGGTCATTTGCTTTGCATCCACAATTGCTGTATTAAGGATTTTAAAGAGTGCATCCCCACCTAGTTCCCCATTATGAACCTGCTATCCATGAATTTACAAAATCACTTTGAAAACTGCTAGCATCATCCACCTCCACAACCTTCTGAAGCACTGTGTTCACATTGTGTGAAGGAATACAATCTTTTATTCATTTTAAAAAAATCTCCTACTGATTTCAAATGTCTCTGGTACTACTAGGATTTGGTGAATAACAGTTCCACATTCAAGCTTACTCTCCATATTTTTTTCAGTCTGGTTTTATCAGGACTAATGGAGGCAACCAAACATCAGCATATTTTTAACTTCTGCAGAGTGTTTTACTCGGGACCTAGTACGGGGAAAGACCACAAAAACATCATACAAACTAGTAATGTACCCATTTCTTTGGTACAGAGGAGTGTTCCTCTGCTGTATCTCCTCTTCAAAACCTGTGGGTTCATTGACCCTTCTGAGGCAGGTTAATTGCTCCATGTTTTGAGGCTTCAACCAGCCTCAGTCACTCCTAAAATCAGCAGAGAACAATATCACTGGCTCTACTGAGAGAGCTGAAGAGCCAGCACAGATATCAGGACCATGAGGATCTCACAAACCAGTTTGGGAAGCAGAGGACTCAGATACTGCACAGTGCCAACAGCCCTGCCCACCTGCACCCAATACTACTAAAGTACCTCGTATTTTCCACCATGTACCAACCAGGAGCATGAAGTCCTTGCTTTCTCCAAACTTACCTGAAGTGGTCTGCACACCATCCACATTCCCAGACTGCTCTGAGACCATCAGAAGACAGACGTTAGAGAAACATTACTGCTTTTCTAATATCTGGAGCAGGCTCCCTTGCTTCTCCACTGTCAAAGAGGAGAAAATCCAGGGGAAGTATACAGAAAACGAAAACATGCTCTAGGCCAAGGCAGAAAATTAGATGCAAGAGAGAAACTCTTCAATCAAACAGTCCTGCTCCATCCCCATCCCTCATTAAATTAGCCTGAACAGCCAAAACAGGTCACTGAACAAAGCACAGGTGTAAAGCTCAACACAGCTGCATCAGAAGGAAGAGACCAAGCACAGCAATAGTAGCAGTTGCTGCTTGGCCCAGCTTAGTCTGCAATTGCTGGTTCTGATGAGTTCACTTCTTTCAGGAGTGGGGAAGAGGTACACACACAGATTTCTTTTTCCCCTGAAAAAAACCTAAGCTGTTGGGTTCCAGCTTGCAAGACTCTCTTCAGCCCCCACACTAATAAATCTTTGGTGCTATAAATCACCTTGGTACAGGTCTCTCTTCTCAAAGGAAATGGGCTCTCTCTTGTCATTAGCTGCCTGTGTCCACCAACCATAGCAGGGCCTCATTCAAGTCCTCTTTGATGGACGGTTAGACTTAAAGGAATATGTGCTTCAATCTCAGAGGAGAGAGAACAAGAATTTACTAATTAGACAGGGCAATGCACATTAAAAGCTGGCTGTAATACCTGGTCCCAAATTAGCCCTGCACCTGCTAAGTGTCAGGATGCCTACTAAGCAGTAAGAGAACATCCCACATGCAGGGATGGTGAATGGAGCATCATGAACCCACAACACCTCCTAAGAGCAAGAAAGTGGTTGCAGCAGTTGTGTTTCATGCAGTGGGGAGGGAAGGTAGAGAAGACCTGACAAATCCTAGATAATGAACCACAGAACACAATACAGGCAACACTGCACAGAAAGAACAGACTTTCCACTCTGTCTTCCAGTCTGTAACAGTCTCACACTGCTCTGAAAAGAAACCAGAGGCAACGGAGCCAAAAAGAGTCAAAGCCACACAATTCTGTCCATGTGTCCAGTGTCCGAATCAACTCACAACAGAGATCCAGGATGCCAGCAACCCAAGGAAACTGAAGCTTAGCTACAGGCAAGAGGCACTCCAGCATGCTCCATCTGAAAGTGTATTAGCATTCAAACCAGATGCACACATTGAGGAGAAATTCCCATTCTTCAAAGGAACTGGTTTCTCTTCAAGGATGACTATCTTCAGTTACTCATTTGCTCCTCTCCAAATTTCAGCCTCTCTGGTCCTATTCCCCTCTTACCTTATTTTAAACATCCTCTTTAAGCATCTTCTGTGAGGACTGAAGTGACAACGAGAATGTTGCAACGGGAGACATTATCATCCTGATGTGTGCCAGACCTAATACAGAAGAAGCCCATCTCTGAGCCATGCTTTCATTTTTATCAGTATTTTCTCTAAGCCTGAAGATATTCCTGTGGGTAGTGCTATGCTCTGTGTCAAAATGCCAAAATTCAGCAGCAAGTGATAAGTAAGAGATTTATATTTATGACTTCTGTAAATTCATACCATCTGCAATCTCATCCCAAGCACATGGATGACAGAGCCTGCCCAGGATGAAGGCAGGGCTGCTACAAACATCTCCCCCTCTGCCATGAACCACCTTCTCTGTTGACAGAACCCTTCCTTCAGCAGCTTCCTACGATCCATATTGATTCACTCATATATTCCCTCTCCTGAGCTGGAACAGAAAAGTTTGTAACTGTAGATTGGAAGAGCAACATACATTGCACACCACACACCTGAAGATAGTATGCTTTTCTCTTCTTCTTCCCCCCAGCCTTTCCTGAGAGCACTGACTGATAAATAATCCAGTCCATGCTTGGAAAAAAGAAACTGTCCCCCTCTGCTTCTAACCAGGAAATGCAATGCAAAACCTTGTCCCTTGAATTCTCTCTAAGTTACAGCTTGCCCCCATTCACACATACAGATGTAGATATAAAACACATCCATGTCTGCCTGTTCCTCAAGTTGGCACAAGCTATTTGGACCACAAAGCTGTGCACAAGCCCCAAAGCAGCCACCAGACATTCTGTGCTGGAAGTTGGCCATTATCTTCCCAGGGATATATGCAAACTTCTGTTGGATAGAACAGCTCTAGTTAGAGGTAGAATCGGCAAACACACATTCAACAAGTGTTTTGTGAAGCATGGACTTGATATGCAGTATAAAACAGGCTTGAATTGACTCCATTGACCATAATCAAAAACATATCCCTTTGCTTCAAACAAACTAGTGGATTTTGGATAGCCTAGAAATTTGATTCAGCAAGTACTTAAATTAGAAAGTTACCATCACCTGCAGCCTCCTGTATAGTTTTCAGTTTCCTTTAGGAAAACTAGGACTAGCAACTGCCTTCATGTGTACACAATCATCACTTTCTTGTCTTAATAAATGAAGAACTAGTGCTTTACTATAATTCTTCCTCCTGCAGCAGTCTGAAACCTTCACTCTGATAAATTCAGTACTTTTGCAGTCCTCTCCCAAATATATTTTTTACTTCTAGAAAAACCAAGGGCAGGGTGGAATCCTCCAAAGAGGCCCAGTGCTTCCCTCCTTGTAATGAAACCCTGTAATGGAATGCCCTGCACTCCAATTAGGAAGAAATGCTAATTTTCTCCAGTTGAGCACCCCTTCTAGATGTATCTAATTTGTTTCACTGCTTTCATCTCTCCCCTCCATCACATTTTCATTTAAAGGTTATGATCTGTTTGTGCCCTCCATGCCGCGCCCTGACAAGACACCCCTATGAGAGGTTGCAGGGGCCATGTCGCCCTTCCTAACCCCCTTCCCAAACAAAAACCAAAGCTTTTTTCCCTCCACTGCCTCTTTAAGAAATGCAGAAAGATGAAGGGGAGGAGCAGGGAATTGGGAAGACAATAATTAAAAATAAGAAGTAAGCCCTCTTGCAAGTTGCGTTGTTGGCTGTTTCCAACAAAAGATTAGAGACCTTTGCACCTTGACCAACACCGGTATGACGAGTGCAGGCTAGCCAGGAGCAGCAGCATTACAGTGCTTTGCTACTTCTGTAGATCCATTTTAGGAACAGCTGCCATGCAAGAATACTCTTTTGCAAAAGGTTTTGAGATGCTAAATTGTTTAGTTCCTTGTAGGTCTTGGGGAATGTATTTTCTCTCATCTGTAACAGGGAGAGTCTGGTCAGAAAGGACATGAAGAGCTGGCTCAGCTGAGGAGAAATCCTCAGTAAAGCTTTCCCACTCCTCTCTAAATAGCTTATGCCTTGTTCTTGGAGCCTGTGTTCTGAAAATTCCTTCAGGAGAGCAGAGACTTCAGATGGGTAGCATGGGCCTTGGAATAGCTCTTCATGGCATCCATAAATTTGTGCTGCCATGGTTGTGGCTGGATAGACAGCCACAGGGCAGGACCCATCTGGACAGGTTATCCACCCAGACGAGCTGTGTATACACCACACAGGGAAAAGGCATCCAGATGACCTTGCTGGTGCCACACCACTTTCCACAAAAATTTCAAAGGGCTTTTTTAGTCATCAAAAGACTATTATTGAACAAAAATAATTAAAAAATGCAGCCACCATTCTACCTCCAAGCAAAGCCTCTTTGCAGCCTGCACCAGTATTCTCAAATAAAACAGTATCCCTGGAGCTGAACCCACAGTCTTCCCTACATACAAACCCTGCTCCTAAGCCAAGCTATTCATTATTTGTGTTCAGCCTCTCCCTCCCTTCACTTCAATTTTCTCTGTCAGTTTTTGTCTGTTAGAAAGGAAATCATAGATCTACACTCTCTAGACACAAGTTTCACCACACACCTGTTGTCAACATCCTCAAAGTTGAAAGTGTACAAAGAACCTCTTTGGAGGAAAGGCAGATAAGTGGGCCCTGATTGAAAAGGAGTGGAAACTGCTGGGTTCCACTGGTGGCACAGCCTGGAGCAACCATCCTCTTGGAAAAAGTAGAAGAACAGCTGGACACGTTGCCCAGACTGAGCACTGAGTAGCCTTTTCTTGACAGTAAGATAAAGATGGAAAAGTGCTGCAAGAGTGTTTTCTGTTATTAATAGGCACTTTGCTAATACTGCTCAAGATAGTCAGCTCCCTCTCAGTCATTTCCTGCTGCAGCCACTGAATCCCATTGGTCACAGCACTCTATGGTCCATTACAAGCTATTTCCTCTCTACATTTGCAATGCCTCCAAAAGCTTTTGCAGAAAGTCCTGATGATCTCCCTTCCTGCCTCCCTCTGCAGACACAATTCCCTCATAATTTGACTTTCTGGGACTACAAATGGGGAGTGGGTAAGAGGCACACAAAGATTTACTCTTCATAGATAGCAGCCTTGCCCCTTCCTCCCCTTCCAGGCCCCCTCTCTATCTGGTCCGTGCAAACAAACCCTGAGTGGGAAAGAGTGTTTGGAAGAGGCCTGTGTCTGGGCCAGCCGCCTTTCATCCAGAAGATGCCTCTTCCCCTTGGAAAATACAAGCATTGTCTGAAAACATTTTAATATATTCATGCACATTCCTATAGCTCGCAGGAGCGAGTGGGTCTCAGCACCCTCCCCTCCCTGCCTTCCAAATGATTTTCATAGGCAATGATGCACTGGGAATACCACTTGTTTTCTCGAATGCCCGCAAGTATGTAAATTGTGGGAATATGCAAGCCAAGGGCTGTGGTTTTATTGTGCTGCAGAAAAGATTTTACTAATTACTTGCCTAAACTCCAAAGCAGTATGCCTGCTTTCTTACAAAGAGGGAGAGTGGGGAAGGTGGGGGTGGTGGGAAGAGGAGGAGGGGAACCAAAAAGAAAAAAAATAGTGGGGGAAGAGAGAGTAAAGGGAAAGAGGGAGAAGGAAAGGGAGCACAAGGGATGCATTTCAAAGTTTCTCCAGCAATTGGATGGGGGGGGGAGCTGGGCCCAATGTGAAATCATAGAGGTCAAAGGTGGGTCTCCCTCCCTTGTGAGAAAGTGGTGAATCAGGACGGTTTATCAAACGATCATTTTCTTTTGAAACTGGGAGGCAGAGGCTGGGACAATTCTGCAGATGTGCTTGATGAGTTCGGGACAAAAATGGGCCGCCTCCTCCCCCCCTCCCCCCTTTAAGGTCTCCCATCAGGGGTTACTTCTCCCTCCACTGCTTCCAGGACCCTCCCCTCCCTTCTTCAGTGGTCAGCTGAGACCCCCACCCACTGACCGCCTTTGTATTCCTGGCCTTTGGACACAGTGACAGGGCCCTTTATGAGACCCCAATCAAGACCCCCATGTCACAGGTACCTAGTAGAGATACCAGACCCTTTTCAAATGAGGAACAACAAGGAAAATATGCTGGCCCATTGTCCCAGCACGGCACCAAGGGAGATGAAAGGGACAGGCTGCTCCCTCTCCGCAGACTGCCTGCCAATCAACCCCAGTTATTAAGGTCACGATGTGGAAATTCTTTTGACCTACACCTAATCAAAGATGCACCAAGGACTTTTGAGACAACATGGGGGAAGGTGGGAGAGCAAGCATCCCCCTGTCCTCTCCACCCATAAATACAGTAGAGCTTCCACAGAGAACTAGTAGGAGTTACCCCAGCTAGTGCTGCAGCACACTTGCCCCAACTACCACTAGGGCAACCAAGCAGAGCTCTGTGCAGGCATGCAGCCTCAGGAGAGCTTAAATTAAAAGCATTTCTCACTGTAAAGTTACAGACTGAGCAACACTGGAGGTGGCTCAGAAGGCACAATCAAAGACACTGTGAGACAAATATTAAGCATCCTCTTTCCTATTGCTGATATCTTTGGTTTGCAGGGGCTGTGGGTTTCACTAAACATAGTCAGCACCATCCAACAGAGTCCTAAAGAAGAAAAACTCACTGGATGTGAATCTCTGAGTCTCCAAAAGCTGAAGCACCTGGAAGAGTGGATAGGTGTCAGTAGTGAAGAGCAGACATTCTGATTCCCCCCTTGCATGATACAGGATGAAGATACCAAGATGATGCTGATGGTGGCAGTTTTTAGGACTACACAGAAATATCTCAGAGAGAGAAGGTAGGAGCCATGTGCTCTGCCAGAACAAATGAGAAGGACACAAAACAATTAGAGCATGGATCAGATGGGATCAGAGAAGCACATCCCACCAGATAGCTCCAGAGCACTTGGAATATAGACAAGATCAACTGCCTCTGAAAGGTTGTTCTGCATCACTCACTGAGTCATCACCATACACTCAGAACAGTCAGACACAATACTTCAACCTGACAAGTGACACAAGAAATGACAGGCTACAGTCTGTGATAGTTCAGACAAAAAGGAAAGAAAAACATCCAAATTTCATAACAGGAACATTATTCAGCATATGCAGGATGCTTCTGCAAGTGCATGACTTTGAATTAGGTCCTCCAGAAGAGCCACACGGTCTAAGTCATGGCCACCACTGGCACACTTATGGTAAGTCTCAAAGAAACAGAAATTTTTGGCTCTCTTCTTTATGCACCATATCTACTGTCATTCAGGGAATACCCTTCTTGATCCCATGCCAGCTTGCTGCTCTCATCCTGTTGGCATTCTTCAAAGCCCACCTGGATGAAGGTCTTAGTGAAAGGAAAACAAATTTGGGGTGGTAGTATAGCGACGTTATAGAAAGTGGAACAGTCACAGCAACCAAGCTGCAAGTTTCTTTATGCTAAACACTGCTCATGTGTTGGCTCATTTTCCTCTGTCTTTTAGCTAAAAGATACCAGTGCAGTGCTACTGGACCCTCCCAATTCCTGTCAGATAGCCTGCAGAAGGTAACAGCCCACCAGTGGTGACCAGCTGGGTAAGAGATGAGAAGTGGAAGATTTCCAAAGAGCTCTGGGACAAAGACTCATGTCTTTACACAAATCCTACTGCATCGCTCCTCCACTGCAAGTCACTGACATTCCTAAAACCATCCCTTTGTTCCTTGGCTTTTACACAACTGTTGAAGCAGATGGAAAACAGCTTTTTCTTCTTGATGTTGAACCAACTGCTCTTATACCAAAAACCGCTTAGCTATGGCAAGGCATGGTCTGGTTTAGGTCGTTGTAAGCCAAGATCCAAAGTGACGCTTCAGACACTGTAAACTGCAGTGCCCAGAGCAGACATCACTTAAGCCCTGCAGCACAAAAGATATTGCCTTTACTTCAGGACAATATCCTGCACTATCACCCTCCTTTCAAATGCCAATGGCGGGCTGAGGACCAGTCTCCTGCTGTCCTCGGAGTGAATCAACACTCCTTTAGAAGGGCCAGGCTGCTATCTTAGGACACTACAGCTTCACTTCCCACCTCAGGGCATGAGCTTGCATCCTCTGAGTGACAGGTTCAGCCTCATCTGGGAGAAGTAACAGTGGAAGCTGAGCCTGGTTAGAGGCATCTGCACCTGGGGCTCTCACCGTGCAAGAAAGGTCCATCCCTCTGTGTCCCTTCCCGCCCCCAAAAGCAGTCATTTGAAAGGCGGGGAGGGAACGGACACTACTCTAATTGTAGGAGTGAAACCTGGCATCCTCCCGCTCATCTACCTTTGCACTCCATTTCTGTTTCTCTTTGAACCTCTGGTACAGCTTGTCAGGTCGCTGCCCTCCTGAGAGATCAGAAAAAAAAATAAAACAGTGATTACTATTGTACACTGATATGCAAGCTGGAAAAAGAGAGAGAGAAAAGGAGAGAGAGAACGGCCTCCATGTGTCAGACTATGAAAGGGCTTCGACTGAAGCCGCCTGAAAAACAAACCCTTAATTTAAATGTTAATGAAAGTGCTGAAGAGACATCAGAGGCTTTCATTTCTCTACAAGGAACAGAATCACCAGGTCTAGAATTTATGGCCCCCTTCACCTCCCCTCTCCTCTTCTCTGCTCCATCAGCCACAGAAGTAAGGAAAGGAAAAAAACCCTAATTTTAACATTAACTCCACGCTTCCACCCTAGGATGCAGTTGCTAAATTATCTGTTGGCAGGACACTGATCAAAGGTGGAAAAACAAAGGCACACTGCACAACTGAGCAAAGGTAAACAGCAGCCAAGGTCTGGTGAAGTTACCTTCTCCCCCTGAGAACTTAAAAAGCAAAGAGAAAACAATCACAAACTGGAAATGGAAACCTCAAACCATAAGGTTGCCAGCCCCCTCAACTAAGTTTCTTCTGTCACATCAATTAAACAGTCATGGATTCTCCTGTGCAAACCACGCAGCACAAGAAAGATGCTTCCTCCAAGATTTCTGAGACAGACTTTCCCCTCAAGCAAGGGGAAAAGTGATAAAAAACTGCAGAGGGAGGAAAAAAAAATTCAATATGCAACACAGCTCAACACAATTAGAAACAGATGTCTGTGTTCCAACTCAGTCAGCGACTGCGTCCCAAAACCTGCTCACCTGCCCGCAACCACTAGTGAGCCAATTCACGCAGTCACAGAAAATACATACATTAGAGTATTGGCCAAAAGTGAAAAAAAGGGAAGAAGTCATTAATCACGTGAGCTTTAGAGGGCAAAAGAAATAAATTAAGTGAAGAAAGGTAAGCTGCAGTTTCTCAATCTATAGAAATGTTTGCATATGTGTTTGTTTCTAGTGGAGAGGGAAAACAGACATGCGTGTTCATGTGTTCACCCACGTGAGGAAGACCAAACAGAGTCATTATCACACAATTAATGAAGGTAAAACAAAGTCATCTTCCTCCCAACATCAAGGGAACAGTCAGGGCAAATGGATAAGACACAGGTGTCATTTTAACTCCAGAGGGGAGAAACTGATACTCATTTCCTGCTCTTCAGCTTTAGGGTGAAAGAGCACCAAGTCAGTTATGACTATTGCATATACCTAGAAACCCACATCCAGATCACCCTCTGAGGTCAGCAAAAGATGGCAGTTAATGCCACCACTAACTCTGCACGTCCACTCTGGGATCTCACAGTTGAACAGATTCTTCCTGCCCTGCTTAAGAAACAGCTGCAGGTCAGAGTCCCCTCTCAATTATTCAAACCGACCAGGCTCTACAAAGATCCCCAAGGACAGAAGAGCTATTGCTGCCGGCTGTTTTGCTGGCAATGCACAAACGCAAACAAAATTCAGTTACTTCTCCCAAGTCCTAGCAGACTCAGAGAGGTTAACTGCACAAAGCTAGGTCAAAGCAGAGCACACTATGGCCAACAGCTCATCTTGATATGCAGTAGGGGAAATCTGCTGATAAAATCGGAGTAAGAAATGAGGGCAGGGGAACGTTATCCAACATTTTAACTTCTACACATTAGGGCTTCAATTACACAGTTAAAACCATTGCAAAGTTGCTCTGATTCGAGTGGGTTGTTTTGCTCTAAGGCAATCTGCAAGATCAGATTGTTACACTTTCACAAGAAGTTTCTAGATAACCATTAATAAGAAGCCCTCAAAATTACTCATTTTGATCGCTCCCAATGGAAGAGAGGCCCATTCAGCACAGTTGCCTGTCAGTAACCTTTCTCTTCCTTCCTTTCCCCAACGAGTTTGGGGTGTATTTTACAATTTGTCTGAGGTTGTCTGTAGAAGCAGAGATCTCCTCAGATACTACTTCCTCATAATAATCCATGGGAGAGGCAATTAGGTTAAAATCAGCATGTTCAAATAGAGGAGTTGGGTCTCAACTACAACACTGCATAAACAGGAGAGCCAGCCTGGCTTTTTAAATTCAGCTGCTCGTTACTTTAAATTAAGCATCCAATGCAGACAGCTAGTCTTCAGTACAAACTTTCCTTCTCTCTGCAGTTAACCTGCACTTCACCAAGGCAACATCCACGAGGAGTGGTCATGTATTGCAGCAGACTAATGACACAGTCAGAAAAGAAGAGACTGTCTCTTGGGCTTACACACCCAAAGCATGTTTCTGTCACAGTAGGGCACTTTATGATTGCCCCAAAGTGTACCAAGGGTTTCCTAGCTGTCTATCTACAGCTGAAACCTGGCATCCTGCTGCTAATCTATAGCTGCACATTGGAAACCATTTGTGTGCCTCCATCTTCTCTTTGCTTGCTTTAAAATCTGACACACTTTGAGTACTCTATTTCATTATTAAATATTTAAATATTTTAAAATGAAAATAGCAAGTGCCAGTGGCCAGACCTGGCAGGACAAGTCAGCTTAGATCTGAGTACTTTTTTAAATTCAACACAAAAAAAATCTGGATCCAAGATTAATAATGAATTTAACATGAAGGTCCACTTTTTTCTTTCCCATCCAGTTTACATTGTACACTGCTCCCTTCTCTTCCCTGGCTACTGCCACCTCTGGGAACCACAAAGCATGAAGGTGCCACTGCTCTACCAGAAACTCCCGAGTTTGCCTCACTTTGCACATTTGAATTGGTCCACTGCACTTAGGCTTGCCCTGGTCCCTGAGCACACATAAGTCACTGCAGTAAGCACCAGTAAATGAAAGTTTAACATCTGTGTGATGCAGAGTTCAAAAGGCAAATGAACTCGGGGGGGAAAGAGGATTATGAGCAGCTAAGAAATGTAGTTTAGGGTACACAGCAGACTAAGTACAGCATTTTACTAACCCATGGAGAAGGACAGCTTTGGAGATCAATTAAACCAGTGGCTGGAGGAAGCTGAGGTACCCTTATTTTAAGTATCCTACTTTAAGAACACTCTCAGTCTTCTCTAGTCACTTATGTGACATGCCGTGTGTGACCTACTATCCAAAGCACACCAACCAGCATAACTTTGCAGACTTACTGAAAACCCAGAATGAACACAACGCCCTCCCATCCCCATTACCCTGCAGGGCACTGTTAGGGATCCCCAAAGCAATGAAGCTCCAACAACACACGTGGATGTCAAGACACCTCCATGGCTGAAAATGTTATGTAAAGGACTAAGCACAGTTTTTCCCTGCATAGTATGAAGAGGTGATCCAATATTCTTGGTACCCTTTGTACCTTTTCCTCTACTTAATCTACCTTACAGGAAGCATTCTGTTTGCAGACCCTAAAAACATCCAGAATAGCACCACTACACAAAGAACAAGGAAGCCTCTTCCCCCAGCTCCACACATCTACAGGATGATCTCTGTAGTGACACAGGGAAACTATGGACAAACCAAAGCAGAATACCTAAGAAAAAATGCCTGAAGCCAGAGGAGCTGTGCTCTAAGAGCCCAAGACTCTAACATTTAGGTTGAGTGTACAGGCACTGTCCTCTAGAGTAGCAGTCCAGCAGTGCAGGACTACAGCAGGCACAGCAGAAAACCCAGCTGTGGGTCAGAAGCATATGGGATACTTTGTAAGAAGCTTCACACAGAGGAAGATATCACTGAAAAGACTAAAAGTTTCAGCCCATTAACAGCTGAAGTTCAGTAAGAATACCACCCTGACTACCCTAGAGAGTCTTAGTCCTGGCAAACTTCCAGGTCAGGAAAACTACAGCCTCTCCAAAGCAATTTTGAATGGCTAGAGTTGGAGGAGCTCTCCTTGCTCCTACCCCACTGCACACAACTGCTTTGAGCTCTGTGTGTCCATAGTAGAGGCAGCTGCCATTTCTGAGCAGCAATGGGCCAAAATACTTAGGTGGTTGGAGCCTGATTCTCCAGTAGTTATACATCAGTAGAACTACCTGTCCTTATGGAGGAGATCTCAGTTTACATCAGCACAACGGAGAAGGGAGAATCAGAAGTTCATGTTAAATGTTTAGGAGGAAGTGGAGGTTATAGGCCATGTTCAGCCTCACTGGGGAACAAATGTATCCAAGCTCTGGCTAGAAGGATGGGGACTGTGAGGGAGGAAAAGCTTTAGACACAAGTGCATAGGGAATGCATATGGGTGAAATATGGGCTCTTGCAAATAAAAAAGAAACCACAGAGCTCCCCAAAGCAGACTTTCCTAGAAACCAGATATTATCTTTTTGATACTCACCCTCATTAGACAGCAAGTAATAAAACCTATTAGTGAAAAATTCATCTCCCCTGTCCCTTGCCCTGGCCCACCCCCACCACATGCCCTCCTGCTCTGATCCTCTCTCTCTTCTAGGATGGCTGCGATTTGTTCTGAGAAGCGACAGGTTTATAGGTTAGCCGACACCTTCTCTCTGTGGAATTTTAATTAACTTCTCCCATCGTCAATATGTTAAGGAGCAGGGTTCCCATTATACGAGGTCAGCAGCGTGTTTCGGGCCCTGCTATATCAGCCGTCAAATTGAAGAATTAATGACGTGGCTAATTGGCTCTAATTCTCCACACCCCCCTCCCTAAAATATGGAGGGGTAAGGGGGGGGTGCAGTAGGGTGGGCTAGTGGGAGAGGCTGGTACAGTCCACAGTCTCATAAAAAAACAAGAGTGCACAATTTAAGCCCACTTGTTCATGGGTTAGCTGTTCCACCACCTCAAATTTATCACCCTGCAGGGAGGAAAGGGGAGGTGGGGAGACTGAGGGTAAATATTGTGACAGAGAGTGTGCACAAGCGTGCACACCACGGAGAGGAACACTGTCCTGACAAGAGGCCACGGCAGTAGGTCATCACTTAGGAGTAGGAAGCAGAATGCCACTGGCCTCTAACCAGCCACGGTGCCTGAGCCAGAGTCTGCCAGAAAAGGGACCCTTGCAGCACAGAAGACAGCAAAGGGCTTCTATCTCACATCTTGCAGCGGCACGGGCACTGCAATGCACGTGGCACTTCTTCAAAAACACTAATTGTCTCAAACACTCGGAGCAAAGGAACAAGGCAACAGCAAAATCATAGCAAGCCTGGAGTGTCATTTCCCTGATAAAGCCGTACCACTAAGTTTCTGCTGCCTGCAAAACAAGCTTGAAAATCTAACAAGGACAGCGGTTGTGGACAGTATTTTGGTTTTGCACAAGCCTAAAATTCAGCACTTGCAGACATCACATGAGCAGCTCGTCTTCCCCACTTCCTTGAGGTATGCTGAGGAAGAACCTCTCTTGCATGCAGGCCGGTTTAACAGGGAACCAAAGAGGCAGATCATTGCTGGTTGGTCTAACATTTAACAGTGAGAGTTTCTCAGACTTTCACTTCCTCAAGAACTTCCCTTCAAAGAACACCCTGGAAGACACTGGCGTACGTATATGCCTTGCCTCCCATGCTGAAGCTATACTTGTAGCATAATGCCTGCACTAGAAGCACAGACCTACAGGCAACAGGGGCTGGAAACCCAGATCCCTGAACTCCACTTCATCTTTGCAAGTTCAACACGTTCAAAAAAGCCCGAGTTCTAACCACTGCACACAGTTCTCAAGCAGGGACCATTTTGCTCGATATCTCTTCTGCCAGAGAATGAGAATACAAGTTGGAATCTTTTCAGCACAAAAAATCTCAAGAGGATCCAGCTCACTGTTTCTAATTAGCAAGTCAGCGTTCCTTCATCAAGAAAGAATGAACAGGTCCCACCTGAGGCACTAAGAGGAACCCAGGACTACCTTCATGGCCTCTTTATAAGGCGATCACTCCACTGGTATAAGAAATAAAGAACACATGCTCTTCCCTGAGCACCTGCTGCAGGCACAAGCACCTGATCAGCCTCCGCACGAATGAAGTCCCTGAACTGTCACATTGGTGCCTCAGAAAGATTTGTGGACACACAGCCTATCCAACTCCTTTACTTCTTTCTGTTGAAAATTGGGAATAAAGAGATCTGTTACCTTAATAATGGGCTGATAGCAATGGACCACACTCGATCCTCTGTCTGCACTGTATGTAGACACTGACCAACTCTGCCCGCGGACAGGGACCAAACCTAAAGAGAGAGATGCATGTTATGCCACATCACCCAAAACTGCAGAAGGTAGGATGAATGCTGCTAATGTTATGCTGGAAGAGCTGCCCAAACTGCCATGCTTACCTTCCCGCAGACCCTCTCCCTGAATTCCAATTACTTATTTTGGGGAAGCAGAGCCTTCAATTGCTGGCAGAAACAAGCACTTGAAGTCACACAAAGGTTTAGCTTATAAGTATGACCTTCCATCCCACTGGTGACAGAGAGAGCACCCCCACCACCACTTGCTCTCTAAGGGCAGCACTCAACACAAACTCCTCATCTTCTGTAGTTAAATAAATGACAACTAGGATTTGTTCAAATCTGTTCTCTTGAACAGTGTGGGAAGACTTAGTAGCATCCCCTGTAAAATAATCTTCTTTATAAGACCCCCTCTTTAGACCAAGTTTTTCAAGTGTACCCCAGGCTGTTTTCAAACTAGCTGCCCTTGCTCACTGACAGTATGAGAGAATTCCTTCCCTCCTCCAACAGTGCAAACATGCACATCTCCTTCCACCAGTTCACCCCTTTGTTTCTGGGCCCTAATAGAGGCCCCAAAATTCTTGCCGGGGCCTCTGCTAGCGGCCCTCATTTTCTCCACCTTGCCATCATTCTTGGCCCACAGGACTCAAGCCCCCCAGTTGTCCGTAACCAACCCCCAATGTTTTGCTTCAAGACTTCAAAGCACGGAGTGCCCTATTTGTTTGTTTGTTGATAATGCCCAGGATTGCAGGCTATTCTTGTCAGCGGGGAATTTAGCACCTAGTGTCAGCAAAAGCAGCAGAAAAGCTTAACTCCTTTAAGGCATCCCTATCTCCTACAGGTTAAAAATATTGCTCAGAGCACACTATCTGCTGCCTATCACACAGGAATGTACATTAACAGCTCTTCAGGGCTTAGTCCTAATCAACACTCAGCAGAGCCCTCAATAGCTTAGACACTTAGAGCCCCTTTAAAAGGTTGGTAGGGATTCCCTTCCACCCTCCAAGGGTCTCATTCACGCAAACAAGACAGCCTACAAAAGAGATGATAAAAAATAAGAGGTGAACATCCCCAGAGTATATGCTGTGGGGAGCACTGGGTGGGCAAGATCTCACACTAGCTCTAAGAAAAACAGCTTGAAATTCCCCTCTGGGCTTCAGGAATTTGTTCTCAAGGTCGGGATGTCTGTCCTCCAGCTGTCAGAGAAGTAGCAAGAAGGCACTCTCCCAGAAAAGAGGATCCACAGACCAGAAAGGAGCAGCACCGCTAAAGTGTGAGACAAAGCAGCATCAAGGTCTTGCTCCCAGGAGGCAAACAGCAACCCCAAAATTCCCTTTTGCGTCGGAACATTCCTTCCTTTACTTGAAGTGATTTTACTCAGGAGTACATCTGTACAGAGGGACCGACAAAAATAAATCGGGTCATGCTGCTTCATACGCTTCCTAAAAAACCTTGAAAGAGACGTTTAAGTCTTTCCTTGCTTCAACTTCCCCTCTTGAAAAACAGGAATTAGCTGGTTTTCCTCTTACCTCCATGAATGCTCTGTGATAAAAACCAGGGACCAAGAGTGTCTATCAGCCTACCTGGAGCAAAAGCCAACATATAACTTTCAACATACAGCAACCACTTCCCTCAATGAAACAAGTGGTTGTGAAGATACTACAGGTACTGCATCATGCTAGCAGGGTAAGGGTGAAACATCTGTGTAGAGCTTCCTAAACTGATCAAACAGAGCTGATTACAGCTCAGAGGAACAATTCTCCAGGTCCACACAGTAACAAAGCATTGCCACCCAGATCCTGAAGGACAAAAATCAACAAGGTCCTGACCCAAAAATAGTCAAAAATTATGCAAAAGGACCCAGTGATGCCAGCTGGAAGAGAAAAATGGGAGCTAATAATACTCATAGTCTGACTTCATTCCTGGTTTGCAAACCAAGAACCACTGAAAAAAAAAAAAAAAAACAGCAAAATAATGCCCACACAAATAAATAGACCACATATTAGTAAATAACCATAGATTTGGAAAAGACATCATTACAGAGATTGAATATGTAACAGAGAGCATGTTAAACCACATTGTAATGTTAAATCACAAAACAAGGTTTTTTCTCTGTATGGATCTCTGGGTTTGAGATCCATACAGAGAATTTCACACTAACTGGCATGCATCTCCACTACAGTGTAGATAGATATACAGGGAAAGAAGCAAAATATCAGCTGTTGCCTTCTGCACTTCCAAGTTTAAGCCGGCAGCTGATGCTGTAAATTACTGCCAAATCTCTTTCTAACAAGCCTGGCAGAGCAAGCATCTTTTCAGAGACATGAGCCAAGATAGTCAGCATTCCTCCTGCAAGGAGTACAGGGCTCCCAACAGTTCTGCTGACACTTAAATATTCATGGCACAAAACCTCTGAGGTCACCTCTACAGCAGCACCTGCAGCTGCTGAAACATTCCCTGCTCACCTTCGCTGTTCGGTCCCGGGAGCCGCTGACAATGAGGCCACCTTCGAAGTCCACACAGTTCACCTCCTGTTCATGCGCAGAGAATTTGACACTGTAGGAGCCATGGATCTTGTGAAGGACAATACTTCCATCTCTGAAAAACAAATCCACAGGCAGGGAATCCATATCCCTTGGACATGCACCTTCCACTAATGCTTTGGAGTGCTATAAAAAGACCAGGACTGGTCTCTGACAGGGGCTGAAATTCATGCAGCATTATTAACCCTCCACTCTTAACACATCACCTGTTCTCTTGCAATTCCACATCTGGCCAGTTAAAGCCTGATCTGATGCACATGAAAATTTTCCTGGCTATCTTTCCAGCCTTCACTTTGTGTTAAGCTGCAGAAACTATAGCAAAGCAGCCATTCCTCCTCCTACTGCTTTGAGCTTGCCAGAATCCTGTCTGTATGCTGAATGGCTGGAGTAAGGGAACAAGTGAGAGGACATTCCCACCCATGTCCAAGCCTCAGCTTTTCATTCATTTCAGAGCAGCCATGCAGGGTGCTGTGCTTTGAATTACACAGACATTTAGACCTTTTTCAACCAACACAGCTACTGGAATTTTAAATGCAAGCCTTCATTTTCACCTGAATTTTGGTCTACATTCACAGTGGAAAGTCCCAAGATACCCAGGGCAGACAGCCATGCTTGTCTCTCCCAATTCTGTGCTAAACTGTTGTGTATATTTTTAAAGTTTTAGCTATTAATGAAGGTCCTGTCACTTGCTGTAACTGTAAAAGGCTAGTCAAATGCAAAATTAATTGGAGAAGTGTGTGTGTGTGCTGGAAGGCTTGGCAGTTTTTCCCCTCTCCACAATTTTATCAGTGGGTCTAATAAGCACATACTTGTCTCTAGAAAACTTTCTGCACCACTGCAGTCCCAGCTAACCAGCAGTACTGATTATTAGAAAAGTCTAGCTACCCTGGCTCTAACAGGGACAGAAATGAATCTTGGACAACAGTCAGGTTTGCCAGATCAGTCAATCCTGATTCAACAATCCTGTGGACATCAACACAAGTTTACAAGAGCAAAGGACACTTTTTAAGGTCAACAGTATGAGATTCAGCTCCTTCACTGCTACAGGGGAAGCTTTTTCAGGCCAGAACCAGAATTATAAGAGAGGAAGCAGCAGCAGGTGACCACAGCCAAGCATGAGGACACTGTGTAGCAAAACTGGCCCCTCTGCTCTGGGTTGGAGTTACACAGAATCTTTCCAACTTCAGCGGCAAGACCCTTGGGCTCCTTCATTCACCCAACTTACCCCCCTCCACTGACAATGTGGGAGTTGACAAGAACAAAGCGACACACGTCCTCCTGGTGGCCAGAGAAGATGGCTTGAGGGTGACGCTGCAAACCTGTCCCCTCTGTACAGAGGTGGTAGGCCTGGATGTTCTCCGCTTGAGACAGGTAGAGATACTCGCCATCCAGCTCCATCCAGGGCATCAAACTGCAAACAGACAGCAGGTTGGGGGCATGCAGGAGTGGGGAGAAAAAAACAAACCAAAACCACCTCACACAGAAAAAGAAAAAAAATTCCACATGCAAACATATCAACAAAAACAAATGCCTGCTCAAGAAAAGCAAAGTTGGAGCGGCAGGTCACATGCAAAAGCAGGGCTTAATACAGCAGCACAGCTACGAGTGAAGCTTCTTCAGCAACATAAAAAGCAGATTACATTGCTGGCATTTTTCTAACCAAGAGCTGAGGAAAAGGAAGTATGGAAATCTCCAAAAGAGAAGATGGCCAGAAGTCTAGTGACTATAGATGGGAAATACTTAAGGGCCCCTGAACCTGCACATGAGCTCTATACTTTTTAAGAAACTAGACTCTAGTGTTGGTGAGCTATGCCAAGCATTTCTAAGAAAGCATTCAATGTGAGGCTGCTGGTGCAAACAGTCACTCTTGATCCTGAATACTATTTGCTGGTGCCCAGCAGAGACCACAAAGCTGCCACTGTTCCACACACCTCTAAGCAGGGGAGCATGTCACCAAAATACCACAGATTTTCGTACAGACAGAAAGTCACCTGCCTCCTGCACTCTGAGGCTACCCAAGAACTTTATGCTCATCATACAGAGGAGGTATTTTTCTACATTCATACCTCTTCCCCTGCTGATCTGTAAGCTGTAGAGCAAGCCCTTGATTCCTCTTGCCCGTCTTTTAAAAGAGCTCATACACCCTTTCTGCCCACTGCTTTATGTGGGACGGTGGCAGGTTTGTACGGACAGGTTCCAGGCCGTGAGCAGTGGAGCCAAAAAAACTATTCCAAAGTATTCTGAAGATTGATGTTACATATGGAAAATATGCTTTACTTTCTGGGAGACCAAGAAGAGGAGAAGACACTCAAGCAATATCTGAATCAAGTCTGCCATCTCAAGAAGTTGATTTATTCTTGAAGCAAAACCAAAATACAGAAGAAAATAGGCTACAATACACATTTAGGTAGCGAGATCTTTGCTCAGGATTTTGCTTTTGTGTAGCCAACAGAGAATCAGCAAATAAGATTTCTGGATATAGCGAGGCCAGATACAAAGACACATGGGACTCATGTCCTATGGGGCATGGATGTGTGAAATTGTCTCTGCTCTGCAGTCATTGCCAAGTGCACCAGTGTCCATGAAAACACCGAGCAAATCCAGAGCCTTTCTACAGAGCAGCCTTTCCGTTTCCAAACTATTCAGGAACAAACAGCTTTGAAAGCAGTGGGGCTTCTCATAAAAACCTGTCTCCCTCTTTTTTCAGATCATTTATCCTCAGAGGTCATGATTTTCTGTGCCATCAGAGTCATTACACACAGCCGTACCTCACAACATCACAAAAAACAACTAGAAACAAGCAAGAAGACAAGACTGCTCATCAGACAGAAGGTTCCTGCTTGCCTGTATTCATCTCCAGTAACAGGCTTTTAATCACAGGGACAAAGCAGTTGAGTTTTTAATATTCATCTGAGACTTGATCATATACATGGAAAAAGTAAGAGGCATCTTTAGAGCAGGAGCTTTGGGTTTAGGCAAGCTTTGATTTCCCCTTCCTTCCTCCACTCCTACGCAGTCCTCTAAAAGCAAGTGAATATCCAGCTTACCTAGACTGCAGCCAGTTTCTGCAGCTCTCCTTTCGCAGAAGTTTAGCTTTTTACCTTTTTCTATGGCTTTTTCATAAGGAGAAGTAACAAATCTGAAGCAGGATAAATGAAAATTAGGGGATGCCATTTGGATGGTGGCCTCATTAAATCAGTCCTTGCCTTTTCACTTGGGAAGCTGGTTTAGTAATGATCTCTAATATCCACAGAGCCTGTCTTCACAGATGGTTGCAAGCACTTCAAAGGCAGGTATACAACCTGCACCAAAACCCACTCTGCTCATTACAGCTGTTCCCAGGACTTTAGACAAGAAGTGGCGCATTATCCACCACTTCAATCTACACAGCACAAAAAGGCATGAAAGCTCAGAAGGTCCCTGCTCTTCAGCAGCTAACAAACCATCGTCTTTCTCATTTTTCCTTCAGTCTGATGATGTGAAGGCTGAAAATTTAGATGTGCTGCTCAGACAAGAGACCTATCTTATGCTTTGCTTTGAAAGCCAAGTACACCTTTACAAGCAAGAATTTAAAACAAGATCCTATCATTAATGTCAAATATACTTTTTTTTTTTTAAGTGAAGGAGAGAAGCTTGAGAATGAAGGAGCAAAAGGCAGATGAATGGCAATTAGCATTTTAGATCTGTACATCCAAATCACGGTCCAGGATAAACCACAGGAGACAAACAAAGCATTTTGAGGGGACACCTAAGTCCACATCTAGGATCAAGGTGAGCTCATTGTGAGGGCAGGACAAAAGATTGCTCATGGTATACAGCAGTAGACATGAATGCTACAGTTTGTAGTAAAGGTTGCTAAATGTGACTATAACTGTACAGATCAGAACATAGACAAATTCAAATTACTAAGAAAAAAACTCCTGACACTCAGCATGAATCCCTAGGGCAAGGCAGCAGCTCCAGTTACCCCACACCTAGCTAGCCAGCAACAACCAAAATAAGCCAGCAACAATCACTCGTAAGACCCCATGGAACACAAAGAGCAGGAAACATCTAATTTCAAGGCATAGGCACAAACCCAAGGCCCCACAGCAGTTGTCACATAACAAAGAAGAAGAGGAAGAAGCCACTTGCTTGCATTTCCATTTCAGGACTGTCTCCCTCCGGCAGCGCCCATGCCTCCAGTTCTGAGATACCTTCACCCTTTCCTTCACTGGAATGCCAGCAGCTCTGCAGACAAAGGAGGAGAGATGAGATTAGCAACCAGGACTGATGCCTTCTGAACAACAAATGCACTCAAGATGGCCACAGGTAAGCTCTCACCCTGGTTCCACAATGATGGACTGACACACACTGATGGTGCCAGTGTCGCGCTACAGTGAGAGCTGACAAGAAAGGAACACTGACAAGAGTGGGGGATTACCAGCAAAGAAAGCCACCTCTGATGATCACAAACCTTAAATATGATCAAGACTTGACCAATTATACTGAATGCAGCACAGGTTCAGACAAAATGTAATCCAAACAATGACACAGAAAGAAACCACCAGAAGAACCAGAGATACAGGACATCACCCTTTTAATAGAGACTGAGAAGAGCCATTTAAGACAAGGACAGCACCATACAAGAATAGATGGAGGAAACACTAGTCAGGAGAAGACTGAAATGAGAGGCCAGAGTGTGCCTATCCAGAAAGACTAGTAAAGAAACTGCTCCAGAGTCTCACCTATCTGACAATCACATAACCAGATACAATAATCAGAAATCAAGATGCTTTCAAACTGAAGCTAAAATACATTCATGCGTATAAACTACCCAATGCACACACACCCCAAGAAAAACTATCTTTTGCAGCAGCTCACCAAAGGACAGAGAATTCCACCATATCACTGGAAAATTCTCTCTTTACAGTCAGACAAAGCTACTAAAAGAGAAACTATAGCTCATATAGCTGTTGCTGGCTAAAAACCAAAGCTATTGGAAAGAGCTGAGACAAACCAAGATCAACACTCTTCAAGATGTGACAAAAAGCCAGGTACCACAAGCCCAGGTACCACAGAGACCTGGGACCAAGGCCTCCTTAGAGTCTACACGAATATACCCAGTTCAAGCAGCTGTTCAACACCTGTTTTGTTTTCATGATCCGGAGTTGATTAAAGACACGGGGAAAGGCAGCTTTAGCTCCCATCTTTCTCACATCATAAATTTAATTATTCAATATCCTTGCTAGAGTTGCTTAGGTAGAAAAGATCAGAAAACTACAAACAAGAAGAAACTCTAGAAGTTATCCTTTGCAACTAGGGGTTATGAACCGCTTACTAGACTACAAGAGTTTATCTCACTTTCATGCATTCATGCATTTCTCAACAGCCAACACACCCAGATGCATAGGGAGAAGGGAAGATCCTTGAGAGATGAGAACTGGTGCCCCATCAGAATCAGTTTCCTCTTCCCATCCCTATAGTCCCTCCAATCCACTCCCCAAAAGCAGCATTTTTGGGTACTCCGTCATTTTTAAAACAAAGATTAGCTCCCTGTAAATAAACATCTCCTGTGGTTGTTAATGGGTGTAGGAATCTCTAACCTGGCCCTGGGGTCTGGACAGATTCTTATTTTCCCAGCCTTCCTTCCATAGCCTCAGGCTTCTTTTTTTCTGCTTACCCTTCCCTCCTCTTTCTGTGCTTTCCGGCACTTAGTCACCATTATAATTTGACTGCATTCCTGGGCATGTGACCCATTTTAAACAAAAACAGAAACCACACACAGAAAAGCTTTTCATCCTCTAGAAAGCTTTGCAACTTTACATTTATGATCAGTAGAGCCACACCAATTAAAACTGAATTTAGAAAGCTACAGGCTCTTTATTTTTCATAGCCATTTAAAAACAAACAAACAAAACCAAAATAGAGTTAGACTAGGCTGCAAGAAGAGGAATTCCCTTTTTAAAGGGAGCACTTGCAAGAGCTCATGAGGCCAGATAACGTCTGAGATGAGGAATGCACAGTACTGAAAAGTCAGGTCAGGTCCACTCTCATCATTGCTTATTACTCTCCCAGACAGAGTTCAGGCTCTCTGCCTACACCCAATTCCATTCATTACTCCAAAACACTTTTCCTCCCTACACTCAACCCTCGGTTAAGTTCTCTCCACATACAGATTTTAAGTCACCAGCTTGCACAGTGATGGAAAACACACTCATGCCACATCCCCCTCCCAACATGTGCTGGCCCAACCAGACATTCTGAGGTCAATGCATAAACCCTACAAAGACTAGATGTAATTTCCAAGGCTCTGAAAAAGGTGACTCCAAGGTCAAAAAAGTAGCCTCCATCTTACCCTGCTAGTCCCTTTTCTAGCAGGCCTTGACCCTCCTGCTGCTGAAAATGGAAGTTCCAAAGAGTCACACATTGGCTCGGCCCAGAGTCCCAGTTCACTATTGCAGTTACTCCTGTAACAGACACCTCGTTCTTTCCCACATATCAACAGTTCCTGTCTGGAGGGGATGAGGGTTGGGTGGGGAGACTATATGGGGGAGGTCTGATGGGATTTGGGAGGGGGGGTGGTGATGCTGTTGTTTTGTCTTTTTTTGTTTATTCTTAATACATATATTATTCATCCAGCCTTCCTCCTCCATATAGCAACTCTGGATCCAGCTAACTTAAACATGCCTTAAAAGTATCCTCCTTTGATATCCCAGACATTTTAATTATTCAAAATAGATGCAAGAAAAGGGACAGAACATATGGAGAAAGATGATGAGAAACTGGACTGATACATCCCTTCCTTTTGTCAATTATGGGGCAGCAAAGGCTGAAGTGCAGTGTTGGTCACAGACATTCGATACCTCATACCAGAAGTTAAATCAAGCCCAGTTATAGAATCAAGCGCTGAGATAAAATTTGATCATCTGATTTGCTTCCTCAACAGCACCCCCCCAGAGCAATTCCTAGAATACATCAAAAAACGTGATGAGTATCACTGCAATGCATGTGAACAACTCTCAAATCTTACAAAGTTAAAAAGGGCATCACCATATAAACTTAGCAATTTGACAAAAAATTCCTTTTCTCCCCTACAAGAGCCTCTTTTGTTTCAGTCATCATCAACACACTTTCTACAGTTGCAAACTTTTAAGAATTTTTCCATGATGACCTGAGGCAATCAACAGACATCACACATCTGCACTGAGTGGTTGACTTAACTAGGTACCTCTTACTTCAGCAACTGTGTTGAATATCCAAAGATTCAGGAGACTAAACCACCTTATGAAGCCAAACGCTATATAAAAGGCTATGGAGGGAACACTATCCACTGGCCAATGAATACCTTGATCTTTCTTAGTATACAATCCAGAAAAATACTAAGCCACATGCTTAAAATTCAGCACATGCTTAAGTACTCTGTGAAATCAAGATCTTAGCATTCGTGTTCCCAGAGAAGCCACCCAACAGTGAACTTCAAGCCTGCTGAAGGCTGACTCACTGAGGAAGGACTGCTATTTTTAGCAGGACCTATACAGGCCTGCATCAGAAAGCAACTGAGGTACAGTCCAGCATCCTAGAAGGATGACAAAAAACACAGGATGAAGGAACCAGTGAACACTGATTATGAAAACATAACGAAATTCAAGCAAAATGTTCTTAAAGCCCTTTAGAGTGCATCATCTTACACCTCTGCTAGGCTATCACAATTATCAATATTTGATAAAGTTACATTACTCAGGACATACAAGGCTGTCTTTGTTATTATCTCATTACCACCAAAAAGCACTCTATCAAGATCCCAAATCATAGTGCAATACATGACCTGAGCCAATGCATGTTTCCAATTGCATGCACTCCTGATGGAGGCTCCCTTTACAAAGACTTTGTTATACTAAGAAAGAGAAGGTGAACATTTCTTACAGCCTGAGAGCTCCAAGAGAAAAATCATCCCAAGCAACCCATTATAAAGGATTTTTAATTTCCCCCTTCCTACCTCTCCCCACACTACAAAAAAAAGCTCAAAGTATTCTGCTCAAATTATGGATTTCCTCCCTTTCTTGGCAGAGTTACCAAAAGAAATGTAATATTCCTTCTGGAGCCCACTTCCCAGCTGCTGAAGTAAGAGACTGGAACTGTCCCCACACAGCACCACTGACCCAGGTGACCTCAGGTACCAAGGCAGTTGCTGGCCTGGGCCCCAAAAGAAAGCTACGAAAGAATCACTCAACCAGGGCACACCACCTCCTAAAGCTTCACCTGCAACAGATCTTGCCTTCAATGATCCCCTCCCCATTCAAAGTCCTTTGCCACCAGAAATGGTATTTCTGCAACAGCAAGAGCTTCTGTGCTGTACTGCATCCTAGGGAGATTTCTGCTGGCTGTCTACAATTTCAGCATGTGCCAAAACAGTGGTGCCTGCAACAACACAGACCGTGTTACAGAAGATAACACCAACATGTCATACCGTGTATTTTCCCAGCTGCACGGGGCACCCTAACCCACCAAAGTCCTGCATGTTTTGCTACATTTTAAGTACTGAAGAGCTCATCTGGAAATGCAAGTCTGCAGAGACCTGCTGAGACTGAATTTCTTCTGTGGACAAAATCTGCTGTCTGCATAAAAGCTGTCACCAGCCTGCCTGAGACCTGACTGGAAGGGTCATACAGAGAACAAACAGGTCACAGTGGCTAAGCCCCACTACCAACCTTGGCCCTGTGGCAAGGCTGGCTAACACAAGGACCAACTGCGCTTATTTGTGTAGTCGGGACACACCTGTTGAGTGGCAGGGTCTCAGTGCAGCTACAAGTCATGGGCCACCAACAGCCAGCTGAGAGGGAAAAGCTATTTATGTCAGGAGCCCCTGTTGCTGTCCTCAACAAGTCAGCTAGCTTTCTAAATGTCTCTTCCAGGACAAAAATTCCAACTGAATTCCTTTAGCACATGACCCTTATTTAGCTTACTGCCATGTTCAGCCTGTCTTCTGTGCTCCCCACTCCCTATGGGACATGGGTTCAAATAACTCCAAGATGGAAAAGAGCTCTGCCGACTGTTCCTCACTGTTCCTTGCTTCCTCTGCTGTGTCTGTGCCACCTCAGATGTCAGCAGGCTGTCAACTGCTCCACCAAACAGCTCTTGTGAACAAGTCACATCATGAAGAAGGCAGAGGCTGTCATAATAGCCCGAGGTGCAAACAAATTTCTGTGCACACAGCAAGGACACACACTTTCACAAAGGCTTCCCAAAAAACCACCACCACCAAGACTGAACCAGGCCACTCTGCCATCAGATGCCCTCTCCCTTACAAGTGACTGCAATGGGATATTGGCTAGAAACTCCAGGCAGGATTTGGACTCTCTCAGGGAGTTGCATAGACTTTTTGGAGACAAAATCTGGGCTTGTTCAAAAAATGCACTGCCCTGGAAAGATTATGAGAAAACCTGAAGCTGCTGAAGAAGTGTGATGTATATTCTGATTTGAAAGAGTAGATTGTCAGGGTAGTACTTGGACAGAATGAAATAACCCACAGCTAGTCCAACAGGGGTAACAGCAACAAACAAAGCACACATACTTTAAGCCCTGAACTACATAAAATTCTTCTTCCTCTTTGAACTTGTGAAGATCTAAAGGGAAGGGTAGGCAGACCTCAAAGAACTCTTACAAACAACTTAACATTTCCAGAAAAAGCAGCAGTTTCAACGCTGTGGAGCTGTCCTGGCAGATGTGTCCTGCTCAGCACTAACAGTTTAAGACAGAGTAAGAATAAATGTAACAGCAGTTTATAAAACTCACCAACTTTTCCAGCACAAAGCAAGAGCTGCATTCCCTCTTCCAAGCTTTTTCTGTTACTGCAATATCCTCCCCAGAGTATTCCCCTCTGCATCATCTGCACCAGTTCATTGCCTTCTTTATTTCTGTCTTAAAGTAATGAAACTTTGTTTTTAAAACAAGTTTTAAAAGATGAAGGAAACTGAAGCAGCTTTACAAGCATTTACACTCCCTCCCCCTCCAGTGGTGAAGGCTGAGGTCTCCTATGATTGCTGCAGTTTGCATTTGGATTTGACTTGCACAGATTGGCCATTTCCTGCTCCTGTAGATGTATACGTTTTTCCAAGATCTGGAGAAAACACAGCTTTTAATAACTCACCAAAATGCCTACACAAGCTCTTAAATACTCATAGATGATAAATCTGTCTGTTACTGGATCTGCTTCTCCGAACTGGAGAATATACCATGATCCTAGTGGGCAAGGCAGAACAGGAGACAGGGAAAGAGAAAATATGCAGTGGAACATTTCTATATTTTGACGTCTATTAATACATTACAAAGAGCAAATTGTCAAGCTATTTAGGTTCCAACTTTTAACCTGCCCTCTGTTTCCTTTGTAACAAAGAGGAAATAAGTTTAGCCCAGCTGCAACTTTATTCCTTTCTTCCATGCCTTAAATAAAGAATCACCTTACAATGAGGTCTTTGCCTCTCTGATTTCTCCAGTCCAAGGTGGTCCAGCAAGCAGACCCTGGATAAAGGCTTAAAGCACTCTCTGCTATTCCTGGCTCTGACACTGACCTGCTGCACAGAGGGCAGCGTGGTTGACATCTCCCTGCCTCTCCTTCCCCTCCAGCCCTTGTTTACCCTGGCTATTTAGGCAGCAAGCTCGTCAGGGCAGAGACTGCTCTTGCTGGGCCTGTACAACAGCTGGCAAAACAGACACAGACTACAGCACACAACTGTAATATCACTATATCACCAAAACCCCCAAAGGCTTTGTGTTACTACTCAGCTAGAGTTTAGCTGCAGAAAGTGTTGTTAAGCCTTAACTTTTCTGTGATATGCTGCCACACATTTTTGAAATGAAAAATTCTCCTTTCACCCTACATCGTGAAGATGTGGCCCAACTTTTACTTCAGCTGCTCCTATGACTCAGTAAAGCAAAAATCTTAGCATAGGGACTCTCTTTTTACCATCCTCACAACAAGGTCTTGTAGCAGTACAGGTCTATACATAAAATTAACTTTATACAGAAAAAGTGACAACCTGACTTGGAGAGACTCACAATTCAGATGCCAAGAAGCACATCCATCTAAAGCCACTCTGTACTTCCATAATAGTGACACAATATTCTATTGAACATTTAGTTACTCCTGATTCAATGAAGAAACAGCACATTTTTAACACTGAGAATGTGCTTTAAGAACTCTCCCAGGCCAGCCCCTACCATCCCTAACATACAGTGACTCAGGTGGATTTGAACCTAGTGATTCCCCTATGCCAAAGAAATGAAGTGTACGGATACATCCCTCAAAGCAAACTTCTTTCTTGTCTTGCAAGTGCACAATTGAATCCATGCCTTAAATACTTAACATGGCTTACATCTGTGGCTCCCATTTGGCTGAATCTGCCAGAAAGGGAAAATATGAGAGATTGTCAATGTTGTGAATATGCCTTTCAGCATAACAGCTAGCATCTGGGCTTAAGTCCACACCCTCCTTTGACATCATTAGCAACTTAATTTACTATCGTTTAAGCGCAAGCATGTGTCCAGAGATAACCACAGCTGGCAATTTTTAAAAGTATGTAGCCAGGATGACAATTTTAAAAATTAGATAAAATCAATTTTTTTTTTACATATACTACTATTTTTCTTCTCCATGCTGCTAACAGCTAGGAGTTCGCAACCAGTTTCTTATCAATCTCACCTCTTCCCTATTTTGGCAGAAGAAAAGTTTTATAAGCAAGCTGACTCTGCAAACAGTTTTTTCACATTCAAGATAAAGCTTGTTCCTTCTGATCCTTGTTGTTACAACTATCTGAAGATATACCCAACAGAAAAAAACATTTTAAAGAAATAGTGTCATTTTCAAGTTAATCACCTTTTTAAAAATGGGAAAGTGAGGGCAGAAGTTAAGTTTCACAGCTATCTCCTTTAGGCTCAAATTTATTGCTATTTACAAAGCATTAACAGATGGCTTACCAAAAGCCACTTAACAGCAGAAATGATCAAACTATTTTGAGATGGATTTTTGTTTTAAACTGTAAATACTCCCTAGACTAGTTTTTAACTTATGCCAGCCTCCCAGGGACCATCAGTTTAAGATCTAATGTGAGAACCATGCATGTTATTTCATTAAGTATATTAACCATAAACGGTTCCAGCCTTTGCTTTCTCAATTGCACACAGTATTGCACAAAAACCTCTCAAAAGTAAAAACTAATGTTCACCTCATGCAACATTAGCCAGAACATGCAATAGAAGCTTCAGCTCCTGAGTGAGTCAAAGCCATTTGACAAACTCAAGAGTTATTCCATATCACTAAGAAAGCACAGTTATCAAGAAGGTGTAGCTATCCAACATCTTCATCACCATTCTGTTTACACAGTAATATTTCAGCTTAAATACCTACTCAGCTCAGATTTAACCTTCAATGAGCAATCTACCAGGTTCCTAATTAGAATTGCTATTAAGAAGGACAGTGTGCCCAGAAGCTTGCCTAAACTCCCTCCCCAACTTGTACTGATTACTCAAATAAAATACAGTATCTCTCTGCAAGTCTTACTCCCTCAATTGCAAGAGCAGCAATCTGGGAGATCACTCTTCATCTTGGAGACATGCACAAGGAGCAAGTGCTACAGAAGAGACATGGCTAGTTAAAACCCTTGAGCTGCCACAGAGACTATTAAACTCTTCTTCAGCTAAGTACAAATTTTACAGCTGTACAACTCAACACATGTAGCCATACTGGCTCTTCTGCAGATGTTCAGATATCCAGACTTCCTGGTTCTGCAATATGCCCTTGCCTTGTATCTGTTGCCAAACCGTCTACCCTACTGGAGTAAAACACCTGCCACTGCCCCAAAATGCTGGATCTCCACCCAAGGAAAACAAGTGCTTGTTTTCAAGGTATTCTCCATAGGATTTGGTACACTATTTCAAGGAACTGGAGACTGTCTGAGCCTTCTATGAAGTTATATAAAAGTAATTAAAGGAATCATCCTCCAGATATATCTCAAGGTTTCTTCATAACCACTTACAATGTAACTTGGTGTGTTACCTATGATTGAACTCCCCAGGAACAAGGAGTGCTGACCAACGCTAAAAGCAGCTCTCAGTACTGGAGTTGTTTGAGGAAAACTTGAAAATAGGACACAGCACAAAAGTACATCCTAGAATTACTAAAAAAAAAAACCCCTGTTCATAGCAAATCTAACAGCACTGAAATCCCTGTGAGTTCATCATACTCAAGCAGCCTTCCCTTCTCTGAAACCCTCTGACCTAGCAAATCTCTTCTGTAGCTGTTTATAGACCTGCATTCCTCTGCAGGGGGAAGTGGTGGTCCTTACACACACTGCACCTGCTCTGCTGTACACCTGATCCCTCCTGCAACAGAAGGAGCAGAGTATCACCTTATTCTTAATGAAAAACACAGAACTTCATTTCCTCAGGACAAAATCATATATCACAGTAGACAAGAGTCCAACACACAGCCACACCACAGTGCTTACTCCTGCTGACTTCCAAAGGAACTGTGCTTAACTTCCAACCCGTGAACACCAAGCGGGTTGAAGTGCTGGCCTGAAAACCCAACACAAGGATTTTCTGCACCACCAAATTTCTGCTCCTGCAAGCAGAAGCCATAATTGTTTCTCTAAAGTCTATGCATTGATGAGACAGCAACGTCAGACAGCAAAACAGGGGTCAAAACCTGCCATCCCTTCTTTTGAGTAATGTCACCACAGTGTTTATGGAAACAATACTGAGTCACTGAATGATAAACAAGATCCATGCTGACAGCTAAAGAGAAGCCATAGGAAGGGATTTGTAGATCCTAAGAACACAAACTTCTCTTGGGATCCTTAAATGAGGAAGGAAAGTTCACTTTGTGAGGTTGCCTCCAAGGGGCATTTGGTACACAGCCAAATTTGAGAGAGGAAAGGCAAACTCTGGATCGTCACCAACCACTGCCAAGGCCCAAGTCCCAAAGTCACTTCATCTAGAAAGATGATGGTGTCATACACACTGCAAAGCCTAGAGGGCTTGACCCTATTCCTAAGCTATGTTGTGCTGTTGAACTGGGGGAAAAAAAAGACCCCAGGGAAAAAAACTCAAATAATTCCTACTCACAAAACTTTAAAATCCAGAAGCCATGAAAAGTCCAGCAGTCACTTTCTCTGCCAGCCATCACCATTTATACCAGCAAGCTGCTCTGTGAGAACCTAAGACACGTGTTCCTGGGGGCCCACAAAAGCTCTTTCACCTAAGAATGCACTAAGCCCACTCTCCAGCCTTTTCCCATGACGCCGTCCCAGGCCTTGCTCCCTTGCAGCTTCTTCTCTGAGGTGTCTTCAAGACCATGGCAGGGATCACTGCTCAGAAGTGGTGAGAGCGTGTGGGCATACAGGATCCACCCCAGCTGCACACAGCAGCTCTGTCCGTCTCCTTGTGCTCCAACATCCCCTAGCCTGAAGCTCCCAAGCCTCAGTGTTTGGAGGAGTCTGGGGACTGAGAAGATCATAAAATCACAGAATTATTAGGGTTGGAAAAGACCTCTGAATATAATCTAGTCCAACCTCCCTGCCAAAGCAGGGTGACCTAGAGCAGGTTACACAGCCATGAGTCACATGGTGGGTTGTGAATGTCTGCGGAGGGAGACTCCATGCCCTCCCTTGGCACCCCTTTGCAGTGCTTTGCCACCCTCAGCATAACGTTCTTCCTCATGCGGAGGTGAAACTTCATTTGTTTTAGTTTATGGACATTGCTACTCATCCTGTTGCTGGCACCTGCCTTTGAGATACTTATATGCATGGACAAGATCTTTCTCAGTCGTCTCTAGACTGAACAGGCCGGGCTCCCAGTCTCTCCCCACAGGGAAGATGTTCCAGATCCCTTATCATTCTTCGTGTCCTCTGCTGGACCCTCACCCATAGCTCCTTGTCTTCCTTGTATTGAGGAGGCCAGAACTGGACACAGTTCTCCAGATGTGGAGAAGGCCTCACGCTCCAGCACTCCCGCTGGGCCTGACAGCGAGACATCCCGCGAAGCCCCCGCCATCCTCCTCCGCTCCCTCGCGGGGACAAGAGGCGCCTCCTCCAAACCCTCTGGGCAGCGCCGGGGCTGGGCCCCGCCACCCTGGTGCGCGCCCTCGGCCGTTCCCTCCCAGGGAGGCCCTTCCTGTGCCCTCGCCGCCTCTCCTGGCGCAGGGAAAGGGCGGCGCAACCGCGCTCGGGAATGGCCCCGCGTCCCCCGCCCCTCGCGGCCCAGCGGCAGCCACGCCAGGAGCGCAGCGCGGCCCTGGCAACCGGCTGGGCCGCGGCATCCCCGGCCTTTCCCAGCCGCCGCGGCCGCCGCCCCCCGCCCTTCCGCCGGGAAGGCCGCGCTTACAGGTCGGTGCCGAGCTGGGTGAAGCCGGAGTTGAGGCAGCCGCGGGCTATGCGCCTCCAGAGGACATCGCGACTGCTGAGGAAGCGCAGGCGGCGGCAGACCTGGGCCAGGCGGCCCAAGGCCTGCGCGTCCAGGTAGGAGCAGATGAGGAGCAGCAGCTCCTCAGGTAAGGCCCAGAGCGGGGAGGGGGGGGAGGCGGCCCGGGATCCCCCCTCCGCCTGGGGGGATCGGGGGCTGCCCTTCCTCCCCATGGAGCAGCAGCTCCCGCCCCTCCTCCCCGGGAGCCGGAGCTGCTGCTGCCCGGGGGAGGCCAAGCCATGGACGGGGCAGCCGCTCCCCAGTCACATGGGGCAGGAGCTGCTGCCTGTCACTGCCCCCTCCGGGGGAGGAGGCGGCTGCCGGGACCGGAGGGGGCACGGGCCGCCGAGCCCACCCTCGTTAGCGGATTAATTCATTAACGGGAGCCGCTGGGACTCCCCCTGTGCTACTTGCCGTCCCCCACACCCCCTCGCTATGCCACGACCGGCTCACGGGTCTGTATCTTCCGATCTGGGATTAGCAATGTCACCTGATCCGAGTATTCATTAATAACGTGAATAACTAATGGTGAGCGTGATGATGCCAGGTAACCAGAACATCTGCCTCGCCACCTAGAGCAACACCAGCTAGGTACTGCAGCTCTGCAAAGGAAGGTGAACAGCAAGGTGATTTAATGCTCATTAATTATCGTTGACCAGGGTCAGGAGCGCCTGTCACCCACGAAGTGATAGCAGGGGTCATCTGGTGCTGGACAGCAGTTTTCAACACTCCCAAATTCCTGTGACACATAAAAGAAAGGGTCTTCCCCACGTAAGAGCAGGCCTTGCTACAATGGATTTAGGGCTGGCTTTTCACCAGCAGCCTTCCTTTGCAGTCCATTCCCCCCTCCAGAGCTCCACAGAGTGGGGTCTGAAAAGTGCTCACAGTTCACACGTGTGTGTACACATACACAAGCACACCACCTCGAAAGAACAGTTTATAATAACTGAGTCATTGTTGCCATCCACAGGAGCCTGGAGTACTGACAACACAGAAGGATTCTGGTCCAAAATGGCAAAGTAGCTCTCCACAGAGTGGAGCAGGAAAATATGAGTGTTGTGTTATTTTTTTCTTATTTTTTCTCTACAGAAGCCTGAAATGCTGGGGAAATTTCTCCCTCAGAATAAAAAAATAGAAAAATTATAAGAAGGTCAGCATCTGCCTAGAATGCTTTGAACAGGTATCACTTAGCCACCACAATCAACATCTCATTTTGCAGGGTGGAGTAGGATAATAAATTTCAGCATATAATGAGGTTATCATAGTATACAGGCCATTTGACAGTACTTGCATCCTATTCCAGAAAATCGTCTTGTCTGTCTAATCTCAAGCTCCCAAATACTCCTATGAGTAAATCACCAGGTCTGGAAGCCTCATATTTTAGAGGTTCAAAACTGCCAGGTAAGGAGCTCTCTGGTCCATTTACACTGACTTTTAATATACCCTGGATGTCAGGGAAGTTTCAGAAGGCAGCAGATTATTTATCAGCATTTTTAAGGAGTGATGTCTGAAGCAATTAAAAATTTCTCAACCTGAGTTTCAGCTCAGGTGAAATAACAGCACATCTAGTACAGGACTTAAGTAGACAGCTGAAAGGGAGGTAATACAACAAATTTTGCTTACGATTATGGAAACTTTGTGTGAATGCAGTTTTATGTCAATTTCATATCTTTCTGATGATGTGAAACTTGGTTCTTTTTGTAACAGACTACAATATTGTCTGAAACATTAAAATTATTAAAAGCTGAGTGACTTCCCTGTCTTAAATTACTGTAAAGACATACTTATTATCAAGTTGGTCTTTCTCTAGTAGGATCCCACAGAGACTGCTTATGCACCCTACACTATTTAATATTTTTACTAACAATCTGAAAAAAATCTGAAATCCTTCTTAGCAAAGCTTTGTAGGAGGCACAAAGCATGAGGCAAGAGGCAAAGGATGCTTATGGCTGCATAGCCCTAAGTTAAGTTTAGGCATAATCACATCATATGTATTTCAATCAAGCTAAATGTAAAGTCTCACATCTAGGAACAAAGAATGTAGGTCACACTGAAAGGATGTAACTCTATCCTGCAAAGCTGCAATTCCGTAAAGACTTCATTAAGATGAATAATCAGCTGAATGTGAGCTCCTTCTGCAGTGCTGTGACCAAAGGGCGAGTGCTGTCCTGGGAAAAAAACAAGAGCTGGGAGTTTTTACCTCTGGTTCTGACTCTTGTGACTGTTTTGGAAATAATTTGTCCAGACAACACTTCAAGAAGGATGTTTAAAAACTAGAAGGGTTTCAAAGAAGAGTAGTAAAGAATGATTACAGGACTGTCAAGCATGTTTTGTAGTTAGACCCAAAGAGCTCAATCTATTTTAGCTTTCTAAAGAGGTTAAGGTGTGAGGTGATCATACCTTATGAGCACTGAAACAGGAAGAAAAATCTGTATCTTCCATTTAACAGACAAAGAGATAAGATCTCTTGACAGAAGGTGATGGGAAACAACTTCATGAATGAAGTGTGCTTTTGTAGTGAATAAAATCAACTGTTGAAACAGCTTACCAAGATTTATGGTAGATACACCATTAGTGGATTTATAAAAAACAATACCAGTTGGGTTTGGGTTTGGGTTTTTTTTTCCTTTGAGAGAGAGAGAGAAAGACAGGCTTGACCACAACTGCTAAAACTTAACCAGGAATTGACCTGGAGAGTCCTAAGTCAAGATATCAGACCAAGACAGTCTAAGGGGTCTCTTCTAGGCTTAGGCTCTCTTACTCTACAGAGGCAGCATGTGCATAGTGCGTGTCTTCCTGCACTGTGTGGCACCCAAATTCCAGTGGGCAGTCTCCAGCCTCTGGCTGTGCTGCTTTACCAAGGAGAACTACTTGGTGCAGACCAGAAGGAGCCTGGGTACAAAGTACACATGCAGTGTGACCCTCTGGGATACCAGGTCCAAGGTATGGACAAGTGCATCTGAAGAAGGGGGGCCTTAGTGCCCTCTAATTTGTAACCCAAGGTATAAACAACTATGAAATATTTGGTTAAGATGAAGAGTGTTTACCCTCAGTAATCTTGGAGAAGGTCAACTCTGCTCCAAGCAGGGGACGCAGAGCAGTATGAAGAAAAATATTATGATACATTGCTCTTAAATGTGGCATTGTTTTCAAGTACGGATAATTGTCTTACAACATAGTAACAACAGTTATTTTTTGCCCAAAATGTAGATGTTATCCATTACTTTCTCTGGGTTCTTTTTCAAGAGAAATATACCAGCAACTGCACGCCTTTGCACACACCTTCTCAGGCATGGTGTTGGATACTGCCTATTGCAGAGCTGTCACAAAGCTGTGCATTGCAGACTAAGAACCCCATAGCCTTAGTCTTCACAATAATGCCAAAGTAGGTGCTTATGTAGGTGTCTGCAGGAGCAAGAACCAAGGAAGGTTCTGAACCATTCCTAAAACTGTATGTGTAGTGTGATTATTTCCACTGCATTGTTCACGCTCTAATAAAGGACTTGAAGCAGGTGCTCAGTGCAGTGTAAGCATAATAATGTATCTTTCCCAAATCTTACAAAGATCGCAGTCCTTTTCCTGGCTCATAACCAGTCTGAACCTCTAGAAGAGGGGGTAGGGTTCTGTGCTGAAGTAGCAGACCATTCCAATATCATGGCTTGCAGGGTTTGTAAATTAAAAGTCGGGGGGCTTATATTTGCAAAGCCTTAACAGCATAAGTCAATGAAATCCAGCTTGGAGAAACACCATTTGAATACCTGCCTGTCTTTTTTTTTTTTTTTTTTCTGTCTTCAAGGGGTTTTATTATTTGCAGTGCCCTCAAATACACCTTTCCAGCTAAAGACACATTCATGTGGACAGCTCTTTGTTTTGTTTTTCCTTCCAACCAATGCTTTTGTGTATTTCTGAAACTTAAGACACCTCCTCTGCTACTACAGTACTTATCTGTAACACCATCGCTTTGAGGGATTAAAGCAGGTTACTTGTTACACACTTAGATCAAGAGTTATCTGAGTAGAAAGTCTATCCCGTTAGGGTTGGCGGAATCTGTTTTTGATCTTGAGTTGTTTTGATTTTCTCTAAGAGCAAGTAACATGTTATTTTAACTTCTGAATAAGGTGTGCTACCTGACTGTGTCTCTTCTGTTTGGCAGAAAGGATTAGAAACCTCCACAGAACTTGCACTCTATTAAAGCAGAGTGCTCACCATTGAGAACCAAGGAGCTGAATTGTTTTCAGATTATATGTGTGTGTGTGTGTCTTTCCCACATCAAAGACTTCGATGGAAGCTGTTCACGCTATTGTCAGGAATGCAGGGATTGGCACAAAGGTGATTAGCAAAATTGCTTTTCTGTAGGAGAAGCACAAAAATTATCAAAGGATTAAAGAGGATAAAATTATAAGGTTATGCTGAATTTGTGGGCAAATTTTCTGCTTTCAAATTTTCTCCCAAATTATACATATTGATTTGGTTTTACCTAGAAAATATTTGCCAGAAGAAAGCAGGATTAGAAGCTGTTTCATATGTGTTCTGTTAAAGGGAGATGAAAAATCTTCCCTTAAAAATATTCTCAACAGACCCTATTCCAAACCCCACCCACAAGAAGCTTTTGATGAGTACTAAGGGCACACAGCTAGCAGCCGTCCCTGCAATGTTCTTAACAGCCACAGGATTGGGACCTTTAGTCATGATTATGCTGAAAATTATGATAAAAAACAATTCCATAAATCAGTTTGTCATCAGTGATGCTGTTTGTTTACTTTTCTCACTACCCTCTCCTGACAAAGATACTAAACTGAGGGGATCACTTTCATTATCCACTTGCTAGGCACATGCAATGCTTTTGTATTTTAACCAAGCAGCTGAGCTGCTTGAATGGTTTGGGAAAAAAGGCAATAAAAAGGGATTCTCAAATATTTTAGTGTATCAAAATGAACAGAGCCTTCCAGAATCTTTCTTGCTTGGCAAAACTGCAGGTGCAATAAAAAAAATATATCACATCCCATAGACAGCAGAATTGTCTCATCTTGCTAGTTCAGACTCTGTTTATTGTGCATTTTATTTTGAACAGTCCTCTATTATTTGCTAAGTACAAGCCATATACCTATTTCTTGTCTTTGCATTTTGAGTTTTGTTTGTTTGTTTTACTAATCTGTTCTTCCCAGGAAGTGACCCGGAATATTTTATTTGTTTCAAACCTCATTTATCAAAGTATTATCTAAAGCATCAGTTCAGAAAATGTTCATTTTAACTGTTTTCCCAACAATGACCTTCTTCCTCCCCCCCAGGCCACATCAAGCTGTCATTCACCAGACAGCTGTGGAATTTGGAATCATTCCTTTTAAACGCTTTACAATTCCAAATGGTAGATTTCTAATGGCACAATATGATTGCCACAAAGATCTTTAAATTTCCCAATCCTCCAGGCTTCAAAGGCTGGACCGTCCTTGATCTCCTGAAGGAATGCTTTTGAATCTTGTTCTTTTATAGGGGCTACCTATGAAGATATTTTAGGGGCTTTTTCCTTTCGTACTTAAAACCAGAGGAACTAAACATTCAAATACCACTGGCTTTTTTGGGAGTGAGATCAAGACATACAAAGTTGTTTCTAGGGATTCTCAGCTCAGTTTTTATTAATTCCACAGGTAGCTCCAAAACTTTTTGGAGTATTTATAAAGCAATAAATGTCTTTGGTGTAGCGGTGACTGTGATACTGTTTTATCCTGCATTTTCCTTCCATATACATGGCTACATTGTGCAGTTCCTCACCTGCCTTGAACAAGTCTGACAGTGCCCTGACTCATCCTGTGCCCATGGGTACAGAGGGGTTCATTGCTCTTGGAGGATTCACTGCTGTCATATCACTTACAAGGTAATAACTTGTTTAAGAAGAGTGAGCAAACCTAATCCTACAAGTAGTTTTGGGTCTGCCTTGACCAGGCAACCAAGACAGAGCCTAATTACTTGCAACAACTACAAATATGCAAAATTATTAGAGTCATAGGCTTACTTCTCTCTTTTTCTACAGTCAGAGGAAACTATTTCACTATTTGTCCTTTCTTGCACAGTAGGATTTCTCAATCAGGAAGCTGACATTTTTTATTTCTTGCTGGTTAATTCTATTTCTTACTACTGAAACACAGAGTTCGTTAATTTGAAGTTAAGAGATTTACAATGCAGCAACAGGAATCTGGCTGGTGCTAGAAACAGCCTTTCTTTCTATTCACTTCAGCTTATGCCAACCCATAAGGCAGGTTTTACCCTCTTACAAATGCAGCACAGATATATATAAAAAAATCAAGGACAGTATCCTGCTGTCCACACACAGTAGGTCCTAGTCCTGCAGCAAAGCACCACACTTGTGCTCAGTCCCACCACACAGATTCATGATAGATTTGGGGTCTTCAGCTGTACCCACCTTAGGGAAAGCACTGTCCTTTCTGTGCTCCTACAGTACCTCACACAACATGACCTCTGCTGTGACTGAGCCTCTCAGGTATTGTTATAAGGAGCAATTAATGCCTTGTCACTGCAGTAAGTGTATGTTTAGATACCCCGTATTGGGAGTGCACGTGATTTTTAAATAGTCTGCAGCCTAACCTCAGGTTTTGTGATGACAATAACAAACTGCAGGAACCACTGATTACTAACCCAGTTTATGGGTCAGGGAACAGGCCTTAGATCCTCATTTACACAGTTTCTTATGATCATGTAAGGCCCCATCCTCCAAGACTATTTTTATTTGTTTGTTTAGATCAGTTTAAAAAAAAATCCCAGGTCCCAAAATAGAGAATGTTTTCCTTTGGAACTGAAGCAAACACACTTGATGGCTTTAACATCTGTTGGACAATGCGTGGTTGGGTGGTGGGCACCTCACACAGTTTTGTGACAAACACATGTGCATACAGCGTGTCAGATTATAAATCCAAGAATAAAGAGTCATTAAAACCTCCCTTCTCTAGCCCACCTGCCATGAAAATAGGCTTTTCACTCTATCTATTTAAACTGAAAATTGAGTATTCGGAAGAAAAATGCCGACATTCCAGGGATTCAAGTCAAAATCTCCCCCTCCAGTAAAGGAGGGTCTGTCAATTGAACATAGATTGATCCATTGTCTGTCTCCCATCAGGACCCACAAGCCACCCCATGCACATATGCTTCTATTCTGGCTTGAAACAGAGACCTCACAGTCCCAGGCCATCACGGTAACATTTATGTCTGTCATGGGCTTGATCTGAAACCGCACAATTCTCAAATACCTTTCTGGTTTTAACACGTGATGCAGTTTTTGGGTGCAGATTCCAGTGAGATTAGCTTGCTACCCAGCAGAGCATGAGCTCTCTTAGCTCCACCATGAGCACAAACTTTCCTGCTCTTGGAAGGGAGAAAAGGAGAAAGAGATACTTGCACACTGGATCAGCTCTTACCAGAATTCACTTGACTGCCACAAGTGCTAAATTTTGTCCTATCTTTTGTCTTTTCCTCCAGTTTGCAGTGGATTTAACCATTGTTAGTATGCCTGAACTGTTAGTAGCAATATATTGAAATGCATTTCAAGGACAAAACATCCAGGCTAGGCAAGATGTCCATGCCCCTACAGAGGAGAAAGGCTTCTGATTAACAAACATAGGTTGTGACTCTTGAAACTTGATTTTACTAGTATGGTGAAGCCTGACAAATCACAGTGCTTCTCACAGATTATTCTCCTCGCCTGTAATTGTGCTTCTTCATCTATTTAGCCATTGTGAGCTTTTAACACACTCTGAGTCCAACAACTGCATTAGTAATGCCAGCAAGAAAACAGCTTTCTAAGGCAGGTAAAGCCCACAGCACTTTTTCCTTCTGGTTATGTCTTTTTCCATGCAGACACATACAAATGTGCCTTTTTTTTTTCCCCAGCATGAATCTCTGTACAAGGAACCAGTGAAGCCATCTCCTTGCATATTTTCTGTTGCCCCTCTGAAGTGTGGGGCCCATTTGCTGTGTGGATGCCCTGGCAGGTGTTTGGATGTGCAGGTGTGCGCACAGGCAAAGTCCCGAGCGCAAGCACAAAGATTCAAATATCAGGACCTTTCAGCCTGAACCTGACACTGCCACTTTAAAACCAGAGATGTGGACATCAAAGTTTTCCACTCCCCAGAAAGAAAGGACTATTTTACACCCTTCCAAACGATGTCTCTCATCTCTCTGCCTTTCCTACAGCCTTCTCTCTCTCTCTCATACACATTTTTTCTAATACCATCCCTCCCTCTCCACTTCAAACCATGGGAAAAACCTAGGAAAAGAAGCTTGCCGACTAAGGGACCGTTTCACCGCATTGTGTTTTCCAGCTAGACCTGAACAGACTGAAATCAATTCAGCTCTCTCTTGCTCGCTCTTTCCCTCCCTCTCCCATGTCTTTTTTTGTTTCTCTTAGATCGTGCTCTCTGCCTTAAGAAAGCCCGGTTTAGTTATATCCATCCCCATAGCAATCAAGTGACCAGTGTTTTTTTATTGCTTGTAAAAACACAGTATCTTTTTCATGGGAGTCAGGTTCTCCTTTGGTTTGAAATGCCCAGTGAGCAGTGGCAACAACCTGCAGAATCTTTGATCAATTCTCACATATCCATTTGAAGTATCTTTAGTAGACCCATCAAAAGAAAGGGGCTTGGTAATTAATATTTTAATAGAGTGTACCAGCCTCTCAGTGTGTTATTGGAAAGAGGCCTGATTTAACAGGAGCACACAGAAATACCTCTGTCTGATCTGAATTGCTACGTGCTCTAAAAAAATACACGTTATTAAAGCTGAAGTCCAGCTGTTGCTATATTAATATCCTCTGTTTTTTATTTGCTCCTACCTTTTGGAAGGTTTCAGTTTTCATTCTGAAATTTTCCAGGCTTGCTCCCAATACTGAGGTTATAACTGCAGGGTAAGAACCAGAGGAGAATGCAAGAAGGTTCACTGGAAACTTGAACAGGTGAGATTCAGCACAGCAGAGCCAGCAGCCCAAAGAAGACAGAAGTGTCACTTAAATTTTGATTGTACAACCTGTTGACAAAGGGACAAAAATAAGATGTGTGTGCAAGCTGGCTCTTATGCCTTCCAGTCTTTGGAACAGTTAATTCCACAGTGAGTGTTCCCTTAACATATTTTTTTCTTTCCCAGAGTTGTCCAGGGTCTCAGGACCAGACATGAGGGTGCTGTAAACAAGAGTTTTCACTGTGTTTAACAGAATTACGCTGCTTTGTATTGAAACAGGGTGTCACCTAAAGAAAACACAAAAATTACCCACCTATCCAGGACTTGCATAATAAAGAAAACCCAGCAACCACGACTTACCACAAAACAGAAATGTCCAGTGAAAGCCACACAACACAGTTTCAAAACAGTTTAAGTAAGAAAAATAAAGGTGCTGTGAAGTTGCAGGTTATCACCAAGTGGATATCCCACCCAGTGGACCAGAGCCCCAGTCCTTTAGGACATGCATAACACTCTCCCAGCCAAACTGGGCTTGTAAAGTCCAGCCAGCAGGTAATGGCATGCCAAGGGCTTCTTCTCATGTAGCCCCCCTTGATCACAAAATGATGAGGTCTTGGTGTGCTTTAATGGCAGTTAGATCAAAACCAGTACTGCAGAAACGTGTTCACCACTTACCAGGTGTTCAGTTCAAGTGAACAGCCGGTCCCAGGGCAGGTACATCCCATTTGAGAACTGAATTGTCACCTTCTTTGCTACTTGTGGTTTCCAGCGGGAGGCTGGAGCAACCATAAATACAGGCACTAAAACCTGCCTGTCACACTGACAAACTCAGAAGTCATTTGTCTGTCACTAGCTCTAAAAATCAAGCAGAACTGTTGGGTGCTCAAGACCACTGAAAACATTTTATTTAGGTGCCTAAATACTTTTTCCAGTGTCTAGTTTCTGACTCCTAACACTACATGCGCTGTGTCTCACCTATCTTCTGCAGTGTTTTGCTGTGGTGAAAATTTTAATACTACAATTCCAAATTAATTCCCAAACAGCACTGCACAGTGTGTCCTCTATTTCCTCTACCACCTCAAATACACTGGTAGTAACAGTCTTGAAACTTAACCTACTCAGAATTTGTAACCTGTATCCTAATTTTGTCTGCACCCAGAATGGTGTGAATAACCAAAACTAGAATAACCCTAGTTATTTTCAGCTAGCTTTTCAGATCTTTATTCAGGAGAAGAGGTGATTAATTATGACCCTAATTTTATGCTATACAGACTTTTAGATAAAGGAATTGAAGATCTTAGCTATTCAGGTCAGCTCAATTCTATTTGTTTTACGCATGTCAGTGTTGTGTGTGTTTATAAATATTCTCAGTATTTAATAAACAATGTATTCTGTAAATAGAGTTTACCTAGTATTTTTCTTAAAAATGAACACATGCTTAGTAACATGCATAGGAGTATAACAGATTCTGTACAAAATTGCAGAAAGAGGCAAGTAACACTGTACAACGAAGAAATCCTAGATGATAATAGATATTTGTCTTGGAGAAAAAAAAAAGGTGCATGAAGTTATCCTTCCTGCAAGGTACCTCCCGGTTTGTGTGTTTAATCATACAAACTCCTGGAAGCATTAGCAACATTTTTTGGGTTTTGTTTCTCTTTGTAGAAAACGCTGTGGTTAAAAAAAAATAAATAAAGAGAACATAAACATGGGGGAAAGCTTTGGTGTGTTGTTATTGTGAGTGTATTTTCAGGAGCAGTTTCCCAAGAGCTCAGTCTTTTACATGCTATGATTTCTTCTGACTGTTCTAACTTCTTATTTTATATAATACCAGATTAAAATCTAAATATAAATTTTTCTAACAATTTTTGGTGCTGAAATTGCCCAGCAGCTTTAGTTGCCCACTTCCAGGTCTGCTGAGCTTTTCTGGTTTGCAAATAATTGTAATGGTTGTGTGTAAATGCCATCTCTTGGGACTCCTGTGACAGATACTGTAGGAATGCAGCTCCCTTGCAAGTAGCAGAGAGGGATCCACTTCCCTGCCCATCTTAACACATTCTTTGGGGAAAAATTCTTTGCCTCCATCCAGAATCTCAATTATGTCCTTGAAAATCCTGGGAAGAGGGTTGAAAACAGGGTACACACTTCAAGAAAAAAAAAAATATTAAAGATAACAAGGTAGTAGGGGAGAATAAAGACATTTTCCAGCTCACACGAATAGATGGACAAGAATAGCCTTCTGAGCAAGCTGAACTTTGTACAGGAGCATAAAGACAGCAGATGAAAATTGTATTTAAAAGGCAGAGGAGTGAATTACAGTGAGAAAGGAGAGAGATGGTGTTGAGACATTTTCAGGGGGGGGCAGGGAGATGATTCGTTGGGCCAAGTGACCTTTTCCCATCCAGCAATTTCTTCTGTCCCAGTGCAGAATGACAATGGGAACCCAATGGCAGCGCAATCTGACATCCACGTCCATACTGAAAGAGATTCAACTCGACCGTGCTGCACTGCTGTGGCTATGGGATGCTGTGAAACAAGCCAGACCTAAGTTTCCAACTTGCCCTCTTTTCTGTTGTTGTTGTTATTGCTGTTTGTTTCCATTCACCCCCTTTTATTCTCCATTTTTTTCTGTCTTGACTCTGATGGGGGCTCTTTTTGTGCAAAACAAGCCCTTCTGATCTCTTTGAAAGGCCAGCTCTTGTCATTCTTCCAGATCATCATTGTATGACATGTTTTTATATCAGACTGACAAAGGAGCTATTTGATCAGGGGGTATGGTGTGTGATTGTAAGAAATTCAGCTAGCCGGTGGCAACCATTGTTCCCAAAAGCGGCTCCCTGACCCCATTCTATTCAAGGAAAAACTCCCTTGGAGTGGCCTCTATTCATTGAGTAACACCAGTCCGCAGTCTCACTCCAGGAGTATGCTCAATTCAGAGGTGTGTCACCGATATTGCCCATCAACCAGCCTTTAACTCTTTCATCAGCATTAGGTTTCCAGCACAACAGCTGTTATCATAGGATGAGGTGGGGAGGGGGGCTCGTGATGCATGCCAGCGAGCTGGAGCTCTCCTTATCTTGGAGAAATTTAACCTTCCTTTTAAAAGTTGCCTCGGAAAATATCTGCCTGCTGCTTTCTGTAAAGTGCAGCCTGAGTCATTTGCCTTCCCATCCCTGCGTCCTAAAATGTCACAGTTTGTTACTCAGCTTCTAAAACAAGAATCTCTCTGCTTGCTCAGGCTAATGAGGGGCTTTGCATTGATATTAATGGTTTTTGGATTTGGCCTAAAATTATCTGTGACCCTCCCACACCCCAATCACATAACCTTTTTTCTCCCAGATAATTTTGTACCCATGTATGCCTCCATGGTATCAGTGGAACTGCTGGCTGTAAAAAAGAACACACGACCAGGAATCATCTGTCTCCCTGGGAACCATTTCATCTCACATTATCAGCAAAGAAAACTTAGGGCATCCTCATGAGCTCTGAGAAGGCACTTCACTAAAACTGCTCCTGCTTTCTTCAACTAAACTCTGTGCACTAACATAGAGCCTCCAAAACCAAGGGAAACCAGTGCAAAAGCTCATGCTAGGTGGCTCAGGGCCACTGTCCTGTGCTTGAAGGGTTATACAGCATTGCCATGCAGCCTGGGATCAGACTCAGGCACCAAGTGCCGAACAGCTGTGGATTTGGCACCACAGTGATTGATGGCTTTGAACACTGTTGGGAGAACTGTCCAGATGACAGGATTAAAACCGGCCAGCCCAGTACAAGTGCAGGTACACAGGTTGCTGACTGCCTTGAAGTAGCCTCTGAAGTAAATTAAACTCAGTTTATCCACCATAGTGTGGATCTGCTGCATCTGTTGATGCAAAATGTTTTCCCCATGCAATGAGCATGTCTGCTGGCTGCTGCAGGCCATCCATCTCAACACGGTTGCAGCGTCCCAGGAGCAGAGCTCCTTGCAAGGCCTCTTGGCTAACCATTCGTTTGCTTCCCTGGTTGAAAACACAGCCCTGCTTTCAACATCACTGCCAGACCCCTACTCCTTCTGCTGCCTTCCTCCAGCAGCCAGAATCCTGCCCTGAGTTTGGTACCACCTTGATAGCAGCTATCTCCGGGATCCGAATTTGTTAATAAACTCGGGCTCCCTCTGCTGGGACAGAGCACAAAATACGGGAGGGGGCTGGGGGGACGAGGAGGGGGGTGTCTGTCTGTCTGTCTGTCTGTCTGTCTTGCAGGACAGGGTGATTTCACTGCCAGGCAGTTGGCTTTTTTTTCCCCATGACATTTCAGTGGATGTCACAATGACCTCTGCATTTTTCTCCACTGGGTGATAACGGTGGAATAAACAGCAATGCTTTGCACTGCACCATCCTTCACTGCATGCTCCAAAACCTTTGGGAAACTTGCATTACACTTCCAGTGACCTGTGGAGTGATTTGGCACCAGCTGTTTTACTCAGGGGGCAGGAGGAGCTCAGGTGGTCAGCCAGTTGTTCCATGTCATGAGCTGAAACGTGTGAGGCTCTCTGCTGTCCATTGAGACACATGTACTCTCAGTGCACAGTGCTGACTTTTACCCCGCTGGGAACAGTCCTTTAAAGTGCTTCTGTCACAGACCTGCTGTCTTCCACAGAAGACTTCCCATCACCTCAGATAACTGCAAAAGTTGCAGCAGACTGGGGAAACCTGCTCCTGCCCTCTCACAGGAGCATGGTCTGCAGCGAGACCCATCTGCATGCACAGGAAACTGCTTCTTGGAGGCTGTGTTTGCCCAGCCATCTCTGCATCCCAATCAGTAGACACTTTCCTGCTCCACCTGCACCATACTAAGTGGTCACCCCATGATCGAAAGCATGGGGGAAAGATTCAGGTGCAGCCCTACTAGCCAAGCTATTCCCAGTGTGCAGAAGTGTCCAGGCAAGAGTGAAACCTGCTAGGAAGGAGAAGCAAACCCAGTTCTTGAGCAGAACAGATAAAGCTGCAGAAAAGACACTTCAGGGAGACTTTCCCAGTGCATCTTGGACTCTTCCCATCTGCCACCTGTGAATTCAGCATGCTATATTATCCTTACGACCTTTCATCCACCCCTAGTTACTGTGCAGAATATTACTGCATCAACATTTTTTCCAACAAAAACTGCAGTGTAGATCAAATTAAATGCATTTCCTCAGCAAAGCTGCTGCCTTCATCGCTCACATCTGACTTCCTGCCCAGAGATCACTGCGGAGGGTAAGCAGGCTGCTCTGCATGCTCTGGTTTCAAGGAAGGTCAGACATTTCCTAGCAGCTCAATACAGGCAAATAAGTCCAGAGACCTGTTGCCTTCCATGACAGCTCCCACCACTAAATGGTGCACCCAGCTTGCAGCTAAATCTGTGTTATGGTCCTGCAGCGTCCCGATGTTCACCTGCTGCCTCGGGTCTTATCTAAAGCTGAGCCTTCTCTGTGTAGGCTGTTGGCAGAGGTATGGATTCACTGCTTTGGTAGGGAAAGATTTTTTTCCCCACAATGTATGTTCCTGAAATAATACACAAACATCTTCAGAGTTCCTGCCCTCATAGGTTCTCTATAGGTTTAAAGCAGAGCAAGGATCAACACAGTAAGGTTTCTGGGGATGAGGATTCTGTGCTATGTTGACTACTCTCCTCCTCCCCATCCTGAGCTCTTCATGCCCCACTGGCACCCACCCTACCTTTATCCTTATGATCTTTTGTATTATGACTGCTTCCCACATGGCCAGCTTCAAGTAACAGCTCCAAACCTGCTCCAGACAACAGCAGTTGCAGCATTATCCATCCTATGCTTAAAATCCTGCAAGTTGGAGCACTCAGAGCTTTCCTGCACTGGCACCAACGGGGAAGGCAGGATCCATTAACTACCCACCAGAGCACAGTGCCTGTGATGCTGCCCAGACACGGAGCACAGTCTGATCTCAATGTCCAACATCTGCCCCAGGAAGTCAGTGCAACTCCTCTGGACCATTCATCAGGACAGTTTATGGCCAGGTCATCCCAGCTTGCCATGCCACAGGGTGAACCTGGCTCTGGGGTGGAGCAGGCAGCAGAGGAACAGTGAGCAGTGGGTGCTGCCTAGTAAAGTAGCCATGAAATAGCTGCCTGTGTCACACTGCCATTTCTCTAAGTGACAGTCCCTTGAAGCAGCCCTTTAGGGGTTGGCTTGGTCTCAATAGCGGAGACTACATTTGTCATCTCTTGAGTGACAAGAGGACTAAAAGCCTATGTGCTTCACTAACAGGCTCTAGCTTCCTTTTCCTTCCAACAGATATTCATTCCCAGGAGATGGAACGGGACCCAAAGCCCCTCCTCACCCTTCCACTGGCCAGTCTGGCTGCTTCTGCTTTTCCACGTAGGACTTGTCCACACTCCTGCCTGCTTTGTCCCTTTTTCTGTTCGTCCCTTTGCTCACATCAGCATAGGTAGCAAATACACAAAAAGGCAAACTGGCTCTCCCAGAGAGCCCCAGACTTGATTTGGGAAGCCCCAGCTGGTGACTGGAGTGTCTGGGACCATAGTGGCCTGGAGGCTGTCACATTCACCAACTGGCAACATGGTCCCTGGGAGTGCCACCTCCACATCACACTGCACCACCCTGGAGTTCGGCCTCATTCTGGGAATGCCACAGCTCTTACAAGGAGGTTGGAGGGGAGCACTGGTGAAGGACAGGTGGCTGCTGTGGTGGGGACAGCTGTCAAGCGCAAGTCATCCCCCTGCACCAGTGTCAAGTGCACAGCAAACCCACAGCTCTGCAGGGGGAGGTGGTGAAACTCTCAGCTCCTTGCAGTGATCGCTCTGAGAGGGAGTGAAGTGCAGACACCTTCAGGCTCCACAATGGAGGCTGCAAGGGCTCAGCACATGTCAGCAACCACCGCTCTCTGCTCTTGATCCCACCAGTCCTTTAGGGGCTGGGGATGCCCCTTTACCAGCCAGCAGCAATTAGCAAGAAAGAGCTTTTCTTATAACTAACCAGCTTGTGATACTGGTGGGATTTGGGTCAGAGCAGCAGGTGCTGCACATACCACCATAAACCACAGCCACAGCCTTGGGAATTTGCAGTTTCCATAGCACTTCCTGCCCTATTGTGCCCCTCTACATCTCGGTCACTCCTCTAAAGTGCCGTGGGACAGCATCTGGGGTCAGTGACCAGCTCTTGAAACACAGATTCTACCAAAACCTTTGGGTATATGAAAAGTTGTGCTCTCACTGCTGTCGCTGTGCTGGCTTAGTGTGAGAGAATTGCAGACATGGGCATGCAGGATAATTAGGTCAAACCACCTTCTGCTCACATGTGAACTTATCCACAGTGGTTCTAGTGAAATTGGAGGAAAGACTGTGGCTTTACCCATCACAGCTGAAAGCACAAATAGATCGGATGTCAATGTTTAGATGACAGGAGATGGAGTCCTCCTGAGAAGGCACAAGATCCGGCATTTCAGATTTCATTATAAAATAAATGCTGCCTTTGCCTTAGAGATGTGTATTGGCCATTGCAGCTGGATATAAGTGTCAGGAGACTGTAACTGCCTTACCTGCACCTCCTGTGAGCACCATCCATGTCTCTCTTCTTCAAAACAGACTGGAGTTATAGTGGTCCCATCTGAATGAGGATTACTGCTCCATGGTTGGTTTCAATTGTTCTGCAAGTCCCTGCAAGGATCTGTTGGAAAACACCAGCTCTGAGCAGGGAGACATCACCCCATTGGGTGGTCACTGCATTTTTTCTCCCCTCAAGTTCTCCTCTCAAGGTCCTGGACACAACCAAGCCAACACCAGACTGTATCGACAGATGCTGAGGCCAAGACACTTGGCTGCACTTCACAAGAGAGATTAACAGATGGGAATCAGCTGTAAAAATCCCTACAAGAGCTCAGAGAGACCTGGAAAACCTGCTTGCTCTGCCTGGAGAAACTTGGTCAGGTGGGATGACACTGTAAGCTGGAAGAGGGCAAGATCAAGTGCTGTGAGTTGAAGTTAGGATATTCTGCAGGGACCCCATATTTCAATATTCTTTGGAATTCTTGGCCTAAAATACCTTTCCTTCCTGTTCCTTAAGTAAAACTGTGACTTTCACTCAGAAGGTGCTGGGCAGATTTCTCTCATCCAAGTATGGCAGAAGACTGGGACAAACATTTGGAATGCTCCCCACAACCTTGAAATCTGCTGATGTACAAATCCAGCCAGCATTCAGGATAGAGTCCAACCTTCAGTCAAAGCTGAGGAATCGGACATGAGGTTTAGAAAAAAGTCAGGTTTGTGGTTTTATACCTCATTTATAACTCGGATTATTGCATATATGCATTGCTTCTCCCACTGGACCACTGCCATACCTTTTCTTGGCCTCTTACAGATTGATTCAGCTGATTTGCAGCTCTGCCAGAATTTCTATCAGATCTTAATCTTTCTGTGCACTGATTTCCACCACAACTTCTCTAAAGTGGGGCTATGCCACATGCTTTCAGCTCTGGCTGGGAGCTCTTCTGTGTTCACCCTGTGTCTGTGCAGAGCCCAGAACAGCATCAACTGCTGTGGCACTAAGTGTAAGGAGGAAGGAGGATGTGATACTTTGGCAGAATAGCTCTGGAAAGTCTGTGCCACTTCTCTTGCTAAATTCTCCGCTGAGGGTTTGGCTCTGTTTGCATTGGCTGCTGAAAGCTAAGCCAGCCTGGTGATGATGGAGCATTCTTGATGTCTAAAAAGAGCCCCCAACAAAACCAATTGTTTCTGTTTATAGCTGACCTTCTCTGGTATACAAAAAGTCTGAGCAGACAGAGCTCACCCAGCTCCAGCAGGCAAGAGGCACCCATCAGCACCACCTGGAAGGATGTGGTCAACAACAGCTCAGGGGGAATGGGACACCCAGAAGAAGCACAGACTGGGACTGCTGTAATTCGGCCCAGTCAAATGCATAAGCTGCAAGTAAAACATTTGCTCACAGACCCAATGAGTGAGAAAACTGGGTTGTCTGCTTACCCCAAACTCCTCATTTTTACTTTTGTAAGAATCAGTTTCTTCTTCACACTGGAGGTGAAACCCTGACTGATCTCCCCCATGCAGAGGCTCACTGCACATGCACTGCCTGGCATGGGGGGAGTTTCAGCTGCAAGCCAGCCCCCCCAGTATGGGTGGCAAGGTAATCCCAATGTGGGAGAGAACACAGCTCCTTTTAGTAGGTATCTGATGAAATAAGCAACTTTGTCCTGTTTGCCCAAGGATCTAATACAGCTAATTACAGAAAACCTGCACCATGCAGGGGTATGTACTGGTGGGAATCTGGGATGGCTGTACTTGCAGTGAAAGGGCAGGAAAAGCATGGCTCCAGGGAGAACCAGATCTGCACTTGGAGGAACCCTGCAGGAAGGTCTTTGAAACATCTGCATGGGTCTCAGGAGCACATGTCCTGCTGAAAGGCACCAGGTCCCAGCTTCAGAAACTGAGCCCAAGCTTCAGAACCGAGGCCCCTGGCAGGACCACAGGCCTCTGAGTAACTGCAAAAGCACAACCACCATAGTGTTGTTCATCAAGGTGCTCACTCTTCACCCTGCACCTTTGGAGCTTACATTTCACAAAGTCAACCTCTGCAGTGCATCCTCTGCATTTTCAAAGTCTTTCCTTAACAGGTGGCTGTCTTCCTCCTCCCCAAACATGTTACAGCTTGAATCAGACACTTTGATCAGGGGGAAAATATCCCCGGGGGAAAAAGCTCTTGATGTAACACCAGCAATGTCTTTGAACCAGTCTGTCAGGGCACAGTGGAGAACCAGGGCCTGAAACTGTGGAGGGAAACAGATGAAGACCTAACCAGCAATCTTAAACAAACCTTGCCTGAACCCTGGGACTCAAAGAGTATTTTATAGTTTTTGTAGAGATATTCACACCTGCAGAGGAGTCTACATTACCTTCCAGCAACCAGTGTCCCAGGCTGCTATGGAGATATCCCAAGCTTGCATATCTGATAGGAGCTGCTGTCCCTGTACAAGCTACCAGCTGGTGGTGCAGATGGAAATGGTGGTTTGTGGAAACACCTGAACATCCAAACTAGATACAGTAATCTGTGCAGGTTTGCTGGCTGGAAGAGTGACTGTGGAAGAGAGCTGGACAGTAAGCAGGTCCCATTCATGGGGGCATTGAATGCCATGATGCCCCATGAGTATCAATGGCTGCCCTACAAAGAGTGGTGGCTGCCTTCCTGGAGCACTGTGTGGTGGCAGCACTGTTCTGGTGCCAATTCATCCCAACACATGCCAGTGATCCCTACTTTAATCAAAATGGGTAAAAATTCTGGTCATCCCCTTGCCTGCTCTACTGGTGTGGGATAACCCAAATGTTTGCCTGAGCCAGATGCATTCACAAAATTTTGGTTTTAATGGCATTTTGTGACACAGGTTGGCTCCTCCACTGCAGCCCCAACTGCTGAGAAATCAATCATTACCAGCAGTTAGCTGTTTGATGGTTAACAGCCTGAACCGAAGCCAAACTGGTTGTTAATTGGGCTAACAACTGATTTCAAGGGGTTGTTTTGCAGGGCCCAACACTCTCAGCAATTGACTTGGAGTTGTAACTAGCAGCCAGGCAGCAATTAACAGAGTCCAGGGAAATTCGCAGGCCATTACCAAAGGGCTGGCTCCCAGCTGGGCTCCTACTTCTCATGGGGAGATAGGGAGCACAGCCACAGCCCAGGGCCTGAGCAGGCACAGCCAGCACTCTAGGTCCCATTTCACATCTTGATAGTCAAAATTCTATGGATGTACAGCCTAGACCTCGTCTTGCACTTCAGGAGGCTCTTATGGGGTTTTTGTTTAATGTTGTTATTGGAGTTTTCCTAATGTTTGCGATAAACTTCCACAGGGACACCTTCCATCTCTCCTTCAAATCATTTCTCAGGACTCTCTTCTGCTGTGGTAGCAACTAGACCTGTGCTTATATCTATCTTGACAGCTTATGGCACCTGCTACAGTTGACCATGGGAAACATGATGTCTATGGGACAAGGGCTGCTGCTTACTCTGGGAGCAGCTCATAAAAGAAGAGGTTCCAGCCACCAAGATGTACTACTACAGCAGAAAGAGTTTGCAAAATAATCACAGAAAGAGCAAGGCTGAGATTTTTTTTCTTCTCCTCCTGCTATAAATCTTTGAGAGGAAAAGAATTAGAAAACTCTACTGGCCATATTGGCAGGAGAAGCCAGCCCAGGAAGCAAGGACCCTTCACAGTGCCATGGCCATGGTTAGAAGGGGTTACTCCATGGCTGAACAGAGGGCTTGGATGGAAGCAGTGGCACAGATCAGGCATTCACCAAACTGGGGAGGCTCTGACAGCCCTCAGCATCCCTGAGGGCTCAGACCACAACAACCAACAGCACAACCTTAGGAAAGTGATAATACCTGAACATGGCTGGAGTGGTTCTTCCCAACACAGCCAAGCCTCCCTCATCCTCTGATCTCGAACTATGTAGCCACAGATTTTATCTTGGAGACCACACAGCCTGGAAGGACATTGCAGTGTTACAGCTACTATGAACATAGGAGAGATTCTGTAAGTCACACAAAGCCCAAGAACATCCCCTCTGCTCCCAGAGCAGCAAATCTGAAGTGCATTTCATTGCACACTACCTGGGCCATTAGGCAACCTGGAGAAACAGCCGTAACCTTCAGCCGATGCACACACGAGCTCTCTGTTACCTGCAACTGATGTGGTGCAGGGCCAGTGGGTGGACAAGAAGTTTTGCTGAAGCCTGGCACCAATTTCATGCTGACCTTGACCCTATAAAGGCTGCAGGTTTCCATTAGCCCAGTCCCAAATATCCCTCCAACATCTTCCAAGAGCTCTTCTGGTGCACTGAGCCACAGGGGCCATGTCTCCCTGGGCCCATGGCTTGTCAACACCAGAGGTCACAGCACATCTACGGCCAGGAGGAAGGCAAACAGCAAACTTAGCCTGCAAAGGTCTTTTGCAGCAAAGCCACAGGAACAAGAGGGCAGCCCCATTTCTAAGGGAGAGCTGATAGTGCTGTGGGCATGCGTGGGGAGGGGGCAGAAACGCTGCAAATGGAAGCAGAGTGGTAATGAGGAGCATATGTGTAGGTGCTTGGAGCATCCCAGGTGCTACAGAAGTGCTAAGTGTTATTACTATGGCCAGGAAACTGGCTGTGAAAACCAACTGTACTCCACATCCCCCTCTCTGCATCTTCTCCAGGGTCTGGACCCTAGACTCCGCATCAGACTTGGCAAAACAGGAACCAGCCTGGACGTGCCTTTGGCTGCACCCTGTGGTCAGACAAGCTGTGTGGAAAGGAGAGGAGAGGAGCAGAGAGGGACCAAGGCTCAAAAGGAGCATTGATTCTGGTCCACCTGTGGCCAAGGAGGTTTTGTGCCCTGTCAGAGTATGGTGCTGTCCTTCAACACATGTTGAGTGCTGTTGCAGCACAGAAGGATGTTTCCATATGTGAGACTCATTTTGTGGCCACCCTGCCCAAAGTAATCTATCTCATGAGCTCCTGGCCCTGGAGGGCCATTCCGTTGTGACAGCACCGAGCCCATTTCTGCTCCACCTTGTGTCTCCCTCTAGGATGCTCCGCTTGGTTCCACAGCCAGGGCTTGCTGGTATGGAGCAGGGCATGGAGCAGTGCTGAGCCCTCCCCGCTGGCAGGATACAGCCCACCAACAAGCCAGCTTGGTTTGGAGTGGCCAAAATATGACATTCCCCACTGAGTCCCTGAGCATCCCTGTTTCTGGCTATAAATCCCTTCCAAGGAGGAGTCCTTAGAGAGGGGGGCCGAGATGATCCACAAGCTGCAGCCACCCCCCGCCCCCTCCCCGAGAGGAATTGCTCTCACACAAATGAAATGTGTCTAATTAATGGGCAGGGGGCTGGACAGGTCTGAGATGAAAGCGTTTCCTGGACTTGTCCTTCATTTGCATGGTATCAGAAGCTGTTCAGAAGGTGTGACTTTTCCCACAGGGAGCCCTCAGTTCGGTGGCACAATAAAGCCAGAACTTCTTACCCAGAATTAATTAAAGGAGGGGGAGGGGGAGCGGGATGGCAGGGAAATGTTTGAAAGCTGAGCCTGATGCAATAAACAAACAGCCAAGTCGTCCTTCCCAAGCTAGAGCTTGCCTAAGGGAGCCTGAGCAAGCCCCAGCCCTGCCACAACATCCTCTAGCCCACCCAGCTCAGTGGGCACCCATATTCAAGCAGACCTCGTGGAAAAGCTGTAAACTGAGAGAAGGGGTGGGAGCAGAGACAGCATGTGCCAAAAGGTTTGGGCTTTGGTTGATAAGGCCCTGGTGCAGCCCCTGCTCAGACAGCACCCGCCCCTTTTCTTGCCACTTCAATTTATTGATGCTTGCTACTCTGTTTCTCTGCCATTGAATCACAGAATGGTTTGAATTGGAAGGGACTTTAAAGGTCATCTAGTTCTAAATGTCCTCTCATGGACAGGGATACCTTCCATTCCATCAGGTTGCTCAAAGTCCCATCCAGCCTGGCCTTGAACACTGCCAGGGATGGAGCACCCACAGCTTCTCTGGGCAACCACAGCAGCATTTAATCTGAAAACAGCTCTTTCTCCTGCCTGATGTTGCCCTGGTGTGTTCAACCCACATTACTTCTTACCCTGTGTTAGTTGGCTGGACCAGATGGGCTTCCCTGATCTGGCAAGGCAGAGTCTCCCAAACGTTGCTCAGCTCCAGCCTTGTCACTGTGTCTGGATGGCCCCGCATGGTGAAGCCCTGTCCAGGCAGGGACACACACACACCACTGCTTGGAGCTCAGGATGGGGCCATCATCCCTGCTCTAACAGCCAGAGCAGCAAGGCTCCTCTCCTGCTCCATCTGCCACCTCCCTCCACCCCGCTGGTGGCAGTGAGGGGGCTGCAGGGTGACACTAGGAGTGGTGGCATTAGGAACAGGCACAAGCTCACCGCAAGGACTTTGCTAGATCAAAGAGGGGGTTTCTGCCCAAAACACCCACGCTAACAGCATGAGTTAACAAAAGCAAGCACCCGTCCCCAAAGCTCCCTGGACCCAGCCTTCTCCTGCCTCCAGCCCCATCTCAGCACCCCACAGTTCCCAGGGCCCTCGGACGGCTGCGATTCTCAAGCTTGGTTCACACACCTGCTGATGAAGGAAAAAGGAAAAGTCCCAGATTCCTGGGTTGATGATTGACCCTATGCATTCAAATAGCAGCCAGGGTTCCTGTGACCATGGAGGACCAGCAGGTATCACCAGGACTGTCCCCACCTCCCTGCATGGGTGGTGGAAGCCACCAGCCCTGCAGACCATGTACACAGCACCCTGCAAGGCCCAGGAAGGGCATGAGCTCCTCCAGACTTACCAAGGACTAAGTGGTATCAGTGCAGAGACAGGATATGAGGAACCATTAATTAATTCACTTACTCATTAACTTACTAGAATTGGGCTCTTTAATCTTCCAAGCAATGGTGAAACAGCCTTTGTTGACTAGGAGCTAAAGTTAGACAAATTCAAACAATTATCAAAGTCTCAAGCTGTAGTGCTCCATGGCCACCCAAAAGCCCTTCAATGAGAAGTGGCTGACTTTTCATGGACCAAACCATGGACCAAGTGAGCTGGGGATCCCTTCCCAGAGGCCAGGCCTGGGTGCCTTTCACTGGGGCAGAGCAGACAGCAGGATTTGGGGACTAGTGTGGTACAGAGCTGTGTGGGGACACAGGAGTGTCCATATCCACCTCAAACCCCAGGGTGCTGGCTGCTCACTGCTCCAGCTCTTGCCTGCATCCCAGGATGGCAGGGATGGGGGAACAGCCTTGCTGGAGGCTGAGCACCCACACCCTGCCCTTCCCTACCATAGCTGAGGCATTTGAATTGAGACGGGAGACATGGAGCCAATCCTGTGCCTCTGCTACCCAGGCACCTGGCACCAATTCACTCATGTTCACAATGCCATTAGGAAAAGCAGTTAGACAAATTAAAGGAAGAAAAGCAACCATTAAGGACTATCAAACACCATCTCTGCCTGGGGAAAGACCAGGAGCAATTCACTTTTAATTCCTGTAGTCTGGAAACCACAACGAAGTCTTGCCCCAGCTGTCAGCCTCAGCCTTCTGCAGCCCTTGGGTCCCTCCTGGAAAAGTCAGGCAAAAGCCATCCACGCTGTCCCGTGGCTCAAGGAACATCCCTGATCTCTGTGATGCAGCAGCGATGCTCAGGTGCAGAGCAAGGCCAAGTGTTCAGCCGCTTCTTTTCCCTCCCTGAAATTATTGACAAATACTGCCAGCTCAGCCCAGGCTGCTGCGTCAGCCAGGGGAAGGCTCAGACTCACACCCACAGAGAGGTCTCAGCATGAGCACTAAGTGATGTCACAGGCACCTCATGAGCATTGCAATAAACCCAGGGCTGGCACCAGTGATGGTGGGACTCACCTTGCAGGGCTGCTACACTTAGGCAGTTTAACATATTTCACAGTTTTATTCTTGCATGCTTCCATACCTTAGAACCACTCCATATCTGAATCCCTGATCAGCTCCTGTAAGCAAGACCCAGCACTGCAGCAGGGTTGAGTCTTCTCTGAAGGAGGGGACGCAGCAGCCCATTTTGCACAGCCCTCAAGCTCTTCTGGGTAAGAGAGGAGTAAATACCAGCTTTCTCTTGGAAAGTTTCATCCCATCCTTTAAAGTAGTGGTCAAGGCTCCATTGCATTACGTCCCCATTCAACCTGCAGTGGGGGCCTTGCTCACACATATCAAGAAGGTGGCATCTGCACATTTAACCTGGAATTTGCTGCAAGGAAAACCATGATTTCCACAAGACTCATCTGGGTCCAAAATCTTGGGGCAGTCTTCCCCTTTCCACAGCTGTTCCCTTGGGAAGGAGATTGCACCAGCCAGCAGCCTCAGCCCCATCCTGCACCTCACTGCCATCCTCTTCCATCCCTCTCCAATATGTCTGTCCAGCCCCAACCCCTCCCTGGAAAGCATCAGGCTCAGTTAGACTAATACAAACTTTTAATGCACATATTAAATAAATATTTCAATCATTTCATATTCAATTTGTACACAACCGAAACAAAACAAAAATCCTCAAGGAAACAGGAAAAACCTCAAACAATCAAAAAAGATTGGATGAAAAGTCACCCCTGGTTCTGGCTCCTATCCAGTGTCTTTGTTTGCCCTCCCCATGAAGAATAATTGGTTTAACCCTTTGGAGAGGGTCACAGTCCCAGGGCAGCATGTGCAGAGCAGGGCTGGCTGAGGATGTTCACTCAAGAGATTTAATGTTTCCTTTGGGGTTTTTTTTTCTTCTAAATATAAAATTGGGCTTCTGTCAACACAGAAATTTTGAAAGAAACCCCCTCCTTTCCTAGGGGGGCAAGGGCAGCACTATTTCTGTGAAAGAAGAAACCTGGAAGAGATGGTTGGCAATGGAAGCACCAACTATTATGACAAGATACTGAATATCACAACAAAACAGCCTGAAATGGCTCCAGAATAATTTGTAAACTTTGTTTAATTTTATGGATGAAAACTTGCATCTCATAAAAAAATATAGACAGAAAAAAATATCAACTTTTGGTGAGAAATTCACATTTTCCACATGGGGAAAAAAATAATACCAGTTATCAGCCCGCTCCACAGCAGCTGTACCTTAGTACTTTAAAACAAACCAAATGCCAAAGATGCTCCCGTGGGTAAGAGGTACTGAGTCAGTTCAGGACTTTCTCTGGGGAATATATTCACCCCTGTCCCCTCCTGAGAAAAAAAGTAAGTTGAGAGTTGTGAAGCCAGCAGCATTCTCAGAAAGATGCGACTTCCAGCAACCCCTTGCTCAGCCAAAGAAGTAGGCACATCCGAGGAAAGAAAGCATCCAGTGGTCCTCACCCCAGGTGTCACAGTCAGTCCCCATTGGCAGTGTCCCCACATCACCCAGGCTGCAAAAACCACCCAGGAGGCCTCCAAACACCTCCAAAATAAATGCCCTCCTCTTAGCTGTTTTCCAGCCTCTCCATCTTCTCCAGCAAGCATAGCATTAGTTCAGTTCATTTAAGTAGCACATCGCTTCCAGATTTGGATTTCCATGGTTTTTTGCTTGTTTGTTTTAAACATGATTTTTTAACGCCTTTCCCCCTAGAGCTACAAAAAAAAAAAATACAAAATAAAGCGCAACCCCAAACAGACTAGAACATTTCTAAGTGAAGGGCTCTTCTCCCTTCACCAGTCTTTGAATGTTTCATTACTTTTAAAGCTGGAGTACAAAAATAGAGCCTCTCTCATTTTTTTCCTCTTTTTTTTCTTTTTTTTTTTTTTTAAAACCAAACCCCCCCCCAAAAGTACCAACAACTAGAGCAGGTAATTTTTTTTACCCTCCCCCCTCCCTTTTTTTTTTTTTTTTTTTTTTTTTATTCCCCTTTGGGGAAATTTNATTTTTTTTACCCCCCCCCCCCCCTTTTTTTTTTTTTTTGTTTTGTTTAATACCCATATGGGAAAGTCTCTACATATAGTCCACCAATCTCAGAGGAGCATCCTCCAGGAGAGACGCAGGCAGAGGGGGCAGGGGCAGGCACATCAAGGGCCCGCTCTGGAGCTGGAGTTTCTAGTCCTTTTACTTCTCCGGTTGAAGGGGTAGTTGAGGAACTCGAAGCGTCTGTGGGGCTCGGTGGTCTGGTGGCCCTTGGGAAGCCTCTTCATGAAATGCACCTCCCGCTGGTGCTGCCGGGTCTTGGAGCCCTTGCGCGGGCGGCCCTTGCGGGTGAAGGCCATGTACCAGCCCTCGTACTTGGCGTTCTGCAGCGCCGTGTAGTTGTTCTCCAGCACGATCTCCGTGAAGACACAGTCCTTGCCTTTGCCGTTGCTCTGAGAAGGGGACAGGGGCAGAGATGTAAGCAACAGACACTTGCTCAGAGGGCTGCTTCTCGCTGCCCCTCACTGGACTGACTGCTCTGGCAGCAGGGCTGCAGGGCTTGTGGGCAACCAAAGGCTCACTACTCCCACAAGTCAGAATTGCCCAAAATGTGCTTTTCCTTAACAAGCTGCAGGGAGAAGCACTGCTCATTGCTGCTTATGTACCAGTCCAGCTGGTCCCAGCCTTAACTTCCACCACATCCCTATAAGGGAACTTTTGCCTCCATCTGTGCCTGGATGTAACCATAAGCAAACTCTCCATCCCAATTCACCCACCCATCCTGTCCCCCTGGGGGTCTTTAATATAGGAGGGGCATCGATGAGCATTGAGTGGCAGGAGAAGTGGGTGCCCACAGATGCAGGTGGTGGGGGGAGCACGAGGTAGCCAGGAACTGAGCTCCCCCCATTATGGGCAGTAGCAGGACTAGAGAGGGACCCACATCGGGCAGCCCCCAGCAAGCAGCTGCCATGGAAAATCCTTGCAGATAATCACTGTTCTGGAGGGATTTTGCATGTCCAGCCCCCCCGCCACAGGAAGGGGCATCAAGGCACAGAAACTGCATGACAAACCAGCGGGTGGTGGGGTCTGGCCTTGGGGCCAGCCCCATGGAGCATCTTAACATTCCTGGCACTTGTACCATGTAATCGTGGAGAATAGACCAGCAATCCGCCTATTTGTTCAGAGAGATAGAAGGAATGTGCCCCACACGGCACCCGCCCACCTCTCTTGCTCCCCCTCAGGCTGCAGCAAGGCTTGTCCCCCTGCCCCCAAAGGCAGAGCTCCTCTCCTGGCAGTCCCCGCTCCGTGTCCCCGGGCAGTTCCCTGCCTTGCACATACCCTTGCACCCTACCTTGCCAATCAGCTTCCCCTTCTTGTTCATGCAGATGTAGAAACCTGTGGCTGCCCCCTTGATACGCACGCGGCTCCCAAAGGTGTCTGTCTCCACGATGAGCTTGGCTGGGGAGAGCAGCAGGGGGAGAGAGGGAGGGAGGTCAGAGGGGCTGCGGGATAGGGCTGGCACAGGTATGGAGACCCCAGCAATGCACCCTGATGCTGGGCACTGCAGGCACATACATGATCTCTAGCAACCAGGCCAGAGCCCTAAAATCAGCACATGAGGTTAAGAAACAGCCTGTCCCTCTCAATCCTAAACTTGCCCCTATGTTCCTGCATGACCTTGGCCACGTCCCTTTGCCACCTTAAGCTGTGCTGGATGGGGAGTAGCTCTGTTTTACCCAGCTCCACAGGGCTCAGTGGTTCAGGTGTCACAGAGGTGTCCCAGATGGAGGCAGGGCAGTGAGCAGGGCACACACTGGTTGGCAGAGAACAAGGCAGCTGCCCTGCAAACTGAGGCAAGTCTGGGTGTGCCTGTGGGCAAGAACCAGACAGGCACCTTCTGGGAGTGCACAGTGTGCTGCCAGCTGTCCCCAGCCCAGGGGACACTGCTCTGTGTCCCTCTGCCAGGCCAGGGCTGCAGAAGGAGCAGTGACTTTGCAGCTGGCAGGGCAGGCGTGAAGGGTACAGCCACCCTTTTAATGCCTTTCACCTTTGCACGAGTCGAGAGGGCGTATTGATTTGGTCTCAGTTTTTTAATGGAGGCATCGATCGACTTCCGAAGGAGCTATGCAAATCGCTGGGTCGATGGGCCGCCTATAAATAGACCTGTCACCTTCCCTCCCTGCCTTCACCCTGGGAACCCAAGCCCCAAAGCCCATCCATCCCCAGGGAAGGGGGAGGATGGAGACAGGACATCCTTCTTCCCGGTCCTGCAGCTGCTGTCCCCAGAGCAAGCCGTGATGGGAATGGTCGCTACCTGTTTGCACCCCAAAAGGTCTGTGCTATGCCAGGCACCAAAGAACTCCCCATGATGCTGAAAAGCCAGCTGTGACTGTCCCATCACCTCTTGTCCAGCATCAGCCCACTGTAAGTGCTATCCAACAAGGCAGTTAGAGGACAGGCCGCAAAGGTTCCAAGCCTACACTCCTATTGTGGGTTTAAGTCCCTTGATGCCTTATTTATCCTCTCTGATTCCTGCACAGGGGCTGCTCAGTTTCTCAGGCCTGCGGTTCACTGCAGCTTGCACATCTCTACCCCAGGATGCTCAGGCTCCAGCGAGCCCCAGCGAGGGCAGTGATGTGGCTCTGGAGTGGGAGGCTCTGCAGGAGGATGCTTTGAAGAGCAGAAGGAGGTTGTAGGTGCGCGCACAAGTTAAACTGAGCCTAAATCCCACTCTGGGCCAGGGGCAAATGGCCTTTTTGTCTCTGCAGTGCCTCGGCCCTGCATCCCTCTTATGACGGATGCTACTGAGGTCAATGGCACCAAGGGTGGGGACAGCAAGCAGGCAGTACTGGCAGCCCCTGAGTTGACCAATGGAAAGGTCATCCTCAAATCTGCACCGGCCAACTGATTTGGTGCTGGCTGTTAGGCAGGCCAAGCTTGATGTGCATGCAGGCACCCCTTCCTGTCAATATCACCCTGCAGCATCCCTTGTCCCCAGGCTACCAGGCACTCACATCTCCCTACTCCTAGGCAGGCATAAATTGAACTCAGAGACAAGAAATTTGGGAAGAGCGAACTCCAGGCTGTGCTGATCAATGCCCAGAGTCTAACAAGCACCTAGCATCCCCAAAACCACCCAGAGGAGCAATGGCACTCTGCAAACAAAGCACTGAGACAGTGACCCCCTATTTATCTATATTGGGGAAAGGGGTGGAATTGATCTTGGAGGCAGTAAAAGGTTTGAGGAGAATTGATTTTTCTCTCTGAGAGATAGAAAGAGCTGGGAGGGAGGGAGGGATGAAGAGGGAAAGAGGGAGGGAGTGGGGAGGCCTTGGCCCCACTGAGCACAAAACCCTGCTTTAAAGATGCACATTGCTTCTCTTTTGGACTTTTCTCTCTTTTTTTTTTTTCCCCCCAAAGGGCAGCTGTGATTTACAGCCACCAGACGGGTTTGCTGCCCTGCACGAGCCCAGCCCATGTGTCACTCCAGCCCCCTTATCCACAGAGGATGAAGACAACCTGGCCCCAGGGACTTGCACCCTTAGACCCGTGCAGGCAGCTCATGAACCCTGCAAACTCCAGCCCCAGCCAGCAGAAAACCCTGGGCACAGACAAGAACCAGCAAGTGGGCAGAGAGCTGTGCTGGTGTCTCCAGCCACTCATGGGATCGAGCCCAAGCTTCAGCTGGCAGTGGTTTCCTTGGTGGCAGGCACAGCCTGGGAGGGACAAGCTGGGCTGCACCAGCCGCCCGCCTTCCCTTAGAATTAAAAAAAGTCAATCAAATATTGACAATTAAGACAAATAACTGAAAACGCCGGACTCGATGTTAAGTCGGCTGTAAAAATGTCAGCGTGGGGAAAGGGGTCATCTGCAAAAATAAATCAACCCCTTTTACACACCCACCCCCAAAAATGAGACTAAAAAAAAAAAAAGCAGAAAGAAGGGCTTGGGGAGGGGGGATCTTTGCTACAAAAGTGGATTTCTAAATAACATTTGGGGGGATTCGGGGGTTTTTTCCCTTCCTCTTTTGGGGAGGGGGGGAGGCTTAACGTTTTCAACTCTATTCTTTCATTTAAGTGACAGATTTATCCCAGTAAAATTATGTTTCATGCTCAAACTTTGAAGGGAAAGTGGCTACGTAAATGCTGAAAAAATGCAGCGAGACACACTTGATCCCCCAACTGGACTGCGAAGAGGAGAAAGTATTCAGGAAATGTTAAAAAAGGTGAAAGTAAGAAGCGTTTTAATAGTTCTTCCAGACATGGGGGCCTCCCTAGAGATTCATACAGAACAATCCTGAACCTCTATTTTAACATTTACAGACTTGCAACTCTTTTAAAACTTTACATCTGAAAAACTGCTTGTTCTCTTTCTGGTTTAGATCAGTCTTCATTTTCCTCCTTAGTTCTTCAAATGCTTAACCTTTTTTTATTACATTTTAATAGAGTTTTTCAAGCCACCACCAGTCCCCTCCTTCTGGCCATATTTAAACCTGGTTGTTATTTAAATATGCACTAACTATTTTTTAAAATCCAGGCGTTAGAGGTCTAAAACAATATGGGATTTTCATTTTTTTTGCTTCAGAAATTAGCTACTGCCCTTTCAAGTTAGAGCTGCTCCAGGATGGGAATAATTCATTTGCAAGATTAATTCTGGATGTATGGAATACCACATGGAACCTGCACTGTGCTTGTACTGATAATGTGCAGCGTGAAATTTTCAGCCAAAGCAAAATGAAGTAAAAGCCCCCAAAACCAGAAAGGTAAAGAAAAAAATTGTTTCTACTAATCTACCCAAGGAAGAAAGGGAAATTGCAGCTAATACCGAAGAAAAACAGTTGTGATACCCATGTACAACACACAGGAACACAGGCACTTCCCTGCCCTGGGCACAGGATCAGGCCTCCCACAGCCGGCCCTGCGGAGGTGCCGGGGCTCGCTGGCCCCACTGACCCCTGCGCCGTGTCTGACCATCCCAACAAGTCAGTAGCTCACACGATCAAAGTATTTGGGCTTCGAGAGTCCCCAGCAGAGGGACCGGTCCCCTTGCCCCGGAAAGGGTGGAGGTTTTGGGGAGGGGGTGCCAGGGTGATGCAGAGGGGCCGTGGCAGAACGCAGGCTCTCACGCTTGCAGAGTCCCTGCTTTGTCTCTGGAGACGCCGCAGCATCTTTGCCTGCAGCTGCCTGCCTTGCTGACCCTCTGCTCGGGATTTGTTTTGAGAAGGAAGGGATGGGCCAGGAAAATGCCCCTTTAGACAGTCCTAGTTCAGGGAAGGCTTCCAAAGCAGTCATTCCCCCTTTCTCCTCCCTGCCTCTTCTTTTTCAAATTTACTTTCCATTTCTGTTTCAAAAGGAAGTCTCAGGGATTCCCATCCCTGCAAAGAGCCGGGATGAAATGCCTGATGATGCTCAGGACGCCGCAGCCCCAAGCCCCCTGAGTCAGGTGCAAACCAAGAATTAAAAGGAAAGAAGCAGAGCTTATCCTTCAAGAACTGGTGCCCTCCCTTGGCACAGGGAACCTGCCCTCACCTTGAATCACACAGCTGCTGATTACTGACCCCTATGTTCTCCTTTTACAAGCCCCCACAAGCCGAACGATTTTAACGATTTCTGGCTAACAAACAGGACGGAAATCATCAATCGCCACGCTGGGCTGTGAACACCTCCCCAGCTCCCCCCTCGCCTGCCCACGTCGTGTGTCCTTACCGTGCACATCCCCATCCTCTGCCATCGCATTGATTTTCTTGTTGTCCAAGATCTGCACATGTTTCCCGCTGGTCCGGCTGTACAGCTGGTAGGTACGGACAAGCCGCCGGCTGAGCTGATCTGTCACCAGGCTCTGCTCCCTCACATGCTGTGTAAAATTAGGTGGGGACTGAACAGTTACCTTTAGGAAATTAAAAAATATACAACACACCATTATAATCTCTACTCCTCAGCGGGGCAAATGGGCTGAGCCGAGATCGCCGGCCTCCAGCTGGGCTTTACGGGAGGCCAGGAGCCAGGACCGCAGCAGTGCCTCCTGTGCCATCAAAGTCTCTCCAGGAGAAGGAGCATTAAGCGCGGGGACACAGTGACCAGAGCCCCCTACAGAGCTGTGCCCTCTCCAGGCATATCCTAAGCAGAGGTGTGGGTAGCTCGGGAGTAGAACAGGGCTTGGTGACCTCAGAGGCCCCTCCAGGATGCAGTGGGTCCTAACTGGGACAGGGGTACCTTGAGATGGGCATCAAGGCTGGGAGCTGGAAGGGATCAAAGTGGGACATACAGGATGGCACTATGTTGCCCTCTCAAGGGGCTGATGCTTTCATCCCACACCTCTCTCACCTCTGCAGAAGCATACTACTGCTCCAGCTGCCCCAGGCACACACCCCAACTGTTTCAACAGCTGCCTGTCCTCTGGGTCTCAGGCTCTTTATTTGCTCCCAAATACCCCACTTATTAAGCTCTTCAAACACAAAGTCCACAGAGATGTTAGAACTATGAGGCATAAGAATCACAAGAAAACCATACCCCAGCACAGATATTTAGTGGTATAACCACCCAAGGATACCAACATGCTACCCTTGCAAACACAGCCCTCATCCCGGGTCAGCTGTTTGCTGCCAGCACGGGGTCGTCCCTAGCCCCAGCACACCAAGCCCTTTAGTCCCAGAGCCACAGCTGAGCCCATCCTCTCCAGACCTGACACTGCTGCTCCTGGGCTTTAAATGATTTTCATGAGTGGCCAAACCTGCTCCCCCCCTCAGCCCTGGCTCGCGAGCTGGCACAGAAGTCTTTTTCCCCCCTCGTCTCAAATCCCTCTTTTAAGTCTGGAAAGTTTCGCTGCTCCCTGACATTTATAAAGATGTATTCTGAGCAAATGTTAGGAGATCGCTCCTTTCAACATCAGAAGGCTAGGGCTACCCCCCACCACCCCCACGTCAAATGGGAAGATTTCCTCCTGTCTTAAACAACAACAGAAAACCACAATAAAAGCAAAAGCCGCTGCTCTCCCAAAGCCAGCTTTATAGAGATATCTCCCCTTGACAATGTCATCTCTCTCCCTCTGCTTCTGCCTGTGCATGTGTGTTTCCTATAGAAGGGTTTTGGATAATGCAGCAGGATTCTCTCCCCAGCTCTGATGAGGGTACCATGTGGAGGAGAGGTCATTAGCCATGCTGCTATTTGGTCTCCATCTCATACTCCAAAATATTACAGCTATGTTTTTATACAACTGCACAATCCCAGTGCTCCGTTCCCTTCGCTTTTCAGCTGGAAACTCCATTTTTCCCCCGCCCCAAGCTTCCAGGAAAATAACAATAATTTTAAAAAGTAGCTTAAAGGGCATTTTAAACAAAGCTTCTGCACCTGTAATCTCAGGGGGAAGGGGGGTTTCACCCCGGTTTGGAGGCGCACCGCTCCCAGCGACGCGTGCCTGCTGGTATGCGGGTGTTGCACAAGCTCTGCCCGGGATGTTTAATCTATTCATGTCACTTCTCTCTCTGCCGATACAAACCAGCGATGCTAAAGTCTGACACTTTTAAGCTGAATCAAAACCTGTGCTTTTTACTAGGGCTTTTACAGGGTTTCTTTTCCTCTTTTTAATTCTGCTTTACTTTTTTGGATGAAGCAATATAGGAGGGGGAAAAGACGGAGCAGAGGGATGGGGGTATCCACAGTGTAATTAGAGGTCGGGGGGACGGGAATTAAAGCTGCTTTAAGATAACCCTGCGTATTTCCTTGAAATCCCGGTACTCCCTGCCTCGCAGCCGGAGTCCCCCGCACTTTATTTTGCGTCCCGGGAAAGGTGGGGTCCCCCTCGGCTCCGGCTTTTTACAACCAGGCAACTTTTGTCTCCTGGGTTTTAAACTGCTCCTCTTCCCTGTCTCCCTCCCTGCCTAGCAGCTCGGCGGCGGCGGGGCACCCCCCATCCCCGCGGGGCGAACAAAGCCGGGCAGCCCAGCGGGCACTTACCTGGGCTTGCAGGCAGAGGACGAACAAGTGCATTAACCTGGGAGAGGGAAAAGCGGGAGAGAGGTGTGAGCTGGGGGGGCTGCGGGCGCGGGGCGGGAGGGCTGTGGCTGCCGGTACTCACACGTAGCTGAAGAGCGAAGAGCAGGGGTCCATCGCGGCGCCGATGCGGGGCCGGGGGCCCGGCGGCTGCGGGGAGCGCCCGCGGGGCGCGGCGCTGTCTCTCCTCTGTTCCTCTCGCCCAGCCGGCACGTCCTCGCCCCAAAGAAAGGAGGGCACAAGCGGCTATAGAGGGGAAAGGCCCAGCGGCCCCACCGCCCGCCCAGTCCCCGGGGCGCTCGGCCGGCGGCCCCTGCCGCG